>OZ010717.1:29947722-29972068 GCA_963932345.1 Ophion ventricosus | reverse complement strand
GAGAGAGAGAGAGAGAGAGAGAGAGAGAGGAGAGAGAGGAGAGGGAACTAGAAGAAGATGGAGAGGAGAGCATTGTTATCCTGAATGTTGCTGTTATTTCCTCACTATCTTTACGCAACGTCTGTACAGATGCGTATAATACACGTACACAAACAAAACCCATAAGTACGTGTGCAATTGCACTGGTATATAAATTTGTCCATCGGTGCAATAAAACTAACACACGTTATGCAAGTACTTACTAGTGTACTTGCATGTTCATACGTACGAATGCTTTTCAAACTGAGATCCATTAAGGCCCTAGGCCACTCTACCATTTTCCAAAAAACGATTTTTTCTTTGTTAAAAATATACGTTAGTTTCTATAAAATTATATTCCACAAGATTATGGGTGTGAAAAATCTCTAAGTACTCAATTTTCGAATTCTGGCGCAACCCTCTTGATTCGTGTGGTGAATTTCTACTAACTTTAAACGCGTTTATCGCAAAACTACATTCTTCAAGTCGGCCGGACTCACAACTCAAACAAATTTCAATCGGGTTCGCATGAAATTTTAACTGTATATTTAGAATTACATTTTCTGAGGCACTACGTAGGATTTTTTTATTATATTGCATAGTTACTTTCGGAATCGGACTGTATCTATGACAATATTTCTGCACGGGTTATCAAGATACCGTGCTTGCCAATTAAAAAAAAACATACTCTCGAGAAGAAAAAGCGTTCAAAGTTTGCTGCGTCACGACTGCGCTTACCGAGCGTGCTTCTTAAAATTTCTACAATTTCGCTAATTTAATGAGTATCGTTAACATCGGGTTTTCACAGACCTATTGAGAAGAATCTGTAGAATAATTTAAAAAAAAAAAACAATTCTTTCTAATTTCTACTCAACAATATAGCCTTAAACAGCAAAGTCTCTGTGGCAATTCTGACAAAAAAGGATCTCGAAAATTGCGACGAGTAGGTCGGGCACGAGGGTTAGGAACGGCCTGACAGAGCTGTTTTATTTGGCGTTTTGTTCGTGTAGCTTGATTCGAGTATTCGACTACACTTCTTTACGAACATAAATATATATATATATATATATATATATATATTATATACTATATATATATATATATATTTTGGATACGTCTGAGCTCACGTTACGTATTTATCATCGTAGCACACATCGTGACGAGGAAGCGATTCACCTCGAGCTTTTACTATCTTACGGTAGTTCACGGCAGTTCAGAGGCCCGCCTACGAGTGTCATTTCTACTCATCCGTCCTCCTCTCTTCAGCTATTTATCTCCTCTCTCTCTCTTCCTCTCTCTCTCTCTCTCTTCTCTCTCTCTCTCTCTCTCTCTCTCTCTCTCTCTCGCTCGCTCTCTCTCACTCTCTTTTATCTGTTTCTCAGTCTCTCCTCCAACCCATATTGAACGTTCCTATGCGAATACAGTTATGGAACAAGTACTAAAACGTATATCTTGAAAATTTACTGCTTCATACCATATATCTTGTCCTGCATGAGCCAGTTTTCACACTCTGGGAGTGTTATTGAATATCTCACTCCCCACACTCCACTTTCCGTGCATATATATATATATATATAATATATATATATAATATATATTACATATAAGGTGTAGTAAAAAGAAATCCATTATTTTTGCATGAAATTGAAGGCTTTATTTAGCATAGTTAGAATGATGCGATTTAGGTCTAACATTCACCGTTTTGATCGATAACTTGTTGCCACTTTGAAGATAATTCATTTTGCCTTTCTCATAGAAACCCTCGTCCCTATTGGCAAAAAACTGGGATACTCGATTTTCACAAGCTTCTCTTGAGGCGAATTTTTCACCAGCAAAATCTTTCGCCGTAGACAGGAACAGGTGGTAATCACTTGGTGCCAGATCCGGACTATAACGTGGATGCATAAGAACCTCCCAACCAAGCTCCCGGAACTTCTGGCGAGTCACTATCGATGTGTATGGCCTGGCGTTGTCCTTATGGAACACAATTCCTCTCCTATTGGCCAAAGCTTGCCGCTTCTGGCGATTGCTTCCTACAGACGGTCCAATTGTTGACAGTACAGGTCGAATTAAGAGTTTGCCGTAGGGGAGCAGCTCATAGTTGATGATCCCTGCCATCCCACCAAACACACAGTAAAATCTTCCTGACCGTCAATCCTAGCTTGGCCACCGTTTGCGCCGGCTCACCGCGATTCGACCACGACCGTTTTCGCTTGACGTTGTCTTAAGTGGCCCACTTTTCATCACCGGTCACCATCCGCTTCAGAAATGGGTCGATTTTGTTGCGATTCAGCAGCGATTCGCAGATGGAAATTCGGTCCATGAGGTTTTTTTGCGTTAACTCGTGTGGCACCCATACATCGAGCTTCTTTCTGTAGTCCAGCCTTATTCAAGTGGTTCCAAAACCGTTTTTTGTGCAATGTTTAGCTTCGAGGCATAGAAAACAGTGCTTACATGACGGTCGGACTCGACGATTTCCATTATTTTATCGACATTTTCGACAATTGGCCTTCCAGAGCGTGGGTGCATCTTGGACATCAAAATTACCGGAACGGAATCGACGAAACCAAAATTGCGCGTGATTGGCTGTTACAGTATCAGGACCATAAACAATATTCACATTTCAGCCGCCTGGCTTGCGTTTTCGCCTTTATCGAAGAAAAACTGTAAAATATGGCGTATTTTCACTTGCTGGTGGCCATCTTTGACGCGCGCTCAAACAATATTTGATCACAAAACTGTCTGCAATCACAAAACTGTCTCAGATGTTTATTTTAGTACGAAATCTTATCTTTCTAACGCCGTCTAGCGTTATCCGATCGCACTATACAACACGAGATACAGATTACTAAAGCCATCTATTGCAAAAATAATGGATTTCTTTTTACTACACCTAATATTACGAAAAAAAAAATGTACTTATAAGTTTTCCCTAATTGAAAAAATACTTTCTAATGAAAAAATGTTAATAATGTTAAAATTAATAACAACTTTAGAAGCAATTTTTTTTTTATCTCGATACGTTAAACTTTTTAATTTTATCTTTATGATATAAAAAAAAAATTAATTTACAAGTATTTCTTAATTAAAATAAATAGTTCCTAATAAAAAATGTTCTGAAATCGAGTTTTTCCGAATGAAAAAGTTTTATTCCAAATAAAGAAATATTGGATCTCTATCCGATTGGATCCCTATCAGAAGTAAGGTCAAGTATGGCAATCCAATTGAATCCCAACGAACATTTCTGCACGGGGCTGTCCTGATAATCGACATTACATATAGTCAAAATATTATTTTCCAATATTATGTATAAGTGTATTATTTCATACTTATACATTAATCTCACGCACCTTTGGTCTCCTTGTAACAGCATCCCTTATCGGCCTTTCTTTATCAAATTTCGTATTTTTGTCCGTGACAATGACGTAGCTATTATCGATTTCGTTTTCCAGTGAGGACGCAGGGCGTAGCGGCGACGAAATGAAGCATGCAGCATGCGTGGTAGCGGTGTCACGGCTGCGCGGTCCTGCCTTCAACCCCTGGTGTCCGCCAGCCGCTACCTCGCCGTACACGCCCTTCCCGGTGACCCTCTCTACTTCGTCGTCGAGGTCAGTAATGTTTTCCACACATTTTACCTACCCCAACAAGTTTCCTCGTATGTCCGATGATCTCCAACCTCTGATCTAGACGATTTCATAGTACATATGATAGGTCCGGTCTGCCAACTCAGTATGTTATTGGAGGCTCAACAACGAGAAGGAAAAGTACAGTAGAATCTCGATGATCCGAACTAATTGGGACCGGACATCGTTCGGATAATAAAAAATTCGGATAATCGAAAATAGATCTCGGATTTCCGGGAAAATCAACTCATGTAATATATTGAGTGAAGTAAAAAGTTCTGAGTGTTTTACGCAAGATGTCTTTAGTGAGCCATATCTATCGATGTATACATCGCGTCGGGTCATACTATACGGCGATTTAAAGGTGACATTACGCTTCAAAAAAAGTTCTATGACAGTTTTGTGTTTGCGAAGCCAGTTGTCGGTTACAGCGTTCCAAAATGGAAGTAAAAAAAGAGAGAATTCGATACATTCTTCAGTACCACTACGACCAAGGTGGAAAGGCGGAGCAGGCGGCCAAAAAAAAATTGTGCTGTTTATGAACCCAATACAGTATCGAATGCAACAGCACGGCGGTCGTTCGAACAATTCCGTTCTGGTATTATGGACGTCGAAGATGAGGCACGCTCTGGTAGTCCAGCGGTCGAAAATGTCGATAAAACCATGGAAATCGTCGAGTCGGACCGGCATGTGAGCACTTATTCCATTGCCCAGGAACTGAAGATTAGCCAGAAAACCGTTTGGAACCATTTGCATAAGGCTGGTCTCAAGAAGAAGCTCGATGTATGGGTGCCACACGAATTGACGCAAAAGTACCTTTTGGGCCGAATTGATGCCTGCGATTCTTTGTTGAAACGTAACGAAATCGACCCATTTTTGAAGCGGATGGTGACTGGCGATGAAAAATGTGTCACATACGAGAACAACAGCCGCAAAAGATCGTGGTCCAATCGCGGTGAGCCGGACCAAACAATCGCCAAGCCCGGATTAACGGCCAAGAAGGTTTTGCTGTGTGTTTGGTGGGATTGGAAGGGAATCATCCACTATGAGCTGCTCCCATCGGGCCAAACACTCAATTCGGACCTCTACTGTCAACAACTGACCAGATTGAAGCAGGCGATCGACCAGAAGCGGCCAGAATTGGCCAATAGGAAGGGTGTTCTGTTCCATCAAGACAACGCCAGGCCGCACACATCTTTAACGACGCGCCAGAAGCTCCGAGAGCTTGGATGGGAGGTTCTATCACACCCGCCGTATAGTCCAGACCTGGCACCAAGCGATTATCACCTTTTCAAGCATTTGCAAAATTTTCTTGATGGTACAAAAATGGTTTCTTGACGGTACAAAACTGGCCTCAAGAGAGGCTTGTGAAAATGAGCTGGTCAAGTTTTTTACCAATAGGGACGAGGACTTCTTCAATCGCGGAATTATAAAATTGCCTTCAAAATGGACAAAAATTATAGAACAAAACGGCGCATATTTGATCTAAATCGGATAATCCTAATTATGTTAATTTCATCGTCGAAATAAAGCGAAAAAACGCTCAGAACTTTTTACTTCATCTAATAATTAGTATCGAAAATTCTCTTTATCAATTCAATGACCCTAAATTCTTTATTTTATAGCAATTAAAGGTTTACGTGGGTTTCGAAGCCAAAAGCATATTTTCTCTATTTTTTTTTAAATATAATATATAAATTATTTTATTCAAAATGTTAAGCACAAAAAAGAGAAATATTTCAACAATATTAAAAAAAAAATTCATCCAAAAATTTGGGAAATTCAGCCGGTGGGTCCTGGTAACCGGAGACCCCTAAAAAAAAAGTGTCCTCGTGGTGGTCAGGATAACTCGTGATAGCTTTATCTGAAATTAAAAAACCAAATTTTTTCTGTTATTAGATAAGTATAGCTCGTGATTGAACGAAGGATTATTTAAAAAAATCGAAATTTGAATTTTTGGCAGAGTTGTATGCAAAATAGTTCAATTTTTGGTACAATTTACACTACGTATAGCCTTGTAAAATTAGTTTTAATCGAAAAAAAAAAACCTTCGTTCAATCACTAGTCAATGCTATTTTGAAGCAGTGTGCAAAATTTCAATAAGATCGGTGCATTAGTTTTTGAGAAATCGTGTCCACCGACTTCAAAAATAGTGTTTTGAGAAAAATGTTATTTCTTTTCGGAGCTTCTTTTGAGCAACGGTGCAAATGACGCAAATAAAACAAAAATATTTATCACCAAACCACGGGAGAATTTTCTTCAACTTTCACCCCGCGATAAGGGTGGTTTTCGGAGAGTTAAAAAATTTGCTACTCTTTTTATACTTGTTTTAGACCATTGTGCAAAATAACGCAAATAAATAAAAAAATATTATCTCCAAACCGTGGCGGATAGAATTTTTTTAACGTTCACCCCCCCCCCCCCCCCCATTAATTGTACTTTTCGGAAACTAGAGCCCAAATGTGGAAGAAAATATAATAAATACATTTTTTTTAAAATATCGTTGCCTGGCAACGATACAAACTTCAGATCCATCAATTTGTTCTTTTGCAAAAAAAAAAGTTCAAAATTGGCTGTTTTTTCGTCGTCTACATCTACCCCCGCCCCCCCTTCCCCTTAAATCGAGGCATTGAGGTGTGCACTTTTTTTCCCGATGTGTTGCCCGAGGGTTGGGTGTCTACCAAGGATTCAGAGGAGTTATTGAACCCCCCCCCCACCCCTTCCGCCCACACCTCTCTCGCTCATATGCCTGGACACAGAGGGACACGAGGGCCCATTTATTCTGCGGGGAGAATAAGGATATAGTTGTGAAATATGTTATAGTAGTACGTCTATAGAGGCTGCTCGCTAATTAAGCCGTTAACGAGCTCGTTAGGCCTGTGCTCGCGCGACCAAGCCTCGGCGTTAGCATTTTTTTTTTTTTTTTTTTTTTTTTCAATACACGAGAGAATCGTCCTCTCCTGCAGCGGAAGGAACATCAAATGCGCAACAGGAATGCGCCGAGGAATTGCCAGCTTAGAATTATTCGAAAACGTCCGACGTGTATAACGAGGCGGAAGGGGATGAGAAAGATCTTTTCGTATCCTCACACTTTTCCTTGTGTTTATCTTCAATATGAACGGAACACTTAAAGCTGGCTGGAGCCGAAAGTATCTCGTTTTTTAAATGCTTATTTTATTTATTTTTGTTTTTATTTTTCTCTTATTTTTTATTTTATTTTTATTTTCTTTTTTATTTTATTTTTATTTTTATTTGTATTTTATTTTTATTATATTTTTATTTTATTTTTATTTTATTTTTATTATATTTTTATTTTATTTTTATTTTCTTTTTTATTATTTTTATTTTATTTTCATTTTATTTTTATTTTATTTTTATTTTTAGTTTTATTTCATTTTTATTTCTTTTAGTTTAGATTATTTCTAATTTATTTTTTATTTTATAGTATAGTATTTATTCCACTTGTATACCCTTGCAGGCTTTTAAATTTCCCATGCATTTTTCACCTTTCTTCGCTTGCACAATTCTTAAAACTTAGGCTTAGAATAACAATTACAATTACTATTACCATTACAATTAAATTACAACTACATTTTTATTTTATATTTTATTTTAATTTTATTGTTAACTTTTATGTTTATTATTAATACCACTTGTTATTTTATATTATGGCTACTATTTTATTTATTATTAATTAGTTTTAACATCTGCATATTATATCCCAACTCGCCTCTATTACGTTATTTTTATTTTTTATTTTTATTGATTCTATTTTAATATCAATTTTAATACTAACGTTCATTTTAATCTTATCACCTGCATGTAAATGATGTTAGTAGTGTATCATGTGTAAAATTTGCCCCATAGCGTGCTAGGGCATATTAAATTTTCAATTCATTTCATTCCTCTCTCTTTCACACACACACACAATGAAATACTTTTATATCGCAAACAACGATCGCCTGGCTGAAAGTAATTCTATGATCCGATCTCTCGACGCCTAACGCAACCCCGCGCCGAGTTACTCTCGTCTCTTCGTTACGTCTCTCGTATAGAATTCGTCGAGGTACGATTAGGAAAAAAATTTTATACGGGAATACAGAAAATAGAAATATATGGAACACCTAATTGAATGAAATTTTTTATTTTTCCATCCAGTTTGATCCTTTCGAAGATTCATTTCCGTTTGAATTTCTCTGAAAATGAATATATAAGGTGTAGTAAAAAGAAATCCATTATTTTTGCATGAAATTGAAAGCTTTATTTAGCATAGTTAGAATGATCCGATTTAGGTCTAATATGCACCGTTTTGATCGATAATTTGTTGCCACTTTGAAGATAATTTCATTATGCCTTTCTCATAGAAACCCTCGTTCCTATCGGCAAAAAACTGAGAAAGTCGATTTTCACAAGCTTCTCTTGAGGCGAATTTTTCACCAGCAAAATCTTTCGCCATCGACAGGAACAGGTGGTAATCGCTTGGTACCAGATTCGGACTATAAGGTGGATACATAAGAACCTCCCAACCAAGCTCCCGGAGCTTCTGGCGAGTCACTATCGATGTGTGTGGCCTGGCGTTGTCCTGATGGAACACAATTCCTCTCCTATTGGCCAAAGCTGGCCGCTTCTGGGCGATTGCTTCCTTCAGACGGTCCAATTATTGACAGTACAGGTCCGAATTAAGAGTTTGGCCGTAGGGTAGCAGCTCATAGTAGATGATTCCCTGCCAATCCCACCAAACACACAGTCAAATCTTCCTGATCGTCAATCCTGGCTTGGCCACCGTTTGCGCCGGCTCACCGCGATTCGACCACGACCGTTTTCGCTTGACGTTGTCGTAAGTGACCCACTTTTCATCACCGGTCACCATCCGCTACAGAAATGGGTCGATTTTGTTGGGATTCAGCAGCGATTCGCAGATGGAAATTCGGTACATGAGGTTTTTTTGCGTTAACTCGTGTGGCACCCATACATCGAGCTTCTTTTTGTATCCAGCCTTATTCAAGTGGTTCCAAACGGTTTTTCGTGCAATGTTTAGCTCCTGGGTAATCGAAACAGTGCTTACATGACGGTCGGACTGGACGATTTCCATTATTTTATCGACATTTTCGACAATTGGCCTTCCAGAGCGTGGTGCATCTTGGACATCAAAATTACCGGAACGGAATCGACGAAACCAAAATTGCGCGTGATTGGCTGTTACAGTATCAGGACCATAAACACTATTCACATTTTCAGCCGCCTGGCTTGCGTTTTCGCCTTTATCGAAGAAAAACTGTAAAATATGGCGTATTTTCACTTTGCTGGTGGCCATCTTTGACGCGCGCTCAAAAAATATTGAGTCAAGCAATCACAAAACTGTCTGAGATGTTTATTTCAGTACGAAATCTTATCTTTCTAACGCCATCTAGCGTAATCCGATCGCACTCATATAACGCGAGATACAGATTACTAAAGCCATCTATTGCAAAAATAATGGATTTCTTTTAACTACACCTAATATATTTCCTGTTGCCTCGTATACTATACAAGATCGCAGATGAATAAAGCTTCTTATCGTTAACATTCATCATCCATCGTGCTCTCTTGACGTCTGTTCACGCGACCCTGAGAAAATATGGAAAATTGTTATTGCTAGAGAGAGAGCGAGAGAGAGAGAGAGGGAGAGAGAGAGAGAGAGAGAGAGAGAGAGAGAGAGAGAGAGAGCATATTCTCGGCGCGAAGAAGAGCTTTACCGGTAAATAGAGATTATTAGTTCGAGATGCGCGAGCGCTAAGTCTCAAATTTCCCGGGAGCATGCAAGTAAAGTATATAAATAAACACACACACATATATATATATATATATATATATATATATAGTGCCCCGTCGTTGTAGCTAGCGAGTATATATACGAGGATTTAACGAGCCGCGCTAATCTATATTTAATTCGATCTGCATGTAATAACGCGCATGCGCAGACGTTAATTTACATACATACTTCTGTATATATCTCTCTCGTAAGTTCTGCGCGAGTAATTTGAACCGCGTACGTTTATTACGGCACCGGCTATACGTATGTTAACTTTGCGACAAGAGCCTCGAACTGTCACTGATATACATGTACAAGAAAAAAAGGTTCATTTGTTTTTACGATATTAGGCACGTTCTTCGGGCGATAATACACGATACGTCGCTACGATTTACACTTTTCGTAACGATGTTTTTTTTTTACGATAAATAAAAAAAAGACCATTATGGGAATGCTGAACGATATTGAAGTTTGCAACGTTGGAATGCGAGGACATTTTTTCTTCGGTAGATCAAAGCTACCTCAAACTCTTCTCAAGATCCTCATTAGAAACATTAAGGTATGGACTGGATGGACCGTCAGGCAAAAAGTTTGTCCAAAATAGGTGAATCAATGGATTTACAAACCAAGATTATGCCGTACATGTTTAGCCTTGTAAATAGCTAATTTAGTAACAAATTGACAGAAATGTTAATTGTCCACTTTTAATAATAATCGGAGTCAAATTCGACGATATTGGCTTGTGTGCTTGAGTGAGGTTTTGTCAGTGACTGTACATTAGTTTCGACTGTCCAACAAATTTCTCAATTTTTAAATTTAATTAATACGGTCAGATCATCTTATTGTTATCAATAATAACCTAAAAACTCAATATATATTGAGTTTTCCAATGATTCCTATTAATTCATCGTTAAAAAAGGCGATACTCATCATCATTTTAATTAATTTCTCGACAATCACTCAGTCGATTTATTTGAAACTTAGCATAATCGATCGCTTGATTCTAAATCTTGATGATATAATATTTTTCGAATTTACGGCGATTTAGTTCCATTCGTTTTGCAACCATTGACGTCTGCAGAAGCTGTCACCAAATTTGTTAATAAAAAAAAAAAAAAATCAAGATCTTTGGGAATATCGAATTTCCAATGTCTAGCGAGTCACCCGATGTATAAATAAATCACAAATATGCCTTCCAAATGCGCTTACAAATACACACATAAATATATTTGAATGGTGTAGCAGTCATTGCCAAGGTTTTCTACGGGCAAACGAGCAGCGATTGCACACGGTGCGAGGCCGGCTGTGTGTGCTTTTTTTGCTCAGTTGCGATCGTTAGAGGAACCACCTAGTATACACCTAGTGAGAGAGAAATATACAGTGGAGTACACCTATTACGAGAGGTATTCCGAGACTTGTGGCAGTTTGCCGTTTCTCTCTCGCGCATCCACGCGCTATCGTGCACACGTACACAAGTGCCATAAATGTATATAATAAATACACGCACACACTCGTAGAATCTTCTCACACGATAGCATCTCTCTAATTATCTGCAGGCTCATTTGTAACGACCAAACCGAATGCTCATCTCCCTCCGTGCGTGCCCCTTTCGGTCATTGTAATTCCACGTGCGGTTGGTTGCTTGACTCGCCTTGTATACCTCGTCGTCACTGATGTTCTTCACCTTGGTGCCGTTGCCTCGAAAAAATCCCAATATAACGAAAATGCTTTGTTGGAAAATGGAGAAGGAAGGAAGATAACTAGAAATTTAGGTACTATGCCGGATCCGGCATGTCGTATCCTGCATTCCGGCACTGTACACTAGAAATCGGCAAAAAGTAATTGAATTAACAATTAACAATTACAATTACTACTGTAATTGATAATTTAATTAGTTTGCAACAGATTACTTAAGTAATTAGTTACTGCAAGTGCCTAGTGTAATTAATTACTATGTAATTCAATTAAAAGTTAATCTAATTACAAATTAATGGATTATATATTAATTCGAATAAACCGGTTTGCTAATCGCCAAAGAATATTTTGATTTTGTAGTTCAAACGAGACATAATTTATCAGTTTTTTTTAATCCAACTTTAGGGGATAAAATGATATTTTCTCCTATATTACACCATAACTAGTGACAAAGTAATTCAAGTACAAGATATTTGAATACATTTTAATCAGATTACTTTGTAATTAAATATATTATAATAGATTTAATAATATTTCCTGAATAATTACAATTCAAATGTAATGAAATACAGGTTATTTTGTAATTTCATTAGTTCGTAACCAGATTGATAATTGAATTACATTGTAATTTAGGTATGCCCATCTCTGCTGTACACTGACAGAAAAATTCTTTTGATATTAAGTAGATGCGTCTATTTGATTTTTTTTTTTAATTTGATTTAAGACTTTAGGCCACTCTAGGATTTTCCAAAAATCGATTTTTTTGTTAAAAATATACGTTAGTACCTATAAAATTATATTCCAAAAGATTATGGGTGTGAAAAATCTCTAAGTACTCAATTTTCGAATTCTAGCGCAACCCCTCTTGATTCATGACGTGACTTTCTAATAACTTTAAACGCGTTTATCTCAAAACTATATTTTTCAAGTCGGCCGGACTCATAATTCAAACAAATTTCAACCGATTTACTTGACATTTTAACTGTACATTTGGAATTACATTTTCTGAGGCACTACGTAGGATTTTTTATTATATTGCATAGTTCCTTTTTTATAAACAATTTTCTAACGATTTTCTCATGGTATTGTATACTTTTTGTTTTAGAAATGCGCCATTTTGACAAAAAACAATATATCAAAGATATCCTACATACTTCTATAGCTATTCTTATATATAATCGAAAAAACGTTAGTGTCTCATCATAACTGAAAAATTATAGGAGTTGTTGGTCCGGCCGTTTACTCGAAACGGATGTCGGTTGTGAACCTCATCGGTACACTCTTTCCTAAAATAAAAAAAAAAATTAACTCATCAACAAATTATGAATAAAAAAAAATTATCGTAGTATTTTTTTTTGTTTCCATATACGTTTTCTTTGTGTTCCTGCATTTATGACAATTGGTTTAAATCGTGTCCTGACTCGTTAGAGTTTTCGTCAAGCCGCGGTAGACTTCTTCGTTTTATCCTTCGACGTGTCTTCTTACCTCACGTCCGGAAATGAACAAATTGTATCACCTGTCGGGTTGCGGTGCAGTAGCACTCTATTTTAACGCCATCGATTATCCGTGGTCGCGATGAACGAATCCACCTGGGACACACGCCTTCCAAAGGATACAAACATTTGAATGAATAAGTGCGTGGGTGGCGACGCAAAGGGAAAGGACGAATTAGTCAGGGTGGATTGTTACACATATGTTAATAAAATATAACCCGAATACAGAATCGACAAAAAAATCGGTAATGTGTGCCTGGTGCGGAGGGAAGACCGGGCGAGATAAAGGGAACGAAGAAATCGTGTCCCAAAGAAGAGAGAGAGAGAGAGAGAGAGAGAGAGAGAGAGAGAGAGAGAGAGAGAGAGAGAGAGAAAGGGGGTATATAAATGGAGGGAGAGTGACGGATGCAACAGCATATATACCTATGCATATCAGTTCAGAACACGAGGGCGTAATCGAAATTCCTTGGTCTGTGCTGAGCCATAGTGGAGAAGGCCCTTATGTTCGTCAGTATTCGAATATAGTTGCAAGAGTTCCCGGACACAGGGCGAAATGATTCTTCATTCTCGATGGTAAAGAATTCTGGAACGGTCGAGCATGATAAATCAGCTCTCTTCGGGATCTATAGCGATCGAGGGATCTATATATATATATATTTGTATATGTATATATACAAAGCACGGCTAACAGGCGAGGGAGATTGGATCGGTTGGAGATCCGGGAGACAGCAGGTTGGCCCTTCCAATATTTTATGGATGAGTATACACACACACATGCATTATATACGTATATATATATATATATATATATATATACATATATATACACTACCGGCGAAAATTTTCCGGAAAAAAATTCCAAAAAGTTCCAGAACAATTTTTTATGCCATTCCGCCGATAGTTGACATAAATGAATTTAATAAACGGCATTTTGAAGGGGAGAATTCACCTTCATTCCGGTTTTTTTTTTGAAAATTTTTTACTATTTTTTTTACGAGTAGTACCCTTTTTTGAAAACGACAATTTTTCGCCTTTTTTCTTGTTCCTTTTCTGGTGGACCCCGTTTAGAGACAGAATTTTTTAATGCATTTCTTTGACCGAGATTATAAAGGGGGAAACTCAAGCTTCAATTTTTTTTTGTTTTTAAAGCTTCGTACGATTTTTTTTTCGTAAAGATATTTTGATGTAAAAAAAAAGAGACAATTTGAGAAATAACGTGCAACGCGGAAACGACAAGGATTCAAGGAAAACCTCAAGATAGTAAAAAGTTGAATCGGTTTTGGTTGAGTTCGCCAGAATTTTTTCCGATTTTTTTTTTTCGAATTTGTTTTTTTTTCATCTATTTTCGGTAAAAATCAGATGATTTTATTACCGTAACTCGAGAACTAAGGGGTTTGTAGTGAAATTTCAACAGAGGAAAAAAATTCTTTTTTTTTCCTCTCTCGATAGAGAGAGAGAGAGAGAGAGAGAGAGAGAGAGAGAGAGAGAGAGAGACGCCCCCGAGCACCCTCGTCCGGGAATTTCACGACCGGTCTCTGGTTACCGAATGGGAAGCGATAAATTCTATCGAGCCGCGAACTTCCACGGGGCTTCGAACTATGTGAAAATCGAACTTCCGTGTGTCTCTGCCGAGGACATCCGACAAAATAGCGATAATTTCTTTTCCTGCTAATCGAAATATTTTTTTTTCGATCATGCACGAACGAATCGAGAAGTAATACAGGATACAGTGTTCTGGACAATGTGATATGCAATTCCATATTGACTGTTTCGAAAAAAAACTTTTTCGAGAAGATCCTCCACTGCCTCGTAAAATGAAGAAGTGGATTCCGCGATCGAGGCGGAATGTGAGGACAATGCTTGGAAATAAAATCGATGAAACGTTCGTTCTCCATACGCGTTTGTGGATGGAAACGAGAGGCTGGAAGATATGAAGAAGGTTCGTCTTGCGCAACCGGTTGCGTCTTTGGATCCTCGGCCAATGAGCTCGCGCGGTGACACCTCGAATCGACGTCCGATTCGATATGTCAATTGCTCTTGAGGCCATCACGGAATGCACTACGGCCGAGAGCGAGAGAGAAAGAGAGAGAGGGAGAGAGAGAGAGAGAGAGAGAGAGAGAGAGAGAGAGCAGAAAGGGTGTGAGGAAAAAAAATCCACACGGAGAGAATTAAATGTTAAAAATTACCGTGCAGTAACGGTAACCAGATGACAACCCTGAAACTTCGCTTATTATTACTGAGTAAAACACAGATTTTCACGAAAATAAAATAAAATTTCTTCTTCAGATAGAAAATTTTACCAGATTTTCTAGTAAATTTTGATGTGTAACAAAATACGCAAAACCTACATTTAAAAAATATATAATATCAGCGAAATTTTACTGTGCATTTTATTATTTTATGCCTTTCAAAAATGTCTATAAAAAAGTATCGTCTTTATAACAGTTATTTTAAGATTTATTATAAAATTTAATGAGTGTTATAGGAAAATGTATTGTGCTCTCGCTTAAAATTATCGTGCGCGCTATCCTTCTTCTATAGTAAAATTTTAGCTACGTATTTGAAATTTTCTGTAACGTGAGTTAAACAAAATTTGTCGCATACGAATTATTATGCTTTTCTCACTTGTCACCACATTGAAATATATCACGGTCATTTTTACCGTGAAATTCACGACAAAAATTACTTTTTAATTCTCTCCGTGCACGACCCCATTCTCGGGATTAATCCCAGCGGGAATAAGCCCCAGATACACGAAGACGACGAAAAAGTATCAAATTTTCATCATTTTTCTTGGAAAGTAACAAAACGTTTTACATTCAGCTTTATTTATTTATCATATAATTAAAGTGTTTAAATTTTATTTAAGGGGCCAGTCCACTTTGGAGCCACGAAAAAGGCTATTTTCGCGATTTTTTTTTTTGAGGATTTTATAAAAGATATGAATATAAAAGTTGTTGGGCTTGATAAATAAAGTCTTGAAATACATTTAAAAAAAAAATTTAATTCATTTTTATTCATTTTTCAGTACAAAAACTATAGTTTAACGTAACGCCTCAAAAATAGGTGGGCTAGGTAGCTCCATCACAACTCGGCAACGGCTTGTCTGAAACAAAAAAATCAAAGTCCATTAGATTCAGTATGACACCAGCTACAAAATGACCCTCGGATATAAAGTTTTATCAAAAAATAAAAAAATGGCAGATGAAAAACGAAAAAAAGTAAAAGAAACCCGTTTTTTCGCAGTTTTTCGCCAAAAAAAAGGGTAAAAATCAAAATTTTAAAACCATCGAGGGTCATCTTGTTGCGAATCATGTTTACAATATGTCGTTCAAATTTCAAGAGAATCGGTTTATTAGTTTTAGAGATACGATGGAGCTAGATTTTGAAAACGTTGTTTCGAGAAAAACGCGTTTGATGTTTATACTACGAAAAACTCTTACCTAATCTCAATCGGCAATATTGACACAATATTGGCACGATATTTCTGAATGTATGTACTTTCGAAAACAGTAAAAAAAAATCGATTTTTTGAAATTTTCAAGGTGGACTGGCCCCGTAATTTCGTATAATACTCGACGAAAAAAACGTTTTTTTCGTCCTCGTGTCATAATCTACTATTTTTCCATGCCTTTACACGATTATCGATTGTTCAATAAATATACATTTATATGGAACAACAAAAAAAAATTATTTTCTATTCCATAAGACTGTACCATTGAGCGAAAACAAAGTTTCTACCGATACATGCAACAATGTTCGAAAAAAAAAATTCTTAACAATAGCTTATTTTTTGAGCCATCGCAGTAAAGAATATCCCCTTAAAGTTTGGTACAACGAAAAATCAATGATTTCCGCGACTTATCGGCTAATCCACGATTCCAGGGTTCTTGACATCTTTAACATTTTACGTAAAAAAAAAAAAAAAAATTGATTTTTTGCTGCCGCTACATGTATTTCTCCCCTTGATTCGTATGAAAAGAGAGCAACGATTGGTAACTGATCCGTGCACGATCCTTCGGAATTTCTTTCTCGCGCCTGCTATGGCTCTACTCGTCACACCCTACGGATTGTGTTTCTTCTTTCAGTCTCTACGTATTATAGCCGTGCCGCGTTTTTGGATAGCGACTGACGAAAAAAAAAAAAAAAAAAAAAAAAAATGAAAAAATCTCACTTTACTCTTCTACGTGTGTGTGTGTGTGTGTGTTGCAGGCCAAGTCGAGGGTGAAGGAGGTTTATGCGCAGACATGCGTGCTTCTCGGCCAGCAGGGCATGCGAGACTGCGAACTCTTCGGTCTGGCTATACTCTCCGGTAAGTGCATTCTTTTTTTTTTTTGTTTCTTTACTTTTTTTTAAATCTTCTTTGAAGCCTGGTGCTTGTATCAACGTTTTCAAAGATAAAAATGCTTTTTCGGAAAAGACGTTCGTGGGTGTCGGGCCAATAGTTGGATGAGTGAACGTTCAACAGCGCATGAGTGAGAATCCTTTTTGGAAAAAAAGAATTTTCTTTTATTGAAATGCTTTTTTTTTCTTCAAGAAACTCATGATTTTTACAATAAATTCTGGATTTTTACAAAAAAAAATTGGATTTTTACCAAAAATTCTGGATTTTTGCAAAAATATTCTGCATTTTTACAAAAAAAATTGGATTTGTACCAAAAATTTTGGATTTTTTACAAAAAATTCTGTTTTCTTTTAAATTCTGGAATTATACAAAAAAAATTGGATTTTTACTAAAAAAAAATTGGGTCTGTACAAAAAATTCTGGATTTTTACCAAAAATTCTCGATTTTTACAAAAAAATCTGTTTTTTTTTCTGGATTTATACCAAAAAAATGAATATGTACAAAAAAATTCTAGATTTTTACAAAAAATTCTGGATTGTTACAAAAAATTCTGGATTGTTACAAAAAATTCTGGTTTTTTGCAAAAATATTCTGGATTTTTACAAAAAATTCTGTTTTTTTTAATTCTGGATTTATACAAAAAAAATTGAATTTTTACTAAAAAAATTGGATTTGTTCAAAAAATTCTAGATTTTTACAAAAAAAATTCTGCATTTTTACAAAAAATTCTGGATTTTTTGGAGTAAAAACAATGCAAATAAAATCGTGCCTTTATTGTCCCGTTTCCAAGATAGCCGAGAGCGAAAAGGGCACGTTGCGTGGACAAAAAGGAAGAACGACGGGACAACAATAATAATGAAGCTAAGCGTAAAAGAAAAAGAAACTGAGAGAGCGCAGATGGCCCTTCTCGTTTCTGTTCCCCCCGTCAGGCTACGTTTATTTTTATTTTTTTTTTTAATTTTTTTTTAAATTTTTATTCCTTTCTCGAGAGTCCGGTATTCTCAAAACCTTCAGGCATTTCGTGCTTCTCGCGCCCAGAGTGCATATCGGAGTATCCGTAATAAACATCGAAAAAACGAGTCTCGCACTAACCTCCCTCTCTTTTGCTCTCTCGCTCTTTCTCTCTCTCTCTCTCTCCCTCTCTCTCTTTCTCTCACTCGCTCTCTCTCTCTTGACTAATCTCGGGGCATTTCTGCATACCGGAGTTTCGTGCCCTTCCCCCCCCCCCCCCCCTCCCCTTGGCTCCGACGTTCCAGTGGATTCGAAAATCAGAGTGGGTGGGGGAGAGGGAGAGGGAGAGGGAGAGAGAGATTCTTTGGGACCTGGGCCCTTTTCGTTGTACAAGAGCGCGAAGACCGGCCGGTTCGACTCGTTCCGCTGCGGACTAGCAACGACGTTCCACATCTCTCTCTCTCTCTCTCTCTCTCTCTCTCTCTCTCTCTCTCTCTCTCACTCTCTCTTCGCTCTCGCTCTATCCTTGTCTCGCAGTCAGGCCCTGCGGGACCCTCGCATTGAACCGCAGCGCGCGAGGCCCACCAGACCTTCCCCTTGCTGTCTTCCACCACCACCACTACTGCTGCTGCCACATTCCACCGGGCCCCATGACGGCGCGCGTGGTCGGTGAAGGAGACGATCTTGCCTCGTTTTTGAGCGCGCTGGAGAGAGCCTCTCTCCTCTTTCTCTCTCTCTCTCTCTCTCTCTCTCTCTCTCTCTCTCTCTCTCTCTCTCTCTCTCTCTCTCTCTCTCTCTCTCTCTCTCTCTTCCCTCGCTTGCGCAGCCCTCGGTGCGAGAAAAAGACGCGCGCCTGAAAAAAACCAAAACGAGTATTTGATAACGAAAGGAAAAAAAGTCTAATAAATAAATAAATAATTAAACATCGGCTCACATCCGGCAAATTTTATCGTCCGATCGTTCCTACAGTCGCCGTAGCTGCGTGAACCGGCTATTATAATTTTCCAGCAGCAAATTATACGAATTTATTTATAAGAAATAAAATGGCGACATGTTAAAAAAAATTCATAAAGAGGTGAAAACGCAAAAAAATACACTTTTTCGTTCAAAAAATTATAGTTCCGTGAATTTTCAACATTTTTACCTCAAATTTGGACGTGATACTCCTCAGACATGCTACTTTTGGAAAAAAAATTGTAGCATAGTGCACGTTGCAAAAAACATATTTATTTCGACATGTGAAAAGGGTAAATTTTATGGTATGAGGATACTTCAAGCTCCAGGTAAGATGGTAAATACAGTCCCATTCGAAGCCGAGAACTATTATATATTTACGCCAAAAATTGATCGACGGGTCCATTCTACCCAGAGTGACCACGAAGGGTTAAAAAAAGCCAAAACTTTCAGCAGCCCAGAGAGCAAAAGTACTGAGACCACATCAGCCGGAAGATCAAGAAGAATTTTGCAGACAAGAAGAAAAAAGAATACTCGGCCTCGTTATCGTGTGACGTAAAGAAAAAAAAAAAATCATTCTCCCTCCGTTTCTCTCGATCTGTCATAATCGTCTACACTGCTGGCTCCCTAGGGCCCATACTTCCACCCCCACCTCGCCAAAATACGAAGACAAAATTTCGCAACTCGCGATTCGATCGAATCGCTCTTCAACTCCCCTCCAATCTCTAATCCGCATGTTTGGCCCATTTCAATTGATTCTTTTTTTTTTTCCATTTCTCTGCTCTCAATAGCCATCGCCGTACCGTATGGGTCTTAACCGGAGTGCTCTTTGGGTCCTCGTCTTCGTCTCTCGCGATGGTCCCCAAAGAGCGTACGAGGAGGAGCTAAAAATAGACTCCAAGTACAAGGCCCGTGCGGGCGATGGTTCCTGAGCTTCGTGCCCCCCCCCCCCGCCCTTCTCTCCTCCCTTCACTTGGGCCTTACAACGGCCTGCTCGCATTGAGAGTGCCCTCTCGTGTGCGTGTGGACGAAACCGCAACTTTGAGTTACGCGCCAGAAGACAGCGGGATGGGAAGAGTGGCCAGGAGGCAGAGGAAGAGGGGGCGGGAGGGGGGGGGTAAGGCCCTTTGAGGATTATTTTTGGAAGGATCGGCCTTCACGAAGGTGTACATCGACCGTCGAGTTCTTCTTTACTTGTTCACCTCTTGTACTTTGCGAATGTAGTTAATTTCGGTAGCTTCGTTTCTTTGCCCACACCCCCCCCCCATCGCACTTTTCACATCCCTTTATCCTGCGAACTTCGAGTGTGTCCCTTGGGACGTTGAACGAGCGTGACCACGCGCACTCGTAATCGTACAATTTGCAATGCAAAAAAAAAATAAATAAAAAGCAGAGGGAAAGAATATCTTTTGGTCAAATATCGATGATCCTGACTTTAAGGGGCCAGTCCACTTTGGAGCCACGAAAAAAAGGCTATTTTCGCGATTTTTTTTAGGATTTTATAAAAGATATGAATAGAAAAGTTGTTGGGCTTGATAAATAAAGTCTTGAAATACATTAAAAAAAATTTAATTTATTTTTATTCATTTTTCAGTACAAAAACGATAGTTTAACGTAACGCCTCAAAAATAGGTGGGCGAGGTAGCTCCATCACAACTCGGCAACGGCTTGTCTGAAACAAAAAAATCAAAGTCCATTAGATTCAGTATGACACCAGCTACAAAATGACCCTCGGATATAAAGTTTTATCAAAAAATAAAAAAATGGCAGATGAAAAACGAAAAAAGTTTTTAAAAAAACGCGTTTTTTCGCAGTTTTTCGCAAAAAAAAAAGAGTAAAAATCAAAATTTTAAAACCATCGAGGGTCATCTTGTTGCGAATCATGTTTACAATATGTCGTTCAAATTTCAAGAGAATCGGTTTATTAGTTTTAGAGATACGATGGAGCTAGATTTTGAAAACGTTGTTTCTAGAAAAAACGCGTTTGAAGTGTATACTATGAAAAACTCTTACCTAAACTCAATCGGCAATATTGCCACAATATTGACACAATATTTCTGAATGTATGTACTTTCGAAAACAGTGAAAAAAAAATCGATTTTTTGAAATTTTCAAAGTAGACTGGCCCCTTAAGAATCGATGGTTTCGAGCAAAGTTTGTTTGTTTGGGTTTGTTTCCGAAAAGTCATCCGAAAATTCCGATTCAATCGCATCCTCAGCATTGTTGCAGCAAAGCTTGTTTAAATTTTTTTTTTACATGTACAATATTTTCGACTTTTTAGTCTTTAAGGCCTTAGGCCACTCTAGAGGCCAACGAAAAGGGCATATTTTGTGAGGACTAAGGACAATGGACTAAGGTCCATTTTTACCAAAAAAAAAAATTGATTTTTCGAAAATCCTAGAGTGGCCTAAGGCCTTAAACGATTTTACTAGAGCTCTAAAATGTTTGCAAAGAGAGATTAATCCTTCCAAACGCATCGGTTTTATTGTTGGTTGATTGTCAGGAGAAATCCTGGACAACTGTGATAAGTGGCATCTATCATGGATGTTGGCTCACCACCTAATGGACCTTACCCTTTAACGTGCGATCCTAGAGCGATTTTAGCCATTCATTAGATATCGCTAATTTTACATGAAAAGTAGAACATTTTATGGATATATATTTTTTTAAAGTGGAATCATGCATTATCAGCTTTTAGATGCATGTTTGCAAAATTTCCGAGCTCTAAGTAGTCCGGAAGTGGATGAAATATCGATTTTCCGTTTGGCATCTCACAGAAAGTCATGTTACATAAAAGCTTGTAAAAAATATTCGATGTAATTACAACAAATAATATTGTTGGAATTGATAAATAAGTAGCGAAATGACCAAATTGCCAGTGAATGCACGAAATTACTAGTAATTGGACAATCGACCATCAGTTAATGGACTCATCGTGCGGAAGAACGCTGTAAAGGCTTAAAATTTATCATTTATTTTTATTAAATGCTAGATTTGGAAATCACTGTGTTGCACAGAAATTATAATATTCTTATAAACATGAGTATTGTATTTGTTATATTGGGTCTATGCGTAATTCTGTAGTAAAAATCGCGTAAATATCAAACGCAAAATATTTACCAAAAAAAAAATAAGTCATTTTAATCAACTAAATATGTTTTATTCTGTTCAATGACTTACTGTCATGATCAATGATCATATTCAATCGTCATGTTCAATGATCTCTCCACAAGATTCATTATTCCTATTTCATTGAAGTCCTGAAATCTTTGGCCAAAGAAGTCATCCAAATAGTTTTTGAGAAAGTCCAAAAACCAAAGAACCGAAAAGTTTGAACGACACTTGTGATATCTCTGCTATTGTAATTCAAATTCTTATCGACAATTTATATTTTTTTTTATAAAATGCAAATCAGCTTTGGTCCATTCACTGGTCCCCGTCCCATTGACTGGTCGATGTAGTCTAGCCTGAGAAGAGTGAAGAGTCACAAAGGAATGATAGGCGAGGGAGACAAAAAAAAAGCGCGAAAGAAAGAAAAAAAACATCCGGACATAGGCTGTCAGGAGTAGTAGGCAGCAGGACCAGGAGCAGTACAAGTACTGTATGGCGTGGGCGTCGCGTTGCTCGTGTACCCTCTACCTACCTCTCTCGCCATCCTCCTCAGTGAAAGAGGGAATTCTTTAAAACGAGATAATGGCTCGGTTGGACGAAGATGGAAATATTTAGCGAAAAGCCCCACTCGTCTCCCTGAGAGAGAGAGAGCGAGAGAGAGAGAGAGAGAGAGAGAGAGAGAGAGAAGGAGAATATAGTAAAAAAAAAGGGTCCAAGAAAGAGAGCCAGTGGAGAGAGAAAGGATGAGAGAGCTCGCGGGTAAGACGGTAGCACCGGTGATTTGTATAGGGTGCCTCGTATTCCCCCTCCCACCGGCGAAACGGGCCCCTCGGTTGCCCGGGGACTCATACCAGCCGCGATCGTTGAAGAACACACCACCATCACCACCACCATCACATCATGGACGCGGTAAAGGCCCAAGCGCGACGCGACGTTGCCCCGAGAGACGAAGGAATGCGGGAGGGTGAGGCCCCGCGCGTCGCTCGAGTAGCGAACGTTCCTCCGCAACGGTGGTAGGGGGCGATCGGGGACCGCAGGAGTGGGGGAAGTAGCAGCGCGCAGCGACGGGTGGGGGGACGGCTGGGCCAGTGCGCGGTAGAATGGGGGTGGAGTGGGGGGGGGGGGGGGGCGAAAATGGTCCTTCTTGGGTCCGGAGAGAGCGCTCTGTTTCGGTCTTCAGGACTGTTCGCGAGGAGGCAACGCGTCACGTCGCGACATAGGGACCCAACGAGTGCTGCTGCTCTCTCCCTCATATACAACTATACCCTTTTTTTTCACCCTCGAGACTCTCATAAACAACACCTCTCTCCGATTGCCTCTATATTACGTTCTGCTCTCGGGCGTATGGCCATCTTGCTTTTTTACGTTTGCATCAATGTCTCGCTCTCTTTCTCCTCTCTCTTTCTCTCTCTCTCGCGCTTGTACTTTCGGGCCTCTTTCTTGGTCCTCGTCATTCCACCCCTCGCGGCATTCCCTTCCGAGACGAAAAAAATAAGGTACCTCGGAGTGGGAAGAGGAAGGAGGAGGATTCTTTTTATCCGGGGATCGGTAGAGAGAGAGAGGGAGGGCGGGAGGCAGAGAGAGAGAGAGAGAGAGAGAGAGAGAAAGAGGAATACTTTTTATTATGCCTTCCCTAATAGTTCTAGAAGGCAATTTATACGTAAACAACTTAAGAATAAAACATTTTTCTCTCTAACAAAGTAAAAGCGACCATTTCACCAGTGAGAAGGTATACAGTAGGGGTGGCACAAAATTTGAGCTCTATTTTTTTCCCTGTTTCTCAGCATTATCTTCTTAAAAAAAAAAAAAAAAAAATTGTCGCGAAAGCTGCGAGCGGTCAAAAAATATTAGAGGTCGCTCAAGTCTAAAATTCAAATTTTTATTAAAAAGACGATTTTTTTTTTCGTCCACTTCTCATCCATGAAGTTATGCTTTCTAATTTTTAAATTAACTTCGCGAAAGCTGTAGCCGGCCAATGAATATTTAGTGGTCCGCTCAAGAGCTTCGATATGTACAATTTTCGCAAATTTTTTTCTTTCCCTCTTCTCACTCGTAACACATGGGTCATTAAGTCCCGGGACTAACCAGTAAAAAGGACATTTTTTTTTGCAAAATTCGACTTTATTCATCAACATAGTCACCTTCCATAGCGATACAATCATTCCAACGTTTTTCTAAACTTTCGATGACTTTCTTATAGAACGATTTGTCTTTTGCCTCAAAATGGGCTCTCCTCTTCACTCGGCTGACGCACTTTTCGACTCCGGCGTATAGTGATGAATCCATGTTTCATCCATTGTTATGTACCGACGCAAAAAAATCCTTTTTATCACGCGTAAACAGCTACGAACAGCGCTCCGAATA
>OZ010717.1:29601055-29947522 GCA_963932345.1 Ophion ventricosus | reverse complement strand
AGAGAGAGAGAGAGAGAGAGGGAGAGAGAGAGGGGGATGGAAAGAGTATGAGTTGAGAAAGAAAAAAAAAGAAAAAAAAAAGGAAGAGCGGGGTAAAAGAGAGGAGAGAAAGAAGGTGGTCCCGATGGTGCCGCGCTCGGAGATCTCAGCAACGCCGCCGTCGCTATATACAGACCGGGGTTAGCCCTCGGGCAACATTCCCCGGTAATGGCCGGGTTATACCTCGGGTAACACAGGTGCCCGGGATTCGCTCGCGCGCGCGCGCTCGCTCCGCTGGGCTTACCATCTTATACGTATATTCCATACTATATATTAGTAATTCCAAAAAATCGTCTATTTTTTTTCTTCAAATTATATATAATACTAATATAGTATATAGTATAGAATCTACTCAATATATATATACCCTAATATATGTTAGATGAAGTAAAAAGTTCTGAGCGTTTTTTCGCTTTATATCGACGATGAAATTAACATAGTCAGGATTATCGGATTTAGATCAAACATGCGCCGTTTTGCTCGATAACTTTTGTCCATTTTGAAGGCAATTTCATAATTCTGCGATTAAAGAAGTCCTCGTCCCTATTGGTAAAAAACTTGACAAGCTCATTTTCACAAGCCTCTCTTGAGGCCAGTTTTGTACCATCAAGAAAATTTTGCAAATGCTTGAAAAGGTGATAATCGCTTGGTGCCAGGTCTGGACTATACGCCGGGTGCGATAGAACCTCCCATCCAAGCTCTCGGAGCTTCTGGCGCGTCGTTAAAGATGTGTGCGACCTGGCGTTGTCTTGATGGAACACAACACCCTTTCTATTGGCCAATTATGGCCGCTTCTGGTCGATCGCCTGCTTCAATCTGGTCAGTTGTTGGCAGTAGAGGTCCCAATTGAGTGTTTGGCAAGATTGGAGCAGCTCATAGTGGATGATTCCCTTCCAATCCCACCAAACACACAGCAAAACCTTCTTGGCCGTTAATCCGGGCTTGGCGATCGTTTGGGCCGGCTCACCGCGATTGGACCACGGTCTTTTTTGGCTGTTGTTCTCGTATGTGATCCATTTTTCATTGCCAGTCACCATCCGCTTAAAAAATGCGTCGATTTCGTTACGTTTCAACAAAGAATCGCAGGCATCAATTCGGTCCAAAAGGTTTTTTTGCGTCAATTCGTGTGGCAGCCATACGTCGAGCATCTTCTTGAGACCAACTTTATGCAAATGGTGCCAAACGGTTTTCTGGCTAATCTTCAGTTCCTGGGCAATGGAATAAGTGCTCACATGCCGGTCCGACTCGACGATTTCCATGATTTTATCGGCATTTTCGACGATTGACCTACCAGAGCGTGCCTCATCTTCGACGTCCATATTACCAGAACGGAATTATTGGAACCACCGCTCGTTGGAACAATCGGTTACGAAGTCTGTCAATCTGATGTTAAGAAGGCTCTGGACTGTTATTTCAGCTTTCACTTGACAATTGCTACTCCCTGGATAAAATATATAGTATAGAATATACATAATATATATATACCCTAATATATAAATATAAATATATATATATATATATATATATTGGAATGTTGGATAAGTTCTCCCTGTTTTTTCATCAAAATTAAAGCTTCGATTTAAAAAAAATAGTAAACAAAACGTCACTGAAAGTATTATCAATCGCCAGCCACTACTTTTTCCCATCTTTCTGGCCATCTTCTCCCATCTTCCCATCTTCTCCCATCTTTCACTTTGAAAAAACGACACGTCTTTTGAGGCTATCCAAGAATCGACCCATTTTTTGGCATCTTCATAAAAATGGAAGAGCCGCTCAGCCAGGCCATGTGCCATCGACCGGAACAAGTGAGAATCGGAAGAGGCAATGTCTGGTGAATACAGCGAGTGGGATAGAACTTCCCATTTAAGTGTTTGCAAGTAGGTTTTCACCGGTTTTGCAACATGTGACCGAGCGTTGTCCATGCTGCAAAATCACATTGTCGTGTCTCTGCTCGTATAGCGGCCGTTTTTCCTTCAATCCTCGGCTCAAACAAGCATCAATTGTAGCCTATAGCGATCTCCCGTGATGGTTTCGTTCGGTTTGAGCAGCTCATAATAAACTACACCCAGCTGATCCCACCAAATGCAGAGCAGAAGCTTGGAACCATGGATATTCGGCTTTGCCGACGATGTTGATGCATGGCCGGTCTTACCCCACGATTTTCTACGCTTAGGGTTATCGTAGTGTATCCATTTTTCATCGTCAGTCACGATACGATGCAAAAGAAAAACTCTTTCCTTTTCTGCCGTTGAAGCAGCTGTTGACACGTGAAAAGACGCTGTTCGACGTCTCTCGGCTTCGACTCTTACGGCACCCAATGTCCTTGCTTTTCAATCATTCCTAATGCTTTCAAACATTTCGAAACTGTTGTGTGATCAACTCCTAATGATTCTGCAAGTTCAGCTAGCGTCTGACACGAGTCTTCGTGAACTGATGCCTCCAATTCTTCGTCTTCAAACGTTTTTCGGTGCTCCAAAGCGTTCTTTATCTTCAACATCAATATCATTATTTTTGAAGCGTTCAAACCAATCTCTGCATGTTATTTCCGACAAGCGCATGGCCGCCTCAAGTCTCAATAAGAATTCCGATAGGGTTATCGTAGTATATCCATTTTTCATCGTCAGTCACGATACGATGCAAAAGAAAAACTCTTTCCTTTTCTGCCGTTGAAGCAGCTGTTGACACGTGAAAAGACGCCGTTCGACGTCTCTCGGCTTCGACTCTTACGGCACCCAATGTCCTTGCTTTTCAATCATTCCTAATGCTTTCAAACATTTCGAAACTGTTGTGTGATCAACTCCTAATGATTCTGCAAGTTCAGCTAGCGTCTGACACGAGTCTTCGTGAACTGATGCCTCCAATTCTTCGTCTTCAAACGTTTTTCGGTGCTCCAAAGCGTTCTTTATCTTCAACATCAATATCATTATTTTTGAAGCGTTCAAACCAATCTCTGCATGTTATTTCCGACAAGCGCATGGCCGCCTCAAGTCTCAATAAGAATTCCGATAGGGTTATCGTAGTATATCCATTTTTCATCGTCAGTCACGATACGATGCAAAAGAAAAACTCTTTCCTTTTCTGCCGTTGAAGCAGCTGTTGACACGTGAAAAGACGCCGTTCGACGTCTCTCGGCTTCAACTCTTACGGCACCCAATGTCCTTGCTTTTCAATCATTCCCAATGCTTTCAAACATTTCGAAACTGTTGTGTGATCAACTCCTAATGATTCTGCAAGTTCAGCTAGCGTCTGACACGAGTCTTCGTGAACTGATGCCTCCAATTCTTCGTCTTCAAACTTTTTCGTCTTTTTTTTGCCATTTAATGTTAAGATTCTAGAATCTTAACTCTAAGATTCTCTCTCTCTCTCTCTCTCTCCCCTCCCTCTCTCGCTCTTTGAATAGCTCGTCGAAATTGCAATTCAGTCGGAGCCTCTCGTATCGCGTAATACCGGACCCAGTTTCGACTTTTCGGGCCTCGCGAATTCACTCCGATCTCCTTTCGTGTAACTCAAGAACGTGAGTGCGTGTATGTGTCTGGTATATATGTGTGTGTGCGCGTATATATGGATCGGAGCAAATTCTGCATTCCCGTGTGGGCAGGACGGGTTTGAGAACTTTGCGCGAGTGAGTCTCTCCAGGCTCATTCAAGAGCGCGTAGAGAGAACTGAAGAGATATTCTCTCTCTCTCTTCCCCCCCCCCCCCCCCCCCGCCGCTTCCCCTTCGGAAACTCTTTCATTGTTTCGCCTCGTTTAGGAGGTTGGGGGAGGGGGGTGGGAGGTGAGAGAGGGTGAGAGAGAGAGAGGAGCAAAAAGAATCGAGTAGAAAAAAAAATGTTGAGACGACGAAAGCTATAGAATGAAGTCGAGGGACAAAATGTTCGTTCCTCTTGTTTTTCGTCCGACCATATCGGGCCATGACTATCGGGCCTGGTCGAATGACCGGAAGGCTCGTTTTATTCTCACGCGTGAATAAATCTATAATAATTAAAACAAAAACGAAAACAAAAAAAACTACCTCTCTTCGTCCTGACACTCCGGTATATACTCGCGTTTCGTTTTTTTTAATTTATTTTCTTGGATTTTGTTTTGTATTAATTAGCTCGCGTGCCTGGAAGGCGCTTTCTCACTCTAAGTTCCATTCGTGTTTCAGACGGCGAGTATCTCTTCGTAGATCCGGAGAGTAAGCTGAGCAAGTACGCACCCAAGAATTGGCGAAGTTCCCATACTTACGTAAGTACATCTTTATAGATATATGTATAGATATTTATTTGTTTAATCGATTAATTATATATAACAATTATGTACAATCAATGAAAAAATCGGTATAAAAAAAAACGATCGGGGTTACTTTAGGGCGAAAAGAAACGCAGAACTTAGGATCGATTACAATTAACAAAAAAAAAAACAATTATAACAATAATTATCATGATACTGAAGTTTGCATCGTTGGAACGTAACGAAAGTTTAGGAGCCCGAACTTTTTTTTTTTCACAATTTTGGGCTACGAAAATTACTAAAACGTTTTTTTAAGATCGTCATCGGAAATCAAAAGCAAAAATTTTCAGGATAAGATTTTGTATTATAAAGAAACTGAAGAAATGAAAGAATAAAAAAGAATTTTTATTCCATTCTAACGATGCAAACTTCAACATCGTCAATTATCTATCCCAGGTCCGAACAGATTTAAGATCGTAAAATTTTCGGACCTTACCGAATTCATCGCACCGTCCGAATTTGCTCGCTCTTGAGCAAATGATTTTTCTTTTTTTAAATAATCCATCCATAGCAGCAGTTCTTTCAAAAATCATAATAAAGTTACACTTTTATTAGAATTATTGCGTCAACTGCTACGACGGGTGGATTTTTCTTATTTATTATTGTATGATTTTTCTTTGAATAAATATAATAACGCAACGAATGAGTAAGAATATAATACAAAATATAACGTAAAAAATAGGTAAGGATATAAAACAAGAAATAATAAAAACAATAAAAGGATACGAAAAAAGAAATAGCGCAAAAAATAGGTAAAAATATAAAACAAGATATAAATTTTATGACTTGTTTTATATCTTATTTAACTTTAAATTTTATTTAACACAATTTAACTTTAAAATGTTATTTAACACAATTTAACTTTAAAATGTTATTTAACACAATTTAACTTTGAAATGTTATTGAACACAATTTAATTTAAAATTTTTATCTAACACAAGATATAAATTTTATATCTTGTTTTATATTTTTACCTATTTTTTAAGGCATATTTTGTATTATATTCTTACTTATTTTCGCGTTATAATTTTTATTTAAGGGGTACGTGGGTTTCGAAGCAAAAAAAAAGCATATCTTCTCAATTCTTTTTAAAATATAATATGTATTATTTTATTCGAAATGTTAAGCACATAAAAGAGCAACATTTCAACAATATTTAGAAAAAAATGCATCCATAAATTTGGGAAATTCAGCCGATGGGACCTGATTTCCGGAGACGCCGAAAAAAAAGTGTCCTCGTGGTGGTCAGGATAACTCATGATAGCATTATCTGAAATTAAAAAACCAAATTTTTTCTGTTAGTAGATAAGTATAGCTCGTGATTGAACAAAGGATTTTTACAAAAATTGAAATTTGAATTTTTTGCAGAGTTGTATGCAAAATAGTTCAATTTTTGGTGCAATTTACACTACGTATAGCCTTGTAAAATTAGTTGTAATCGAAAAAATAAAAACCTTCGTTCAATCACTAGTCAATTTTGAAGAAGTGTGCAAAATTTCAATAAGATCGGTTCATTAGTTATTGAGAAATCGTGTTCACCGACTTCAAAAATAGTGTTTTGAGAAAAATGCGTATACCTGCGTCGCTCCCAGCCAGTCTTTCCCAACGGGGGGAATTCCCAAAGGCTCTCTCTCTCTCCTAGACTTTTATTCCGATTGACTTAAAACTATGGGAGAATATTCTAGACATATTGTATTATTAGATAATAAAATTAAAAAAATGGATTTTTTGACATTTTCAAACCCACGTAACCACTTAAATAATATAAAACAAAAAAAGAAATATACAATAATACGGGCAGAGAGAGAGAGAGAGAGAGAGAGAGAGAGAGAGAGAGAGAGAGAGAGAGAGAGAATATGAAACAAAAATAAAATGCCACTGGACCATTGCCTCGGACCGGAGAAAAGAGAGATATATATATAAGTAAAGCTCGGAGATGCTAAGGGTGTGGCTTTTTGGTCCTGTGGAGGAGAATTAGCATTTTCACCGCAGAGACGAGTCTGTGGTGCGAGTTGGCTCTGCATCTTACACACACACATACATATATATGTAAAGAATACCAAAGTATTCCTTCCCTGAACACACACGCACAAACACAAATATATAAATGCACGGTCCCAAAGTTGTTCTTCGTCAAGACGAGTAGCGGACCCCAGAACCCAAAAGTTCTCTCCATTCGCAGAGGATCGGAGCCTTCCAACAGTTGAAACAACTCCCGAGTAATACTATAAAGCGTTACGGTCCACCTCTTTTGCTCTTTCTTCATCTCTCTTTCCAACGTTATATCTTCGAATCTCTGCTCTGCATCGACTTTCTTCTTTGCATCGTTCTCCACCTCACCGATCCTCATACCCCTCTCCACCCTCCCGTCCTTCAGTCTCTCATCTTTTATTTCTTATCTCACTTCGTACTACACTTTAAGTTCTCTTTTCATTGCCTTCGTAATTTCCCCTTAACCCCCCGCCCCCCTCCGCCCACCAGAATCTCTGTCCCTCTCGTTCTTCCTGCCTGCCTCCGTCTCCGTCTTCTCCACCTCGTCCTTCCATTTGGCTTGGGACGCTAATGATGGCCCGCCAATAACCAATAAATACTCCACCCGGTAAAACCGGCTACCGGACTACGTTCGTATCTCTTTGTTACATCTCATCCTACCGTGGGCCACGGTCCCCGACGTATCTTCATGCTATTGAATATTAGATGGATCATTTCCTTCTCTTATATATACATATATATATATATATATATATTTATATATGTGTGTTCATGTATTAAGATTTTCTCGACACGTCCGAACGCATCTACCTGCTGTCTGTCAATTTTTTTTGGTTTACCCTACAACGCGACATGTGTCGATGGATCTCGAATGAGAGCCCAGTTGAATCGGTTAATAAAATGAGCATATATGGAAAATTGAAGTGGAGGAGGCATTCAGAAAATGTAAAAAAAATCCACACGAATGTGGAGAGGATATTCATCGCGAAGGAAATAAACAGATAAAAATCAGAAGGAAAGGACTATGTGAAGAATTTGGTTGAATTGTGGTGAATAGATGTGAGAAAAAAAAATTTAATTATGCATGTAGTTGTACAAGATGTAAACATAAAAATAAAAATACTAAAATGGATAAATATCGAAAGGTATATAATTATATTTATATTATATTATATTATTATATTAGATGAAGTAAAAAGTTCTGAGCGTTTTTTCGCTTTATTTCGACGATGAAATTAACATAGGATTATCCGATTTAGATCAAATATGCGCCGTTTTGTTCGATTACTTTTGTCCATTTTGAAGGCAATTTCATAATTCCACGATTGAAGAAGTCCTCGTCCCTATCGGTAAAAAACTTGACCAGCTCATTTTCACAAGCCTCTCTTGAGGCCAGTTTTGTACCGTCAAGAAAATTTTGCGAATGCTTCTAAAGGTGATAATCGCTTGGTGCCAGGTCTGGACTATACGGCGGGTGTGATAGAACCTCCCATCCAACCTCTCGGAGCTTCTGGCGCGTCGTTAAAGATGTGTGCGGCCTGGCGTTGTCTTGATGGAATACAACACCCTTCCTATTGGCCAATTCTGGCCGCTTCTGGTCGATCGCTTGCTTCAATCTGGTCAGTTGTTGACAGTAGAGATCCGAATTGAGTGTTTGGGCTGATGGGAGCAGCTCATAGTGGATGATTCCCTTCCAATCCCACCAAACACACAGCAAAACCTTCTTGGCCGTTAATCCGGGCTTGGCGATCGTTTGGGCCGGCTCACCGCGATTGGACCACGATCTTTTTCGGCTGTTGTTCTTGTATGTGACCCATTTTTCATCGCCAGTCACCATCCGCTTAAAAAATGGGTCGATTTCGTTACGTTTCAGCAAAGAATCGCAGGCATGAAATCGGTCCAATAGGTTCTTTTGCGTCAATTCGTGTAGCACCCATACATCAAGCTTCTTCTTGAGACCAGCCTTATGTGAATGGTTCCAAACGGTTTTCTGGCTAATGTTCAGTTCCTGGGCAATGGAATAAGTGCTCACATGCTGGTCCAAATCGACGATTTCCATGATTTTATCGACATTTTCGACGATTAGCCTACCAGAGCATGCCTCATCTTCGACGTCCATATTACCAGAACAGATTCGTTGGAACCACCGCCTTGCTGTTGCATTCGATACTGTATTGGGTCTTTCACTCTTTTTTTACCTCCATTTTGGAACACTGTAACACACAACTGGCTTCACCAAACACAAAACTGTGAAAGAACTTTTTTTGAAGCGTAATGTCACCTTTAAATCACCGTATAGTATGACCCGATGCGATGTATACTTCGTGAGATATGGCTCACTAAAGACATCTAGCGGAAAACGCTCAGAACTTTTTACTTCACCCAATATAATAATATAATATAATATATATTATAATATAATATAATATATATTATAATATAATACAATATTAATATAATATTAATAAATTATATTATGTAAACGTGTTCCAAATTTGAAGACGATTCATCAATTAGTTCATGAGTTATGATTGCCGCAAATTGAAAAAATGTCGTTTCGAGAAAAACACGTTTAAAGTTTGACAAACGAAAAGCTCAAAGTCAAATGTGTTTAATCAAATGATAAAGTGTCTTACCGTTTATTCAGCGATTCCAGCACCATACAGCAGTCCTTTCTCTTCCTCATTGAACTCATTTGAAGCTTGCATTTCCTCTTTGCGAGTTTTTCGAACTTCTTTTATTTCTAATAAACTTATTTCCCTTTTTTTCTCTAACGAGGCTCTTATTTGGGGAAAAAAAAGAAAGGTATAGTCGTGCCTTTTTTTAAGAGGCGCGACTATTTATCTACATAAAGACTAATTTTCCTCAACTGCAGAATGTTCCAGCGTTCTTCTAATGAAAAAAAAAGCCATGAGATTTTTAAGAGGCTGAATGGTGTACCATATTTTGCCGTCTGTCCCTTTTGTCTTATGCTACCAGATTAAATCAAATCACAAATTGGGAATAAATAAAATATATTGTTATTAGACGATATTAAATAGATCATGATTTGAATAAATTAATATATTTGAAATAAATAATTTTAATAATGGAATGCAATGGAAAAAAAAATTTGATTTCACGTAAAATCTAGTGAATTCTGATGTAAAAAAAATTCAAATAGACGCATCTAATTAATATGAAAAGAATTCTTCTGTCAGTGGAATTTCTTCTTCAAGAGTCAAAAAGGTCTGTCAAGATGGAGAGCTCGGGCAGGAATAACAAATTTTGCTCGCTCACCGAATACAGTAGCTACGAAAATTTGACTCAGCCGCATAAGAAGGGCCTCCAAGGGAGGCTCCATAGTACGTAAATTGTGGGATATCTTGAGCCCACACATACGCATGCCATACGCATGAGTGTGTACGTGGATGGTGGCTCGATACGCTTGGACTCGAACGAGTCCGTTGGGCGTCTGGACCTAGACCCTGAGGGGCCCACCAAATCGTAGCAAATTACCGGTACCCCGGCATCGGCCACGCCACGTGAGACGGCCTTATATTTTACGAATCATAAATATTAATCCACCACGCTATGGAGCAATAGCGTCAACGAAGTCAAGGAAAAGAGACGGCGCGGTATCGAGAGACCAAGGCGATCCATAATGAAACCGAGAAATACACTTGTTTCGAAGAATCCAATACTTTGAATGCCTATTTTAATATGCAATCAATCAAGCCTCGAGTATTAAACGTGAGGCAGAAAAAAAAATCGAGACTAATAATTTTCTACAAATAATCAAATGTACTACCGGCGAAAAGTTTCCGGACAAAAATTCAAAAAAGTTCCGGAACGATTTTTTATGCCATTTCGCGCGATAGTTGACACAAATGAAGTTAATAAACGGCATTTTAAAGGGGAGGAATTCACCTTCATTCCATTTTTTTACTTTTTTTTACGACTAGTAAAATTTTTTCGAAAACGACAATTTTTCGCCTTTTTTTTTGTTCCTTCTCTGGTGAATGCCGTTTACAGACAACGATTTTTTTAATGCATTTCTTTGACCGGAATCGTAAAGGGAGATTATATATAAGAATAGCTATAGAAGTACGTAAGATTTTTGGTGATATATTGTTTTTTGTCAATATGGCGCATTTCTCAAACAAAAAGTATAAAATGCCATGAGAAAATCGTCAGAAAATTGTTTATAAAAAAGGAACTATGCAATATAATTTAAAAAATCTTACGTAGTGGCTCAGAAAATGTAATTCTAAATATACAGTTAAAACTTCAAGTGAATCGGTTGAAATTTGTTTGAGTTATGAGTCTGGCCAACTTGAAAAATGTAATTTTGAGATAAACGCGTTTGAAGTTAGGAGAAAGTCACGGCCTAAATCAAGAGGGGTTGCGCTAGAATTCGAAAATCGAGTACTTGGAGATTTTTTTACATGCATAATCAACAGACCCCAACAAACCTAACCAAACCTCAAAGAACACCAATAAACCCAAACAAACCCAAACAAACCCAAACAAACCCAAACGAACCCAAACGAACCTCAACAAACCCAACCGAACCTCAACAGGCCCAAACGAACCTCAACAAACCCAAACAAACGCAAACGAACCTCAACAAATCCAAACAAACCCAAACGAACTTTTTCACAACGATACATATCAAAATGGCGACTGTGCAGCATTTTTCCAATGACGCCGTTATTTCTAGAAAGCCAGCGGTCCGACCAACAGCTCCTATAATTTTTGAGTTACGATGAGACACTAAAGTTTTTTCGATTATATATAAGAATAGCTATAGAAGTACGTAGGATTTTTTGATATATTGTTTTTTTGTCAAAATGGCGCATTGCTAAAACAAAAAGTATAAAATGCCATGAGAAAATCGGCAGAAAATTGTTTATAAAAAAGGAACTATGTAATATAATTTAAAAAATCCAACGTAGTGCCTCAGAAAATGTAATTATAAATATACAGTTAATATTTCGTGTGAATCGGTTGAAATTTGTTTGAGTTACGAGTCCGGCCGACTTGAAAAATGTAGTTTTGAGATAAACGCGTTTAAAGTTAGTAAAAAGTCACGGCATGAATCAAGAGAGGTTGCGCCAGAATTCGAAAATCGAGTACTTAGAGATTTTTTACACCCATCATCTTTTGGAATATAATCTTATAGGTACTAAGGTACATCTTTAACAAAAAAATATCGATTTTTGGAAAATCTTAGAGTAGCCGAAGACCTTAGTTTGAATATATTTAATATTCAAAAAGAATAGCTGAAGAAATAAAAAAATATATTTGAAACAAATAGAGTCGGCTGACATACGGAAAAAACCTATTTGATTTAAATAGATCCTATTTAAATTATTTTTTTTAGCAGTCTATGAAATCCCTATAGAGATGTATCAGGATCTAGAGGCTCCCCAACAAATTTCTGCACGGGCGTAAATGGCAAAGTGACAATTGTGACGTAAACGTGAGATAGCTGGATTGGTAAAAGTCCCTCATAGAAAGGAACATAGAAATAAAACCAACATTTGATAAAAGATTTACCGTGCAATACGATCGAAAGTATTGATGAACATTGGACGACGTTCGAATCTGATGAACTCACCTTGACCCTGTCGGTAACCGATGACATCGATTCTTGATTTATCTTCTCCATGTAACAGTCGATAGATTTACCTGGAGCTTGTCTATTGGGTAAAAAAAAAGTACCTATATGACTGGAAATCACGGGTCTCCTTATTTTTTTCCGTATCCGTTTCAGGAAATTTCTGACGTTGCCTCGAGGTATGGCATTTAGCTGCGCTCTCCGTTCCCCGTCGGTAACCTACGTGCTAATGAAACCTCGAGGCTTCGGCCATAGATCTCAGAATCCAGATAACTCGACACGAGAGCTTGATCGAGCGTTCCTTCGATCGCGATCTCGTATACCATGTGCCCTCGTATTTCTGCCGAGCCATACACACGCGAAAGAATCTCCTCCCCCGCCCCCCTGCGCGCCACTTCTCTATGGATTTTCGATTCGGGCCATTGAGAAACTTACTATACTGGAGACGATTGTAACAGAAAATTATTCGCCGTACACGTTTATCTCGCGAGGTTAACGCCTCCGTTTCCGAGCACTGAACCTAGCCTATAAACCTCCAGGTGGAATATACAAGAAAAAAGACAACTAATTATTGATTCGAAAAAGTCAAGACTGAACGATACTCTTGTTGAAGACAACAAATTGGACATGTCGTTTTTTTTTTCGCTACAGCACACCGACAAAAATGATTTCTTCACATCACATAGAAGTTCATTGGGATGAACTTCCGAAATGCGAAAAACCCGAATTTCGATTTCACATTTGGCATACACCTTCATTTTAATGTTACAAGCCTTGAATTAAAAGGATTTTTGCGAACTTGCAATATCTTCCGAAAAATCGATTTTGAAAGTTGTTACTGTCCGCTGACAAATGTTTTTTTTTATTCGATCCAGTGAGAGATATCACTGGATATCTCTCACTGGACAATAAATTACTACTGTAATTTATTGTTATTTAATTTTATATAACACGACCATGTTTTCCTCGCTTTTTCGTGCCGGTACGTAAAAGAGGTATTTTACGTCCTAGGACTTAAAAATTGTGAAACGTCCCGGTACAACAGCTGTCGGTCGTTAGATGCTGCCCTCAGTCGTTAGGTTGAGGAATTATCGTGTTAGCTGAGGCGTTATTTGTGGGAAGAAACACAATCTCACTTTTACGTGTTACCGCGACATAAATCATTCATAAAAAAGAATTAAATGAACAATGAGCGGTATTGAAAAACATAGCAGCCATGAGTGACTCCAATGCACGCCGTCTGCTGATACATTTAAAAGCTACGTTTGGTGTCTACAGGGGCAGGGGGGGGGGGGGCTCCGCTGTTTGCAGCACTCGTCTACGACTTTTACTAAAAACATCGCGCTCATGGTAAAAGACCCGCTTTGTCTCCTTGGTACACAATGTACTATTAATTAATTAGCTACGGTTTTTGTACTGTACCTATTGATGTAAAAAAACGATATTTTTTACTGTGATTAAATTTGGCTAAACTCAAGTTGATTAGACTTATTTATTTATCGCAATAAAACTATACCCGAGTAGAAATCTTGCTTCGGCTACAATAAAGACCTGATCAGGCATCCTGATTTCTTTTTCCGGCCTTGATCAGGATTCTTGATCAAGCCCTGATCATTTTTGTGAAACTTTCCCTGATTTCGGCCTGATCAGGGTAAAAAATCAAGGCCTGATCAGAGCTTGATTTAGTAAGGCTTGATCAAAATGAAAAATCATGGCCTAGTCAGTATGATGCAATGGAGCCCTGTTTAGGATGTCCTAATTATTCCTGAAATAAAAAATACCACGCATATTTAAAAGAGAAAAAGGCACAAAATTATAATTAACGCTAATAGTTAATTTTTTAAACTGAATATCAATTTTTATTTATCAAATACATTTTTCACGTAGATGCATGTAGAAAATAAATAACACTTTCTCTTAGAGATTTGATTGAATATGCACCGATGGCATCACATTCACTGGACTAAACTACGCAGTCAACTTACCATTGTTCGGTAGCCTACGCTGTCCGACTGCTTGACCATCGCCTGAAGCTAGCCGAATCAGGCAAATTGAAGTGAGCCGTAAGTCCGGTTGCTTGACTAGCGCCTGAATCTAGCCGGATCAGGCAACTGGAGGAGAACGTACATCCAGCTGTCTGACTATCGCGAGACACCAGTCGGATCAGGCAAATTAAGGCATGCCTTAAATAAGGCCTCCGTACTACAAGTTGATCAGGCTCGGATCAAATATCAGGCCAGCCTGACAATATTTCTACTTGGGTATATGCAACTTGGGCAAATATTTTATTTCGACTGAAAAGAATATTCTTAATATAAAGAATGTATTTTTTTGGCAGTACATAATGACAATTTTTTCAACTTTTTTGTAACATCTTAATCATCTATTTCGCGAATTTTAATTATATACAGATATATCAAGAGATAAGTGCGTCAACGGAAGGTTAAATGGCCATTTTACAGACACGCGAGTGAAAAGCATCGATGAAAAGATTGGCTAAATCAAAGAGTTAGCGATGTATATATCTGTTCCGCAAATAAATCAAAGCTTCCTCCGAAGTTCCGAGAACTTCGGCAAAAGTTATCCGTAAAGTTGTCGTCGTTTTTACAGCAACGACGTTTGCGAGCCGCGTAGGTCGATTTTGCGAGGGCGTTTCACCGAGATACCCTGAATCCCCCCCCACTTCCCCCTCGATCACGCCCACGCGCCTCATACCTCGTATTTAATAGCGAATTTTTCGGGCTACATCACCCGAGTGGTATAATAATCCTTGTAATATGAGGCTAAAGTGGACAAGCTCGAGACTTTAATATCGACGTTAGAGAGAAAGGGAGAGAAAAAGAGTAAGAGAATGAGAGAACGAAAGAGAGATAGAGAGAGATAGAGAGAGAGACCGAGAGAGAGAGAGAGAGAGAGAGAGAGAGAGAGAGAGAGAGAGAGAGAGAGAGAGAGAGAGAGAGAGAGAGAGAGAGAGAGAGAGAGAGAGAGAGAGAGAGAGAGAGAGAGAGAGAGAGAGAGAGAGAGAGAGAGAGAGAGAGAGAGAGAGAGAGACCGAGAGAGAGCGAGAGAGAGAGAGAGAGAGAGAGAGAGAGAGAGAGAGCATGCTGACAACTACGGGACAGCGTATAATTGAAAAATCTGCCCACACACATCAATTTTGAACGTTCGAGTTAACGTTGGTGCGATAATGTATTAAAGTTATGTGGAAAAAAAAAACATTCTACACATATTTCGTAACGGATTGAAACGAGGAAAAATTCACAATCTGTCTTCCAACAGGATATTTATACGATTGTATAAAAAATTTTTTGCTAATATATCCGTACAATGTCAACTGCTAATTGAAAATATTTGTACAAATCATAATTTTCGTACGTACGCTGAATAATTTAGACGTATAATAAAATTGTAAACTTGGCGTGTAATGTGGCTTGAAAGTATTTGGAAAAAAGATTAACCCTTTAACGGCTGGTGGGACACATACGTCCCACCTAATTTGAAAAATCGTAACTTCCAGAAAAATGAGCATATCGACATCGTTGAGGTCGCATTTTGAAGATGAAGGATGCATCTAATCATGAAAAATTCAGCAAACGCAAGGGTTGCACTCCTTCAGTTTCACACCCTGTCAAAAAGTGCGAAAATTGCGAAAAAATGAGAAATGAGCATAACTTTCAGGCAAATTTTTTTTTCGAGTCGCGATCTCAAGTTTGTGCTTTGAAATAACATCGAAAATTTTGTAGCAAAAAGGTCCGGACCAAAAACCAACCATAACAGTAATAAAATATCGATAACCACCCCTAGCAATTGTGATACGCCCAATAATGCACTTTCATTGATGTTCAGTTCATAAATATTTTTGAAAACACATGAAAAATTTGTAGCAAGAATATCCGAATGGAAAACTACCCCTAACAGTAAGGAAACATCGAAAACCAGCCCTAGAAATGGTGATACGCCCAAAAATGCACTTTCATTGATGTTCAGTTCATATATATTTTCGAAAACGCATGGAAAATGTGTGTCAAGAACATCCGATTCAAAAACTACCCCTAACAGTAACAAAACATCAAAAACCGCCCCTAGCAATGATGATGCGCCTGAAAATGCACTTTTATCGATGTTCAGTTCATATGAATTGTTGAAAAAACATGAAAAATTTCCAGCAAGAAAATCTGACTCTAAAACTACCCCCAACAGTAACAAAACATCGAAAACTACCCCTAGCAGTTGTGATGCATCTAAAAATCAACTGTCATTAGTGAGGTCGGGGTGCTTTTTGAACGTGAGTCTCCTTGGACATGAGTAATAACGTTTTATGCATTGCGGGCGAATTTTTCCCAACTGTAGGGTTATTCATAAGGGTTGGAATTATCCGTAAGTCCTTAGGAATATCGAGAGGGTTCGAAGAGATACATGCATAGAATAATCCCTGTAAATTTTATCGTAATCGTTGCAATAGTTTTTCCAAAATCGTGTCAACAAGGTCGAAAAACGTTGTTTTGAGAAAAACGCGTTTAAAGTTTCTCTTGTAAAAATGTACATGAAACTTGAAAAAAAAATCCTCTTACCCTCAATCAGCGATGCCTGGCCCAAACATTATTGCTTCAGCTTCTTCAAAAGCTTCACTTTGTTGGAATTTTTGGACGCTTCTATTATATCACTCTTTTTAGCCCCTTATCGGTCACTCCGATCTAAATAACGTTCTCTACCGTATTACTACAGGTATGTAGTATATGAAACTGATGTTTTTCGGAAATCGAAAATTTCCGAAAATAGACTGATATCCCTTAAGGTATTCCTTTCACGAACCTGAATATTTAACAATTAACTGATTTTCGTCTACAATTGAGTAAAAATACATGACAGTATGGTGGTGTAATTTTCAAGCCAACTTACCGATCTTTTAAGAAAACAATCTTCCGTTGGTTCTGTCTTCTGCTCTTCCGGTCGTCTTTGAATAGCAGTAACTTTGTACATATTGTACGAAGTTGCGGGCATAGCTAGTTCTTCATAAATTTATATGTATAAATGGTTTTCATCGTCACTATTGTTAAACTGTTATATTTCTTTTATATTATAGTAATTGTGATGTCCATATAGAGGTAAAAAAAATTGTAGTTACACTTAAACTATAGCTACTTCCTGTTCGGACAATAACTACCTGTGGTATGTTGAAATGAAAAGTGTCAGGACGTTTTGTAAATTGTGAGAAGTAAATTCAATTGTGCATCGAATGTTGATCGTTCTTTCAGTCGATTGTCTGACGCAAAGATTTCTGGGAATCTTCAAACACGTAACATGTATTTATAGTGACTCGTCGATTAAAATTATATATATATATACACTACCGGCGAAAAGTTTCCGGACAAAGATACAAAAAAGTTCTGGAACGATTTTTTATGCCATTTCGCCGATAGTTGACATAAATGAATTTAATAAACGGCATTTTGAAGGGGAGGAATTCACCATCAATCCGTTTTTTTTTGAAAATTTTTTACTATTTTTTTACGACTAGTACCCTTTTTCTAAAAGACCATTTTTCGCCTTTCTTTGTTCCTTTTCTGGTGGACCCTGTTTACAGACAAATTTTTTTAATGCATTTCTTTGATCGGAATCATAAAGGGAGAAGCTGAAGCTTCAATTTTGTTTTTTTTTTAAGCTTCGTACGATTATTTTTCTAAAGATATTTTGATTTTTTCGAAAAAAGAGACAATTTGAAAAATAACGTGTAACGTGAAAACGACAAGGATTCAAGGAAAACTACAAGATAGTAAAAAGTTGAATCGGTTTTAGTTGAGTTCGTGAGAATTTTTTCGAAATTTTTTTTTCCACCTATTTTAATATGTATATATATATATATTCTATTGGATCGATTGAAGCCCCGCCGAATATCAATAATGTTAACGCTAATAAAATCAGAATGCTGCCACATTGACGTCGTATAATCTCGATTGATTTCCAGGGCCTGGACAGCAGTGGACGACCAGCATTCGTGCTTTACTTTCGCGTTCGCTACTACGTCGATACTCCGTTACTTTTAAGGTAATTGAAAAACATACGTACACATATTTCAGTCCCCTTGTGCAATACACAAAGTACGAAGGTGGCGTTGGAAAATCGGTAAAAAATAATCGGCATTGGGAAATCGGTTAAAAAAATGGGTATTGGGAAATCGATAAAATATAATCAGCATAGGAAAATCGGTAAAAAATAATCGGCATTTGGAAATCAGTTTAAAACATCGGTATTGGAAAATCGGTAAAGAAATGCGTGTATGTTTAGCGATGAGACAACCCGGCATCATTATTACCTGCAACTACGTGACAATGTCGTGCGCCACGGCGGTGGAGTCGAGAGTCTTCATCCCCATCATCCCCTTCACGCGACCTCGATCGTTGCGCCGTTGCTCGCCCTCGCTGGCCTCGCACTACAGGCCGACCTCGGCGATTACGCCGAGGAACGTCACAGACCCCATGCCGGATCGGTTGGCTACTGCAAGCCCAGCGATTACCTTCCTCCACACGTAAGACCTCATTTCTATATACCTAACTGTTCATTATTATTATCATTATTTTAATTTAAATTAAAAAAATTAAATAATTACATTGAGTGGATTCAACTAGTTTTTTTTAAACAAATATAACCCAATCACCGCTTTATTAGGGATTAATAAAATATTGGGTGAAGTAAAAAGTTCTGAGCATTTTCCGCTAGATTTCTTTAGTGAGCCATATCTCACGATGTATACATCGCATCGGGTCATACTACGAGGCGATTTAAAGGTGACATTACGCTTCAAAAAAAGTTCCTTGACAGTTTTGTGTTTGGTGAAGCCAGTTGTGTGTTACAGCGTTCAAAAATGGAGGTAAAAAAGAGAAAATTCGATACATTCTTCAGTACCACTACGATCAAGATGAAAAGGCGGAGCAGGCGGCCAAAAAAATTTGTGCTGTTTGTGGACCCAACACAGTATCGAATGTAACAGGAAAGCGGTGTCTCCAACGATTCCGTTCTGGTAATATGGACGTCGAAGATGAGGCACGCTCTGGTAGGCCAATCGTCGAAAATATCGATAAAATCATGGAAATCGTCGAGTCTAACCGGCATGTGAGCACTTATTCCATTGCCCAGGAACTGAAGATTAGCCAGAAAACCGTTTGGAACCATTTGCATAAGGCTGGTCTCAAGAAGAAGCTCGATGTATGCGTGCCACACGAATTGACGCAAAAGAACCTTTTGGACCGAATTGATGCCGGCGATTCTTTGCTGAAACTTAACGAAATCGACCCATTTTTGAAGAGGATGGTGACTGGCGATGGAAAATGGGTCATACACGAGAGCAACAGCCGAAAAAGATCGTGGTCCAATCGCGGTGAGCCAGCCCAAACGATCGCCAAGCCCGGATTAACGGCCAAGAAGGTTTTGCTGTGTGTTTGGTGGGATTGGAAGGGAATCATCCACTATGAGCTGCTCCCATCGGGCCAAACACTCAATTCGGACCTCTACTGTCAACAACTGACCAGATTGAAGCAGGCGATCGACCAGAAGCGGCCAGAATTGGCCAATAGGAAGGGTGTTGTGTTCCATCAAGACAACGCCAGGCCGCACACATCTTTAACGACGCGCCAGAAGCTCCGAGAGCTTGGATGGGAGGTTCTATCGCACCCGCCGTATTGTCTAGACCTGGCACCAAGCGATTATCACCTTTTCAAGCATTTGCAAAATTTTCTTGATAGTACAAAACTGGCCTCAAGAGAGGCTTGTGCAAATGAGCTGGTCAAGTTTTTTACCAATAGGGACGAGGAATTCTTCAATCGCGGAATTATGATATTGCCTTCAAAATGGATAAAAGTTATCGAACAAAATGGCGCATATTTGATCTAAATCGGATAATCCTATGTTAATTTCATCGTCGAAATAAAGCGAAAAAACGCTCAGAACTTTGTACTTCATCTAACATTTAGTTATCAGACGATATTAAATAGATCTTGATTTGAATAAATAAATCTATTGAAAATAAATCATTCCAATAATGGAATGCAATGGGAAAAAATTTATTTCACGAAAAATTTAGTCAATTCAAAAAAAAAAAAATTAAATAGACGCATCTAGTTAATATGAAAAGCAATTTTTCTGTCAGTGGATAATTAGCGATTAAAACGAAAATTTAATTCCCGAATGTATATGAAAAACCAAACCAGATGTGCCTCGAATCCGACGTGCTCAGTATCCTCGCGTCTCAGCACCGTGAGAATCACGGACTTTCACGGGAGGAGGCAGAATTCCAGTACATCCAGGATGCGGTGCTCCTCGAGGCCCCGCTCAACGCTCATCTGTACAGATTGCGACGTAACAAGAGCGAGGCAGGCCCCGGACGTATTCTCCTTGCCATCTGCGCACGTGGTGTCAGGGTTTACACCGAGGAGGCAACGCCGAGGATATTCGCTTGGAACAACATCGGCAAGCTCTGCTTCGACGTGAGTAGCTCAATTTGCTTCATGAAGCAAATCGTTGAATCAATTTATTGAGATAATCGATGAAAAGCCATCGTATCAACGATTATTTATTTCTTTCGTTTATTTTGCAACGTGACAGCGAAAGAAATTTGAGATTCGAGCGGTCGATCAGCCGGACAAGCTCACACTGTATAGCGGCTGCGACGACAAGAGCAAACTTCTGCTCGGCTTGTGTCGCGACACTCATCAATTCAGCATGGCTATAGCACCGAGAGTTACCGAGGCTAAACGCCGCGAGGAGGAAGGTGCGATATCATTCATTTTATACACTGCCAAAAAAAAAAACATTTTCCATAGAAGGAAGGTGCTCAGGATCTTTGCGGGACAGACGGCAAGAGGGGACCGCGTATGCTAAAACACGGGTACCTGTATAACGGCTGCCAACCACGAATGATCAAATTTTCGGTTACGTAAAAAATTAAGCAAACCGTGATTATAGTGTTAGGAATATCGTGGTAAAAAATCAAGTAGTTTCTCTACTTCGTTGATTAATAATATTCGAAAAAGAAGGTGAATTTTGAGCTCGAACGGTTAGTTTTCGGACATTAAGGCCATGTGTCACACGTCCAGTCGGTAAAAATCCTACTGCCCAGTTTTCTCCTAAACGGATCATATTTTGAGCAAAAGAAGAGAATGCCGTTGTTCGTCGTTCAACAGAGCGAGTTTTGAGCCGAATAAGCGTCATTTGCGGGAACTTTTGATTCGCTTCTTTAATTTGAAGAAATCTGCAGCTGAGGCGCATCGATTGCTTGTAGAAGCATATGGTGAGGCTGCTTTAAGTGAGAGAAGTTGTCGTGAGTGGTTTCGAAAGTTTAAGATCGGTGAGTTTGACGTCGAAGACAAAGAACGTAGCGGAAGGCCGAAAGTGTACGAAGACGCGGAATTGGAAGCATTATTGGAGGGAGATTCGTGCCAAACGCAAGAATAACTTGCACTTACATTAGGAGTGACTCAACAAGCAATTTCACATCGTTTAAAATCGTTGGGAATGATTGAAAAGCAAGGAAATTGGGTTCCATACGAAGTGAAGCCGAGAAACGTTGAACGCTGATTTTGCACATGTGAAATGCTGCTTGCCAGGCGTAAGCGAAAGGGTTTTTTGCATCGTACAGTCACTGGTGATGAAAAATGGATCCACTACGATAACCCAAAGAAGAGGTAATCATGGGGACCACCTGGCCATGCTTCAACATCGACAGCCAAGCCGAGTATTCATGGAAAAAAACTCATGTTGTGTATTTGGTGGGATCAGCTTGGTGTCGTGTATTATGAGTTGCTCAAACCGAACGAAACCATTACTGGGGCTCTCTACTGAACACAATTGATGAGATTGAGCCGAGCACTCAAGGAAAAACGCGCTCACTACTACTCCAAACACGACAAAATTATTCTCCTGCATGATAATGCTCGTCCACATGTTGCAGCGCCGGTCAAAACCTACGTGGAAACACTCAATTGGGAAGTTTTACTCTACCCGCCGTATTCACCAGACATTGCTCCATCTATCATTTATTTGGATCGATGACGCACGGCCTGTCTGAGCAGCACATCATACGATCACATCATACGAAGATACCAAAAATTGAGTCGATTTGTGGATAGCCTCAAAAGATGAAGCGTTCTTCCGACGCGGTATCCATATGCTGCCAGAAAGTTGGCAAAAAGTAGTGGCAAGCGATGGACAATACTTTGAATAAAACATAAACTACCGGTCTTTCACAATAAATGCCCAATTTTTTATAAAAAAAGAACGGCAGAGACTTATTTTTACTTCCCAAGAAGTATTAATATCATTACCGATTAATAATTTATTTTTACGTAAAATTTAATTCCCAAGTAGTTGTCAGCCTATCGAAAAATCATTGTATTTTCATCCCTACTTTTCCAGTTTAAAAACATTATTGAAACTCCGTAATTTTCGTCAACATTAGTCGTGCCATTGGTTCTCATTGTTGCTACCTATTGTCAAATCCTCAGAGCGCAAAGTGCTGAGGGATTGTTACATGTATCCGGCGCGTTGCAAGCTGAGCATGGCAGCACGCGGTGGCAGAGGTGATCAGAGGATATCGGTCATATCGAGTACATCGTCGAACACGACTTCGGGAATCGTGAGCGATCGTGTACACAGCGAGGACGAGCCGGACACAGCGCCAGCATCGACCGAGTGTTTGCCACGTTTGACCGAGGCCAATGGTCACGCTTCCAGTTTGCAGACAAACGGTAATAACGCGAACGCTTCCATGGACGTCGAAGATATTTCTAGGCCCGTATCACCGATGTCCGCCGTCGATGGTGAGTCTTCGAACGAGACTCCCAATGTTCGAACGATTCGTGACATTTTTTTTAGACATTCTTACATTATTTGCAACGTCATCGTAGATTTTTTCAGGGGGGGTAGGGCAGAGAGAGAGAGAGAGAGAGAGAGAGAGAGAGAGAGAGAGAGAGAGAGAATAGTTGCACTTTGTGTAATATCTGTAGATTTTTTTCATGGGAAGTGCCAACAAATTACGATTGAGAATTTCAAATAAAAACTCTCAAAAGACTTCAATTGGGGAATAACCAGGGCATCAACTTGGATTCCAATGTGGACTCCCTACGTGAGGTGTCCCTATCAAATCCCTATAGTGGTGTGGCAAGATCTAGGGACTACCCAACAAATTTCTGCACTGGTTGTTTTCAAAATCCTTTTTAATTACCCCTCCTCCTCATCAATAACATAATGGCACTCGAAAAACATCAACGCTACGGTGGTTTGAAATTGCTGGATCTCTCTTGGCAACGATCAAAATGGATTGGAGGCAATTGGACTCTTGTGACGAAAATGTTGAGTGTACTTGTGGTATCGGTCGGATTCCAGAAGTCGACGGTGCCGATGTAGCACCGGCTTTGATGATGATGACATCGCGGCACGGTGCGGCGCATCACCTTGCTACGGCGGATGGCTCGCAATGCAGCAGCAGCTGCAGCACCGTCGTAGTGGTCAATCAATTGACGAATCCATCGGCGCAGAGAGCGAGACGTACCTCGGCAACGTCAAGTCTCGAGCTCGGTTACTCCCACACGGCACAAAATTCTGCCGTCTCTTCCGACGCAACCGGCTTTCCAGGTGCCATTTACGACAGGTGCAAAAAAGTCTCGGCTTATGCAGGTACGTTTTCATTAAACACCGAAAATCATTCGACGTACCAATGGCCGAGAGAGTCCTCTTTTGTCCTGTCACTTTTGGCATGTCTATACCAGATATTTTCAGATCAAATTTTAAGGGATCAAGCTACCGTGACGATCCGTAAATTCGAGTTATTTGACAAAAATCAGTTTTATGGAATAAGTTGGATGATTGATAAAATGGACATTTATTTGTATATACATTAAGGGGTTACGTATACATTAAATTACATTAAAATATACATTAAAATCACATCGTTATTGTTAATAAGTAATGAATAAAAAATGTGAAGAATAAAAACGTCGTTCAATTCTAAGCTACTATGACACTGAACAAGTGTAACAAATTCCAAGTAAATCCGTTCATTAGATGTTGAGAAATCGTGTGCACCGTTTTGAAAAACATAGTTTCGAGAAAAACGCGTTTAAGGGGCTATTCTACTGTGATGGCTAAAAAAATGAGCTATTTTTTAATATATATATATATATATATATATATATTTAATACTTCTGTATGTTTTGGTACAAACTTTTTTCGCTTAAAGGTACACTCTTATAGAATAGAAAACAATTTTTTTTGTTGCATATAACTGTATAATTATTTAACAGTTCATAATCGTGTAAAGGCATGAAAAAAAAAGTATGTCGCTGGCGTTGATGATTTGCGCTTTCCGAGTAATCAAAAAAAAAATTCAAAAATATTCTTAATCTTCATAAGTGTCGCTATCGCCCAAACTAGAATTATTAAAAAACATTTATTTTTAATTATACTTTCGCCCGAATTATGACGAAAAATAATGTGTTTTTTCGAAAACTTTTGCAAAAAACGACGCCATTTTCTTATTTTGCAATATGAAATAATAACACTCATACAGATTAAGAATCTTGTAGAATTTTTTGTTTCGGATTACCCGAAGAGCGCAAATCATCAACACCAGCGACGTACTTTATTTCATGCCTTTACACGATCATAAACTGTTAAATAATTATACATTTATATGCAACAAAATTGTTTTTTATTCTATAAGAATGTACCTTTAAGCGAAAAAAAGTTTGTACCGATTCATGCAATAGTTTACAAAGAAAGAAAAAAATTATTAAAAAAATAGCTTATTTTTTTAGCCATCTCAGTAGAATGGCCCCTTAAAGTTTCACCAGCAGTTCTATCGGTTGTGATCACAAGTTTACCTTCAACCTATAGTTCCTGCACCATATGTTGGACCGTCTTCTTCAATTTGAGTTGCCTCAAGCGTAATTTACACAGTCACCCTTAAGGGAGTTTGAATATTTCGAAAAATTCTAAATTTCGGACGTCGAAATACGTTTGTATTTTTTTTTCCCCGAACACGCCAGACGTCTCAGTGCCGATGAGCATCGACGACGGATTTGCGTCGACGGACATAGCGAGCGAGACAAGTGGCATTTATACACTGCGTAGCAGTGGTATCCAGGACGAGAGGATAGCCGAGTTGTACTCATCGAGCGTCGACAGGAACGGTTCCTCGGCAGCGAGTGACGTCTGCGCAGTAAGTTCGGTACAATCGACGACTGACGAGGCCTCGGTGACGTCCGGTTTCTACACGATACACAGTGACATAAGATCGGAAACGAGTGACGTTTATACGATTGACGCGAGTACCGGTGACGAGCCGATTTACAGTATTTGCAAAGGTGACGAGGAAAACGATATGGACGACGACGACGATGACGAAGACGTCGAGGAAGACGACGACGATGACAACGCAGTGGCCGATCTTATTGCCGATGTTGACGGCAATGACGAAGACCTTGGTGACGTCGTAAATCCCTCAATGACAATGAACAACGGCCCGTTGGATCGTCATCCGGACGAGTCACGCTCAAGGAGCAACAGTATCCTAAGCGCTGGAAGTTTTCGTGGCGACGGTAGCGATCCATCGGACATCGGTCCATTGCTCTCAGCCGATGAGCTTTCCGACTTGATAGTCGGTCGTTATCCACCCCGTAAAACGGTAAGCACCTCAATGGATTCGGATTGCGATTACGTGACGATGCCACCGCCATTGCCACCACCGAGAATCGACAGCAACGATAGACAACTGCCACCACCCCCGCCTTATCCGTCAAACGTAAAATACGCGACGATAAATTCGATGCCACGTTCGATGTTGTCATTGGAGCGGGAGGCATTGCCACCACCTCCTTACAACGCGACACGTGCCGATTTCGCGCCTTTGCCGCCAAGAAGAAGCGAACCGCCTCCTCCACCGCCACCGTACACGAGTCCACGCGAGAGAATACAAATACCGCCGCCTACACCACCGCGAAACGACGCTGTGACGCCGAGAGAGCCGCCACCGCCTCCACCGCCTTATCCGGACATTCCACCAGCCAGACAAGAAGCAATCTCCAAGCTTTATCCAGCTGTCAGTGTCGATAATCATCAGCAGTCGAGTGGCCTGAGAACGAGCAAACGTCAGGGTACGAACGATCGACGGCAGGTACCCAATCCGGTTGTCTCGATGCTGGGAAATGATCACACGATTGCACCGAAACCACCGCCACGCATTCAACCGCCAACTTATCCAGGTGACAAGATGAAACCAACCCCGGTTCACGCACCGGTAGCCGCACTCGTCGTCGGTCCCAACAATTATCTCGACGTTCACGCATCACGCAACGGTCCACCGGTTCTTCTTCCTTATCTTGCTCCACCACCGCCACCACCACCTCCACCCCCGCCACCGATGATACATCCGCGTCAACCTCCACCCCCGCCACCTGCGCCAAGCCTCGCGACGGTTTACACGAGCCAAGTGGCGCGTTCGCAGATCGAACAGTATCGTCAACAGCTCTATTCGGATGTCGATTTCGTTATGTTTCCGCTCAAGGATCCGGCTGTATCGAAACAGGAATACATGGACGCTAAACAGGGCTCGTTGCTCGCGGCAATGGCAGCTTATCCACCACCACCTTATCCTGCATTCAACAAAAAATCATCGGTCGTCTATCGAAGCACACCTTATCTTACGGGATCGTCGTTCTCGTCGTCTTCCAACAACACCAAGTACGCGTCCAATCTTAATCTCAGCGACATCAGCTCGTCGGGGAATTATCCGGTTGTCGTTGGTGGCAATCTTGCAAGTCATTACGCCGCGAGCACGAGCTCGCTTTACAGTGGGGCAACGTGCTCGTCTTCCGTTGGTAGTCACAGCCTTAGGAGGGAACCACCAGTACCCGTTAATCCTTACACACTTCAGGGTTTCGCCAGAACGAGAAGCGATGAGAATATACTCAAGTGCTTCGAGACAACCGCCAATGGCAATAGCAATGCTCAGTCACTGCCGCAAACTAAACATCGGAGACTTCCGCCACCACCGCCACCACCACCATACGAGATTCAGGTAAACATCGACCCTTAAGAAGGGAATTTTACAAACTAGATGAAGAATATATGAAAAAATTGGATATACAAAATTTTTGAAACGGTGATTACAATCACGCGGGCAGGAATTCTAAACGCAATATAAAAAAGTTGGATTTAAATTAAAGTGAATAAATAAAAATAGCGTGTACAAGCGTTTCGATTGAAAAAAAATAAAATAGCGGTAGCAGGACTCGAATACAAAACCAGCAGCGTTTCTAGCCGAAGAGCTTAACCGCTAGGCTATCGCGCCGCTTCGAAAATTCTTATTTTCGAGGTTCAAAAATCGTCACACAAATTTTGTTTGGCCGATTTCGTGAAAACTAGGGACCACCGGGGTGAACGGTGGTAGGGGGTTACACTTGGGACCGAACCCTACACCACCCTGAAAGGACGTGGCGAAATCGATTGCGTGCCTGGCAAGGTTTCCTTGTCAGTGATCAGCCACTAGATTTTATAAGGTGTAGTAAAAAGAAATCCATTATTTTTGCATGAAATTGAAGGCTTTATTTAGCATAGTTAGAATGATCCGATTTAGATCAAATATGCACCGTTTTGATCGATAGGTTGTTGCCACTTTGAAGGTAATTTCATGATGCCTTTCTCGTAGAAACCCTCGTCCCTATTGGCAAAAAACTGGGACAGTCGATTTTCACAAGCTTCTCTTGAGGCGAATTATTCACCAGCAAAATCATTCGCCATAGACAGGAACAGGTCCGGATCCGGACCTGTTCCAGTGCCAGATCTGGTGCCAGATCCGGACTATAAGGTGGATGCATAAGAAGCTCCCAACCAAGCTCCCGGAGCTTCTGGCGAGTCACTATCGATGTGTGTGGCCTGGCGTTGTCCTGATGGAATACAATTCCTCGCTATTGGCCAAAGCTGGCCGCTTCTAGGCGATTGCTTCTCTCAGACGGTCCAATTGTTGACAGTACAGGTCCGAATTAAGAGTTTGGCCGTAGGGGAGCAGCTCATAGTAGATGATTCCCTGCCAATCCCACCAAACACACAACAAAATCTTCCTGACCGTCAATCCTGGCTTGGCCACCGTTTGCGCCGGCTCACCGCGATTCGACCACGACCGTTTTCGCTTGACGTTGTCGTAAGTGATCCACTTTTCATCAGCAGTCATCATCCGCTTCCGAAATGGTTCGATTTTGTTGCAATTCAGCAGCGATTCGCAGATGGAAATTCGGTCCATGAGGTTTTTTTGCGTTAAATCGTTTGGCACCCATACATCGAACTTTTTTTTGTATCCAGCCTTATTCAAGTGGTTTCAAACGGTTTTTTGTGCAATGTTTAGCTTCTGGGCAATCGAAACAATGCTTACATGACGGTCGGACTCGACGATTTTCATTATTTTATCGACATTTTCGACAATTGGCCTTCCAGAGCGTGGTGCATCTTTGACATCAAAATTACCGGAACGGAATCGACGAAACCAAAATTGCGCGTGATTGGCTGTTACAGTATCAGGACGATAAACACTATTCACATTTTCAGCCGTCTGGCTTGTGTTTTCGCCTTTATCGAAGAAAAACTGTAAAATATGGAGTATTTTCACTTTGCTGGTGGCCATTGTTGACGCGCGCTCAAACAATATTGAGTCGAGCAATCACAAAACTATCTGAGATGTTTATTTTAGTACGAAATCTTATCTTTCAAAAGCCATCTAGCGTAATCCGATCGCACTTGTACAACGCGAGATACAGATTACTAAAGCCATTTATTGCAAAAATAATGGATTTCTTTTTACTACACCCAATATTCTGTTCAATCATTTTTAAGACCCTCAGGCACCATTTAAGCCAAAACTATATTTCGTTTCTCAAGTTTTCCAAAATTGTAGACTAGCGTAGGACCTTAAAATGAGAGGCCAAACGATACTTTGAAAGATGGAGGACAGTATTTTTTTAAGTTGACAAGAAAAAAAAAGCTATCGAAAGTGACTCGACCGAAACTCCTTCACCGTATTTTCGTGATTTCCGCAGAGCCTTGAGAAGAGTCAACCTCTGCCGTCGGCTTCCTCGTCCTCGGCAACCACGCAAACGAACAAAAAGTCAGCACGTCCACCACCGAGTATGGCGAACGACACGACGAGGGACGACTCAAAGGACGACGGAATGCTCGACATAAGGACACTACGTGAAAAAAGTCGTAATCTCGATTTGCCGCTGATATCGGCGCTCTGCAACGATCGTTATTTGCTCAAGCAGACGAAAGCTTTCGTGTTGCCGAAACATCCGAGCGAGACGGCGATGACGGGCGGTCAATTGAGCTCGAAAACTTCGACGCGAAACAATGGCGCCAATGGCGTCGCTTCGTCCTCGAGTAGAAACAAATATCCGGTTAGTGGATTGTCGACTACGCAAATTACGAAACCACCGAGAAAAACTTCAACCAGCACGCATCGGCATCCAGCGGAGACAAGATCGTCCATGGCGTACAAAGGCACGACGAGCGCAGCAACATCGACAACTTCCACCACGACTACGATGACAATGTCGTCATCCACCAAGAAAGATCTTTCTCGAGCTTCTCACTCGTGAAGAAAAAATTAAGTAAAAAAAAAGCCTAGGACTTATATATAAATGTATATTAAGGTGTGAGGGGAATAAGAAATCAAATGCCTAACCCATCGAGCAAAGGTATCAAGAATGAAAAAAATCATGGCTTTGAGGAGGCTCCGTCACGAATGTACGAGGAAAAAAAATAATCTTCAAGGATATCTCAGATAAAGTGTCGATAGTCACTTACGCGAAGTTTCAGATGAGGTCAACTAAATGAGAGAGATTCAAATTGTTGAAATGAGAAACTTTTAACACAGGGCTTATGGGAGAGCCACCCTCAAAAGACTCGGATCGAGGGATATCTTTGCACTCATAACAGATAGGACTAGTCCGGAGTAGTTGGCCACAGTTTTTTTCGAGGATCCGTCAAAATAAAAGTAGAGGAAAGGAAGGTAATTTGGTAAGGTTTAAATATTTTCACCTTCGTGAAATTGAAGCAATATTCATATACTATGAATTTGCAAGCTATAAAAAATAACTAAACATCGCTACTGGGTACAATTTTAATTTGAACGCAAAATTGCACAATTCCATTTTCGAGATTTTGGAATAGGAGTATTCCAAAATATACATTATATATATATACATATATATATATATATATATATATATATATATATATATTCCAAAATAAAATATATTCAACAACATAATCATTTCGAAAATTAACGATTTGCACTCATTAAACACGTACCTCGAAAGTTTTCAAAAACAGTCCTCCACAATTCGAGCTCTGGTAGCCATTTTAGCAAAGTCGCGGAAAAACGGTCTAAACCATATGGACGAGTGACACCTTCTTTTAACATTTCACGGCCATAATACCGAGATGGCGCTACTAGTTTCCGTGAAACTCTGCTATTTCAAATTACCAGCAGTATTCCAAATATCCTTATTTTCCTCTACAGACGTTTCTTCGCTTAACTCTGTTTGTAATTAAACTTTGAACATTTAACATTTGAGATAATTTATTGGGAGTACAAATTAATTCGGTCCGTTTTTTTTGTGGTAAGAAATCCATTTATTTCAAAATAAAAGGTATGAATAGATTAATCAAAGTATTGTCCATCGCTGGCTACTACTTTTTCCCACCTCTCAGGCAATTTTCGAATTCCATCTCGAACAAAAAGTCTCGTCTTTTGAGGCGATCCAAGTTTTGAGCCAATTTTCGATTTCTGCGAAAGAAATGAACCGGTGAGCTGCTAAATCCTGCTGCATCCGTCGGAACAACCAGTGATCAGAAGGAGCAATGTCCGGAGAATACGGCGGGTGCGGTAAAATATCCCATTTGAGCGTTTCCAAATATTTGTTTACGACTTTTGCGACATGAGGCCGAGCGTTGTCATGCAGAAGAATAATTTTCTCATGTCTTTGCTCGTATTCCGGCCGTTTTTCTCGTAATGCACGGCTCAAACGAATCAATTGTAGTCTATAACGATCGCCTGTAATGGAATCGCCAGGTTGTAGCAGCTCATTGGCTCATTTGGCTGTCCAGGGCTAGGCTTTTCTTCAACGCTGAAATCACCGTTCTTAGAGCGTCGAAACCATTCCTTACATGATTTATCAGTTGGAGCATCATCACCATAAACTTCAACAAGCATTCGATGCGCTTCAGCTGCACTTTTCTTCCAATTAAAGCAAAAAAAGTAAAACTTCCCGCAAATGCTGCTTAGTTAACACAAAATTTGACATATTCGCCACAGTAAAAAACAAGGTTTTTAATGGAACTCAAAGCGATATAAACTGAATGTTATTGACAGATGTCTAACCTCTCTGAAAGCAGCGAAATCAGCTGTCACTATGAAACGTTCATAACAGTCAGAGTCATCTCTTGAAAACGGACCGAATTAATTTGTACTCCCAATACAAAAATAAAACAAACTCTTATGATGTCAACCTGAAAATTAGTATTTTTTAAAAATCATGATTGACCATCTGTCCCAGAGTATCCAGGTGCCAATAGCCAATACTAGAGGAGAGATGGCCAATATTTATTTCTACTCTTGCTTTTCTTTTTGTTTTTATATTTTGATTTTTAATTTTTTCTCTTCTGGCCACATCTGGACCATATATCACCAAATTCAGTGCAATTTTCGTGTACCCAAAGTTGGCACGACGTTGAAGTTTGCATCCTTGGAACGCAACGAAAATTATTCTTGATTATTCCATTTTTTTTTAGCCGATCTAGGCTGTGAAAATCGCTCGAACGTTTCTACGCATAAAAATGCGTTAGAAACTTAAATAAAACTTAAATAAACTTAAAAGAAATAAAAAGTAGAAACTTACGACCTCAATTTGCCAAAAGAAGGTTTTGGCTAATGATGAAAATGAAGGAAAAAAGAAACTGCGAAATTGTGCCAATTGTTCGTCACAATTTTACAGGTTTATTGGCACAACGTACAATTTTATTTTTAATAGTGCCAATTTTTTGGCACAATTTTACGGTCATTATCGATGTAAAACTTATAAGTTTTGTGTAAAATAACCGTTTAGAATCAACTGATTTATGACAAATATTCGTATGACCAAAAAAACAAATAAGACCCTGCTTATACGCCCACGCAATCCGGCCCCTCGTGACCGAGCCTCCTTAAGCTGTCCAATTCGATACGTAGTATCATTCGGATCACTTGATTCCCACAGAAAATTTGATCTTTACGTTCGAACTTCAAAAACAACAAAGACTAATTGATACTGCTCGAATTCTGGTGAAGATTCTTGAAGCTGGGCCTTATCGTTTTCGAAAGGCTTCTTCGAAACCCGATATTATTTTTACACAAATTACAGCTATCTGGAAACCACTTTTTTTTTTAAATCGTTGACACGAATTCGTGCATTCTTTGAGATAGCTGTAGTCTGGTTAGAGATTCAGAAAGCTTTTTTAAAAAAAAAGCTTTCTGAAGCTGTGAAGATGAGCTTCGAAAATTTCCAACTGGATTTAACAAACCGTGATTTAGTCGTTGATTTATTCAAGTTTGAATGTGAAGATTCTTCGTATAAAAAAATGTGAAAAAAAATGATGATGCTCTTAATCCCTAAGACTCTTGGAGTCTCAGACCACTTGAGTTTGGGTTAGTCAGCTCCAATTTGGCATAAACTTTTCTCGCACCTATCGCTATTGGTGGAGAGAATAACAACGATTTTTTTCCAACCCATCTTAATAAATATACATTTATATAAATTACCATAAAAGTCCGAATTGAAAACCGATCTTCCTGGTCAAAATGAACTTCGAGTCAAACAAGCAATCGAATCCAAGAAACGTTCTCAAGCAAACCCAAAACAATTTTGACCCAGGCAAATCGGCATTCAACGGATATCGATTTTCAAGTGCAGCGTAAAACTTATAAATTTCCGAATGGCCGTGCTTCTTCAAACTCAGGGTGCCATCAAGAAGTTGCGCAAAACTTAATGCGCTTCGATTCGTTTGTCTCGCAGGATGTCCGAATGAGAAAAAAAAAAAAATCAGTAGTAAGAATGTTAGGAATGGAAAAAGTCTAGAGGCGAAACGAAAGAAAAAGGAAGGGAAGAAGAAATTAATCATCGTTGAAAAGCGTGCCCCAGTGATGAGCTCTGGAAAAGTTATCGCGACGATCATCGTTGTTCGTGACTTTTACTTTTTACGATTCGGGACAACTCGTGAACGGAGCTTTCGAGCTACGAGAGAAATTAGGGAAAAAAGCAAAACTTCGACCCAGTGACACTTGGTCAATTTTCTTGCCTGGTTTTTTTTTTCGTTCAATTTTAAGGCGATTCAAATCGCGACGGATGTTCCTTCCGAGTATGGTTATAAATTAATTCTAATGGTTGAGCCGCGATCCGAGGGAAAATTAACTTCGACTCAGTGATCTCTCGGTCAATTTTCTTGCGTGTTTTTTTCTTTTTTTTTTCTCTCAATTTCAATGCCATTCAAATGGCGATGCACGAGTTCCTCCCTCCTATCGTCATTAAGGAGCTATACCAGTGTGAACGCTGAAAATTTGGGTGATTTTCGGGAATTTTTTAGAAGAAAAGTACTCAATTAAATATTTCGGAAAATTAAGAATATATTTGGCCATACTTGACTTATGTTACATAATTTTTTCATAGAAAAAGATTGAGATCCAAGCGACTTATGCGCTGCCTTCGGAGGCGCCAAAAAAAAAAAGTTCTTCCACTGCTGACACGATTTCGGCCGATTGAGTAGAGTTGAAACCGAAAAAGGAAAAAATGTCGTTAAACTGGAAGGTATTTCCTGTACAATGAGGTAGGATTTTCGAAAAATATCAAAGTCTAACAAAATGGCGTAGTTATGAAAAAAGAAAGTCTGTTTTCTTGCCTACAAAATGGTCGTTTTTTTCAATGCCAAATCGTCAATTTTCATCCAATCAATAATATCCTACGTCATTGAAGAGTAAATATATTCGAGAGTACTCAGTTCAAATTTCAAGTCAATCGGATAATTGCTCTTTGAGTTGCAACGTCAGAAAATTTGAAAAATCTCATTTCGAGAAAAACGCGTTTAAAGATTTAACTGTCGATTTTTGCAAGATAAAATGATTTTTACAGGATATTCTTGAAAGTATAAACTGTCGAAAAGGGCAAAAAAAAATCGATTTTTTGAAAGTGTCACACTGGTATAGCCCTTTAATTAAACCTTCGTGGTCACCCTGGGTAGAATCGACCCGTCGATCAATTTTTGCCGTAAATATATATTTCCATGGTGTTCAAGTTTGCATCGTTGGAACGCAACGAAAGTTCTTACATTTTATTTTTCACATTTTCATTGTTACATATATTTTTTTTTTCAAAATAGATCGCTAAATAATGCTCTTAAAAAATGGTTGAAGAATTTTCGTAAACGAAAATGTGCCATAAGAAATTAAATGAATTGAGAAATATTAATTTTGCATTCCAACGATGCAAACTTCAATCTCAACTCTTTCCCGGCTCCGAATGGTACTCACCATCTTACCTGGAGTTTCAAGTGTCCTCATACCATAAAATTTACCCTCTTCACATGTCGAAATAAATACCGTTTTTTTTTTGGAACGCGCACTATGCTACTATTTTTTTTTCCCAAAAGTAGCATATCCAAGGAGTATCACGTTCAAATTTTAGGTAAAAATGTTGAAAATTTACGGAACTATGATTTTTTTTTAGCGAGAAAGTCTTATTTTTTGCGTTTTCATCTCTTTGTGAATTTTTTTTAACACGGCGCCATTTTATTTCGTAAAAATAAATTTTTCGTACATCATCGAGAAAGTTCAGAGCGTGTTCCGTAATTTTTTGAACCACTTCGGACGGATAGTTTGGTCACAATACTTTTTTTGAAAACTGACTGGGTAAAATCGACCTGAACCAGCTGATCCGAGTTCACTCACGGCGCGATAATTGAGACGAGTTTTTCTCTTCTTTTTTTTTTTGTCGAGTCGTAGTGAAAACTTTTTAGAGTCTTGCATCCTTCATCGTCATCGTTTTGTACTTTTTTCATTCCCCCTTCTCTCTCAATCTGATTTTGTCCCACGAGTTGTCTCGAGTAGGGAAAAATCCTCATCGTCGATCATCACGATTCACCGTCGTAAAGATTTTCACGAAGTACGTCGTCATTTGCTCAATAGTAATCCTTTGCGTGTGAATGTGCGTGTGTTCGTTCGTTTTGATTGTTTATTATTGTTTCTTTTTTTTTCCTTCAGTACGACGAATGAAACGAAATAATGTGGTGTTTGTGTAAAAGGGAAAGAAAAGAAATGGAAAAAGAAGAAAAAAGAAAAACTTAACGTGAAACTTAAAACACTTGTGGTGTGGTCACGTGGTAAGAAAATGGCACATTACGCCGAGTCGTTGGTTCATTTATAAAGCGTGAAGAACAACAAGAAAAATCTCTTAGGCACTAATTAATCACATATGTATTTTTATACTCGGAATGATGAGAAAACAAAACAAGAGGCAGATATTGTTGCCGACTAGATAAATAGTAACTATTACCTTCGTATTTCTTTGCATATTTTTTTTTTTTTCTTCGATCCACATCCCAATTTGTCATTCTTGGGCGTCGTTTTTCTTGAGTATTTGCCTCGACACACCTTCACGAGTACCTTCGTTGCAAAACTGTCAAGGTAAGTTTGTCACGAGAAAAATCAATTTTATGCAGTCTTGACTTCGATCTTCGATAATTTCGTGCTTGTTCGATTTACTTTTTTTTTTAATGAATTTTATTCTTTTAATAATGCTCATAAATATTGCCGATTTATAGGAATTGTGAGGAGTAGAGGAAGGTGGGGCACAGTGGGTCACGTTTTATTTTATCGAATTTTTACTCTCACCAAAGTAGTCGGATTAGAAGAAAAAAAAAAAAAGTTCATAACCGATTTTATGGACCTTTGGGCGTACGATGAAGCTACCATATTTTTATGCAGAAATATTAACCCTTAGTGTGCACACCTTCACAGCGAATCGTTTCGTGCGCATGGGGTCAATTTGACCCCAGGCCATTTTTGACCTCGAATATCTCGGTGACTATGCGCTTTTAGGAAAAAAAGGTTGAGTCACTTTTTGCAGTGAATCGATCAAACTTTAAGGCCGCGTAGTTAGATTTCCAAAAAAAGCTTTTGTAATTGTTCAAAAACGTGCTTAAAGTTGATGGTACGCAAGAAAAAGCGCTGCAGGTAAGAAAAAAAAATGTTGGGTCAGGCTGACCCCGGATGCACACTAAGGGTTAGAAATCCTGAAATATTGGGTGCGAAAAAAAATTGCGGATTGGCTCATTGTGCCCCACGTGTGGGGTACAATGTGTCAGAGAGGTGGGTACAGTGTGTCAAGTGCTGCGAAACGAGCCGGTCGAAACTCTTATATTTTCCTAACACAGATAACAGATTTTCATGCATACCGATAATTTCACAACGGGTATTATTTGCCAATTGGGAGTCGACTCATTGTGCCCCACCACTCGGTGACACATTGCACCCCACTAGAAAAATATTTGATTATTGAGGAAAATAACTATTAATTAAATTACGAATGGAAAAACTGTCACTGAGTGCATGCATAAATAATGAAACTATCGATTAAGACCGAAAACCGGAGCCTCTACAGAAAGTGTCGTTATATTTGACGTTTACCCGGCGAGCGAAATATTTTTTTTTTCCAAGCCTCAAAACAATTTTTAATTTTTACTGATCTTTTGTGAGCTGCTATCGACTTTCTTTTAGGCTTGACGAAACCTAATATAAATCGCGGTCCAACACATAAAATTTTGCAATTTACAAGCTACAAACCTCCGAGAAACTGTATGTGGCTCACTGTGCCCCACTATCCCCTATACTCGTTCCGAATGACTCATAAAAATTCAGGATATTAATTTGAATACTCTAGAATGTGGCATTCCTCGGTATTATATTTTAATCGAATTTTAAAATGGCGAAAAAAAATCAGCAAGAGCTCAATGTGTAAAAAAGGCTTTTTTTACTAAAAAAAAAAAAAAATCATAACTCTTGCAATTTTCAATATTTTTTCATAAAATTTTACAGTGATAGTCTTGAGATATGATAGTTTAAGGAAAAAAATAGCTCCATAGTTGGCGTTTCAGAAAAGGTATTTATTCTTACATCTGAAGAGCCATTTCGGAGTGTAACAAAGAACGATAATCGTGAAAAGTGAGCAATTTTTTAAATAAAAAGTGGCCGCCTACAACTTATAATAATTTTGGCTTAAGGGGTCGGTCCACTTTGAAAATTTCAAAAAATCCATTGTTTTTCACTGTTTTCGAAAGTACATACATTGAGAAATATTGTGTCAAAATTTTATGAAAATCCGAGCTCTCTAAGTCGAACTCGGCCCGATCGCCATTGGATTCGCCGACAATCGCGATGACGATCGTGTTCGCTCTGCAAACCGCCACAGTTCTGAGTGCTCAAAAGAGACCAGAACCAAACGAAAGCAAGCAAGACTTGAGGAAATCGACGATGATGAGCAATCAGAAGGGATTTTGTACGGTGCAGGAACTGCCGATTGAGTTTAGGTAAGAGTTTTTCATAGTGCAAACTTCAAACGCGTTTTTCTCGAAACAACGTTTTCAAAACCTAGCTCCATCGTATCTCTAAAACTAATAAACCGATTCTCTTGAAATTTGAACCACATATTGTAAACATGATTCGCAACAAGACGACCCCCGATGGTTTTAAAATTTTGATTTTTACTCTTTTTTGTTTGCGAAAAACTGCGAAAAAAACGCGTTTTTTTTACTTTTATCATTTTTCATCTGCCATTTTTTTATTTTTTGATAAAACTTTATATCCGAGGGTCATTTTGTAGCTGGTGTCATACTGAATCTAATGGACTTTGATTTTTTTGTTTCAGACACGCCGTTGCCGAGTTGTGATGGAGCTACCTAGCCCACCTAGTTTTAAGGCGTTACGTTAAACTATAGTTTTTGCACTTAAAATAGAATAAAAATGAATTAAAAATTTTTTAAAAATGTATTTCAAGACTTTATTTATCAAGCCCAACAACTTTTATATTCATATCATCTATAAAATCCTCAAAAAAAAAATCGCGAAAATAACCTTTTTTTCGTGGCTCCAAAGTGGACTGGCCCCTTAAATAGATCTGAATAAATAAATATATTTAAAATAAATAATTTTAATAATAGAATTCAGTAGGAAAAATTTGATTTCACGAAAAATCTAGTTAATTTAAATAAAAAAAAAATCAAATAAACGCATCTAGTTAATATCAAAAGAATTTTTCTGTCATTGCACAGTTCTCCAACAATTTGAATATCATCGGCTCCAAATTGTCCAATGCGTAATAAACATCAGCAATTTCCATACTGAAGTGAACATGACCCATACACCCACAACGCTGAAAGCACGTCTGTTCCACTCGTCAAGATCTTTGACCCAATCGTAATCATCATCAAGCAATAATTTCACAAAAACGATTTAACGACGCACAAAATTTCGCGAGATTTCAAAACACTTGGAACTTTGATATTGATCGTTGGTTCCGATCGGAAGAAGAGTTGCCTGCTGACTGACCGTTGCGAGAACTTGCCGCGACGACGAACCCCGAAAGACTGAGGGAAAAATGTCCCTCCGTGGCTCGCCCCCTACTTCGAACTTGCGAGGTGAATAATCTCGAAAACAAATAAAGCGATACAAAAAAAAGAAGAAAAAAAAGCAACAAATTCGTGATAGACACGCGATCGACGATTTATTATTCATAATGTGAGCTCGCATCAAAAGTTTTTATTTCCAAACAAATATTCTCGCCTACGTAGGATTCGATCGAATTTTTTTTTTCTTTCCCTCCGTATAAACGCCCTCCCGTAATTGCGCTTGGTGATCGATTTATTTTCCATCCGTCGCACATAGCGATCCGCCTCCCTATCGTCCAAGTGCAATTACGTTAAAACTTTAAAATTTTTTGCAATATCGACGAGGGTGCGACGAAGCAATTGCAGTGTGCAGAGACGCCACGTCATCGGGTGTTACGTCTACCATACGAAACTTTGTAATATCGTCTTTTTGTTTGTTTGTGAATTGATTTATTTTCATGGGAAAGCCGCTAGACTTCCAGGCTTCAGCAACCAACAATAAAATGCTATTTTCGTCTTGGTGAATCGTAAAAAGTACGGATGAGGTCGAAGGATGATGGCTGAGGGGGAGAGGGGGGGACGTAGTACCATGACGTACGTAACATACAAACGTTTCACCAGCAATCTTTTTCGAAATGCCCGTCATTTGTACCCGTACAGAAATATTGTCAATGATACAGTCCCATTCGGATCCTGGTTTCTCAATCGGGATCCAGTCGGACATCGGATCGGATCGGGGAGCGAAATGTAACGCTCGCAAATCGGATTCCAGCCAGGATTCTAATCCAGAACTATTAAGGACTAGAGTCAGAATCCAAATAGAAACTTTGCATAGGATCCAGGCTAGAATCCCGAACTTCCACAGCAAGATCTACCCATGTAGAAATGCCAATGCTCAACCATTAGTGGACAATCGGCTGAGACTTAGCCCAGTACTGCATACCAAGCTTCGGTATTCCAGACTGGCCCGAACGTCAGCCTGTCGATCATACAGAACAGACCCAACGCTGGCTCAACGCCAGAGCCAAGGTCAGAGTCAGCGCTGGCTCAACCGTTTGTGGACAATCGGCTGAGACTTGGCCGAGTAGTGAATACCAAGCTTCGGTATTCTAGACTGGCCCGAACGTCAGCCTGTCGATCATACAGAACAGACCCAACGCTGGCTCAACGCCAGAGCCAAGGTCAGAGTCAGCGCTGGCTCAACCGTTTGTGGACAATCGGCTGAGACTTGGCCGAGTAGTGGATACCAAGCTTCGGTATTCTAGACTGGCCCGAACGTCAGCCTGTCGATGGTACAGAACAGACCCAATGCTGGCTCAACGCCAGAGCCAATGCCACAGTCAGTACTGGCTCAACCGTTTGTGGACAATCGGCTGAGACTTGGCCCAGTAGTGGATATGAAGCTTTGGTATTTTAGACTGGTCCAAACGTCAGCATGTCGATGGTACAGAACAGACCCAACTGTTATTTGAAGGCTCGAAAAGCCAACATTACTGAACCTGCAATAGCTAACGGGCCTCTGCAGCCCGGGCATAATTTGACTGTAGAGTCAGTTTCGGCTATATCATTACAGAAAACATGCGCCAACAGTTGATCTTGGCTCGGCCGAAAACTCGGTCGAAATAAATTGTCGAAGACGATTATCGAGTAAATAAAAAAAATATCGTAAAAGTTATTTTTACTGCCTGAATAGACGAAAAAAATTCAGCAGTAAAAAATAATTAATTTTCGTTGGATTGCAACGATGCAAACTTCAACGTTTGCCAACTTATTGACATTTTTTTAAAGTAATAAGAGTAAGAAGCGAAAAAAAGGAAATTCTACATAAGTGTTAGGATGACTGCGGTTCTGCGGGAGCGCACGAAGTAGGCCGATCTGGGTTTTCGCAGCTTCAGTTTGAACTCTGCATTGGCCTCCTTTGAGGGGTTACGTGGGTTTCGAAGCAAAAAAAAAGCTTATTTTCTCTATTTTTTAAAAATATAATATATAAATTATTTTATTCAACATGTTCAGCACATAAAAGAGCAGCATTTCAACAATAATTTAATACATTTTCATCAAAAAATTTGGGAAATTCAGTCGGTGGGGCCTGGTTTCTGGAGACTCCTAAAAAAAAGTGTCCTCGTGGTGGTCAGGATAACTCGTGATAGCTTTATCTGAAATTAAAAAACCAAATTTTTGTGGTTAGTAGATAAGTATAGCTCGTGATTGGACAAAGGATTTTTTAAAAAATTGAAATTTGAATTTTTGGCAGAGTTGTATGCAAAATAGTTCAATTTTTGGTACAATTTACACTACGTAGAGCCTTGTAAAATTAGTTAGAATCGAAAAAAAACCTTCGTTCCATCACTAGTCAGTGCTATTTAGAAGAAGTGTGCAAAATTTCAATACGATCGGTGCATTAGTTTTTGAGAAATCGTGTCCACCGACTTCAAAAATAATGTTTTGAGAAAAATGCGTATACCTGCGTCGTTCCCGGCCGGTTTTTCCCAGCAGGGGGAATTCCCAAAGGCTCTCTCTCCTAGAATTTTACTCCAATTGACTTAAAACTTTGGGAGAATATTCTAGACATATTGTATTGGGAGTACAAATTAATTCGGTCCGTTTTCAAGAGATGGCTCTGGCTGTTATGAATGTTTCGTAGTAACAGCTGATTTCGGTGGTTTCAGAGAGGTTAGACATCTGCCAATAACATTCAGTTTATATCGCTTTGAGTTCCATTAAAAACCTTGTTTTTTTACTGTGTTGAATATGTCCAATTTTGTGTTAACTAAGCAGCATTTGCGGGAAGTTTTACTTTTCTGCTTTAATTGGAAGAAAAGTGCAGCTGAAGCGCATCGAATGCTTGTTGAAGTTTATGGTGATGATGCTCCAACTGATAAATCATGTAGGGAATGATTTCGACGCTTTAAGAACGGGGATTTCAGCGTTGAAGAAAAGCCTCGCCCTGGACAGCCAAATGAGCCAATGGGCTGCTACAACCTGGCGATTCCATTACGGGCGATCGGTATAGACTATAATTGATTCGTTTGAGCCGTGCATTACGAGAAAAACGGCCGGAATACGAGCAAAGACATGACAAAATTATTCTTCTGCATAACAACGCTCGGCCTCATGTCGCAAAAGTCGTAAAAAAATATTTGGAAACGCTCAAATGGGATATTTTACCGCACCCGCCGTATTCTCCGGACATTGCTCCTTCTGATTACTGGTTGTTCCGACGGATGCAGCAGGATTTAGCAGATCACCGGTTCACTTCTTTCGCAGAAATCGAAAATTGGCTCAAAACTTGGATCGCCTCAAAAGCCGAGACTTTTTTTCGAGATGGAATTCGAAAATTGCCTGAGAGGTGGGAAAAAGTAGTAGCCAGCGATGGACAACACTTTGATTAATCTATTCATACCTTTTATTTTGAAATAAATGGATTTTTTACGACAAAAAAACGGACCGAATTAATTTGTACTCCCAATACTATTAGATAATAAAATTTAAAAAAGGGATTTTTTGACTTTTTCATACCCACGTAACCCCTTGAGTGACAATGTCCAGTTTCTGCAATTCGAGAGGTTCATCGGAGGCCCTAACGTATTGGTATTCCAAACATTGTAACCTCGTTTAGGTACCCGATAATCCCCTCTACCACCGATTTCTCCTTGGGGAAGGAGGCCTGTATTTTGCTGGTTGAACGCGGTTCAAAAATTTTATCAAAATTTGCTGTTTTTTTTTTCGTCGTCTACATGTATTTCAACCTTCAAAGATTAGGTGAAATTAGGTAAAAAATATATTCACAAACTAAACTGTAAACATCTAAACTAAACACAAACTAAAACTCCGTCTATCGAATTATACCCGCGGAAGTTTCGCTTGGAATAATAAATTGCCATTCACCAGATAGAGACACTTTTATTCAGGTCAGTATTAAAAATCGTGCTTAACAAGTTGTTTCGTAACGTGTTATCATGTGTCGATTCCCTCTTCGAAAGAGACCAACGAGGGTTTTCGTCGATAAAGAGTGTTAATATCAATCGATTAGGCGACAATATTTACGAATCAAGCAAAGATCTGAATCGTCCTATTATTTTTTTTTACTATTCACTACGTGAAACAGACTATAAACGATCAATGATACTATCTTCAAATGGCACGTAACAGAGATATGTAGCCCGCGGCTGTTTTGAGCACCTGTGAAAATGAAGCAGAGTATCATTTCTGATGAAGTGGCAAATGATGATGGCCTGAATTTTAAGCGGTAGCTTACATTGGTGAAGCTCTCCAATGAAAAATTATAGAAGCCACCGGCAGTCAATTGTGTCGGTTTGCTAGCACCGATCATGCATATTATCAGCTGTTTCTTAAATGAGCCCGACATATTGTACCACAAGCACTGGTAGTACGCCTCGTAAAGATTCATACTCTGTACACACATAAGATGATATTGGAGTTTGCATCGTTCGAACGCATCAATAATTAAAATCTGGTTGGTAAAATTTTCCTCTGGCTGATTTAGACGATGAAAAACAATCGTATTACTGGATGGATAATAAAAAATGGCGCAAAATTCTTGAAAATTTGACGTATGATAGTTCTTGATAGAATAACAATACATTAATTATTTTAGAATTTTTCACTGAACAATTTAATCAATTACAAAAATAATAAATTTAATACGGTCGCTTATGGGAAAATAGTTTCTGCAGGCGTTAATGGTTGCAAAGCGAATGGAACTAAATCACTGTAAATTCGGAAAATATTATATCATCAAGATTTAGGATCAAGCGATTGATTATGCTAAGTTTCAAATAAATCGACTGATTAATTGTCGAGAAATTAATTAAAGTAATGAGGAGTATCGCCTTTTTTAACGATGAATTGGGGCGGTCAACCACTTTAGATGTTTCAAAAAATCATTTTTTTTAATTTCATAAATCCTTAGCGAAATATCTTAAGAATACAGTCTTAAAAATTCAAAACGATATTCGGATTCCATCTAACGGTTTGCATATAAAAGATAAAGATAAAGACTCCATTTTTTTTCAAAATTTAGGTTCATGTTCTTAAGAAACATCTCAAGAATGAATAAAAATTTGTTGGACTATTTCAGATGCGAATTGCGAGCTGCACAATCGCCGCAAATCGACAACGACGATGAGGACACGTGAAGGGACACAGCGGATTACACCTTAATTAATGCATGAAATAACTCGAAAAAATTACCAGAGATGTATGAAAATATGAATAAATTATTGTCAGAGTTGCGGAAATTTCCGTTTTTTTTCTGAATAAAAAAAAATCCAAAAAATCATCTAATTTTCGGTCTCCTAAAGTGGTCGCCCGCCTTTTTTTTCTCTTTATCGGAGGTGAAAGTTTTTAGTACTTTATAATAAAATACTCGACTTTTTGTTTTCAGATGCTCCAAAGTTAAGATTTCGTGTCGACAAGGCCAGAGTTAACTTCAGGCAGACAGATCACCAAGATAAATTGAAAATAAAATTTTAATTTTTTCTTGTACTTTGAAACTTCTATTTTTATGTATAAAAAGATTGTAATATGGAGATGAATTTTATTACGAAAAATTTTTTTTTGAAAATATGTGGAGTAGATGAAGACTGAGGCCTTAAGGGGCCAGTCCACTTTTAAAATTTCAAAAAATCGATTTTTTTTTACTGTTTTCGAAAGTACATACATTCAGAAATATTGTGTCAATATTGCCGATTGAGTTTAGGTAAGAGTTTTTCATAGTATAAACTTCAAACGCGTTTTTCTCGAAACAACGTTTTCAAAATCTAGCTCCATCGTATCTCTAAAACTAATAAACCGATTCTCTTGAAATTTCAACCACATATTGTAAACATGATTCGCAACAAGATGACCCTCGATGGTTTTAAAATTTTGATTTTTACTCTTTTTTTTTGCGAAAAACTGCGAAAAAAACGCGTTATTTTTTACTTTTTTTCGTTTTTCATCTGCCATTTTTTTATTTTTTGATAAAACTTTATATCCGAGGGTCATTTTGTAGCTGGTGTCATACTGAATCTAATGGACTTTGATTTTTTTGTTTCAGACAAGCCGTTGCCGAGTTGTGATGGAGCTACCTAGCCCACCTATTTTTGAGGCGTTACGTTAAACTATAGTTTTTGTACTTAAAAATGAATTAAATTTTTTTTAAATGTATTTCAAGACTTTATTTATCAAGCCCAACAACTTTTATATTCATATCTTTTATAAAATCCTCAAAACAAAAAAAATCGCGAAAATAGCCTTTTTTCGTGGCTCCAAAGTGGACTGGCCCCTTAAATTTCAGTGCGATAGCCCGACAGAGGATCAAATAGATCGGTGAAAAAATAGACGCTATGGGGCGTACTTCAACAACGAGATATTCACCAGCGAGGCAGTATCCGTAAATCATTAAGAGGAGGGTGCAATCGTAAAAAAAAGATGCGAGAAGTATTCCCGGCTCTGCGAAGTTGGCGTTCTAAAAAAATTCGTTGAATTGAAAAAACAGCAATTTTATTATTTTTAAGATAATAATGTAAAGGAAAAAAAAAACTCTTTTCGTGATACCGTAAGAACACTGTAGGATGAGAGACCGATGAGTAACGTCATTATTAAAAGTTCTTCCAAGAGAAGCAGCCCAAAAACTCCGTTGATATCTCCTATCATTCTATCAATCATAGGGCGAAAAAAATTGAAGTTATTACGCAATTATTAATTCGCGATAGAAAATTAAAAAAAAACGTACCCGAGCGCGTTACGATGTCTCGCCACTATATCGCGAAATATTAATTTCGACAAATCCCGATTTTCTCGAGACTTCAAATCAAGATTTTGTATCCTGAACGACAAAACTGACAATATTCCGCATACGTGAAGTATGAGGGAGAACATGTAGCCGATTGTCACTGCCTGGGATATATTGAAGCACATTACCGGTGATTGATATATCCATACGAGCCAGAAAGTCTTAGAGTCGTTTACGTTGAAGAAGAAACGCGTACGATAAGACAGAACGAAATCCACACTTTCGTTTTGCATACCTGTGGGATTTCTAGCGTTTCAGTCCAAAGCGTTAAGGAGCTAGATACACGTAGCGGCATGAAAAATACAATTTTCTTTTTTACGCAATACGTTAATTGAACGTAGTTCATTGATTTTCGTAGTTGGAAACTTAAAACACGTTTTTTCTTAAAACTACATTTTTTAAAGAAGGTTGGAGCGTGACCCACAATCCAAAAATAAAAAAAAAAATATATATATATGTTATTGTCCAGACACTATACTGATACTTTACAAATTTTTTGAATTTTTTTCCCCACAAAATACCAGAGCTAAAAAATAGTTTGATGTGTGTAATTTTACACACATCAAACTATTTTTTGGCAAGACGTTCACTCTACTGGTGACGTAATTGTTTTTTTTTGGCTATTTAGCACCAAGATCAATCATTATTAACATCAGATTAAAGTAAACCTTTGTTAACATTAAGAAAAAAAACCCATCTTGCCCATCGAAAATCATATATTCAATACGAAACTATTAAGTTTTGATAATGTTTTCAAGCTTTTTAATCTAATACCAGGTGTACAAGTATGAAATGCGGATTTCAGACAACAGATGGTGCACCAATGCAGTTTGTGCTATAAAGATTTGACACTGCGCCATTTTGTTGTGCCATCAACAAGTGTCAGACGCGCACGAGTGATAAATTGGAAAAGTGTGTGCATTGTGTTGTGTTGTTGTGTTCAATATGTCGAAATTTATACCGAACAAAGAGCATTCGCGGACAGCATTAATTTTTTTGTTTTCATTTGAAGAAAACTGCTGCTGAATCATATCGATTACTTCGAGAAGATTATGGTGAACATGCTCCATTGCAAGAAACGTGTGAACGATGGTTTCGGCGTTTCAAAAGTGGTGACTTCGATATTGCAGACAAGGAACATGGAAAACCGCCAAAAAAATACGAAGATGTGGAATTGCCAGCATTGTTGGACGAAGATGATTCGCAAACACAAAAACAACTCGCCGAGCAATTGGGCGTTAGTCAACAAGCCGTTTCCAATCGGCTACGAGAGATGGGAAAGATTTAGAAGACCGGTAGATGGGTACCACATGAGTTGAACGACAGGCAAATGGAAAAGCGCAAAAACACATGTGACATTTTGCTCGCTCGGTACAAAAGGAAGTTGTTTTTGCATCGTATAGTTACAGGGGATGAAAAGTGGATTTATTTTGAGAATCCCAAGCGCAAAAAATCATGGGTAGACCCAGGCGCACCATCCACATCGATCGCAAGACCGAATCGCTTTGGCAGAAAGACGATGCTCTGTGTCTGGTGGGACCAGAGGGGCGTCGTCTATTATGAGCTGTTAAAACCTGGAGAAACGGTTAATACTAAACGTTACCAACAACAATTGACTGATTTGAACAGTTCGCTGCTTGAAAAAAGGCCAGAATACCGAAAGAGGCAACACAAAGTCATTTTTCTTCGTGACAATGCTCCATCACATACGACAAAACCGGTTCGCGACACGTTGGAAGTACTCAGCTGGGAACTTCTACTCCATGTGGCTTACTCACCAGACTTCGCTCCTTCCGATTACCACTTGTTGGCGTCGATGGGTCACGCACTTGCTGAGCACCGCTTTGGTTCGTACGAAGATGTGAAAAAATGGCTCGATGAATGGTTCGCAGCAAAAGGGGAAGATTTTTACTGGCGTGGTATTCACAAATTGCCCGAAAGATGAGAAAAATGTATAACAAGCGATGGAGCATACTTTGAATAAAGCACTTTTTATCATTCTTCCGAATTTAACGTGTTTTTTTATAGAAAAAAATCCGCATTTCATACTTGTACACCTGGTATAAGAGTGTACCTTTAAGGGGAAAAAAGTTTGTACCGAAAGCTGCAACGGTTTTCAAAAAAAAAAAAAGTTATTAAAAAATAGCTTTTTCAGCCTTCACAGTAGAACAGCCCCTTAGTTATACGAGGTGTGTCAATTAAAAAGTTCCTGAAGACCGCCGATATTCAGCAGGTCTGGAGTTACGTAACTAGCTAATATACTGTTATGTTAACATCGTAAAATTACCAGCTTGAATACGATACGACAGTGCCTTAGAGTTATAAACGATCGCCGCGAAGATTCCAGCAACGAGCCAAAGCTTGAAGAACGTTTTGGCGATTCGATTGTAGCTCAAATAAATTTCGATCTCTTCCGGGCTCTGAAAGTTCTTCCTATCGATACTGTCAATCACGTGCTTAGTGAGCTTGGCGAGAGTTCGCGAGAATCTCATAACCAACAATTTTAAGATTGTCATAACGTGCCACGAGCTCTCCAAAAGATTTTCGACCATCAGGTCCAAATCACCAAGAACACTGAACAAATCGGCTAGTAAGGTGGTCATGTGAATTAAGAAATACAGAACCCACAGAGAGAACCTCGCGTAGGTGGATTGCAGTGGCCATTCTCCCATTACAGCAAAGACACGCTCGTTCCATTCGAATAGATCTTTGGCCCGATCGAATTCATCCTGAATCACCGTATTTCATGAAAAAAATAAATTAAGTAGTGTCCCACTACACTGAGTGAAATGTATTGGATTTCCTACCATGTTTTATATATCTCTGAGGGGGCCAAGAATATTTTATAGCCATGGTCACTGCCCAAAATATAATACTGTTTATCGAACGATACTATGCCATGGAAGGTAGAGACGTGAAATGGAATGGCAGTGAAATATATGTAAAGAACAGAATGAGACCTTGGACCACCTGTTAATCCGTCGAAAAAGCAAGGAGTTACCCGAGTAGAAATCTTCCTCCGGCTACAATAAAGGCCAGATCAGGCATCCTGATTTCTTTTTCCGGCCTTGATCAGGATTCTTGATCAAGCCCTGATCATTTTTGTGACACTTTCCCTGATTTCGGTCTGATCAGGGTAAAAAATCAAGACCTAATCAGGGTATAAAATCAAGGCCCGATCAGAGCTTGATTTAGTAAGGCTTGATCAAAATGAAAAATCATGGCCTAGTCAGTATGATGCAATGGAGCCCTGTTTAGGATGTCCTAATTATTCCTGAAATAAAAAATACCACGCATATTTAAAAGAGAAAAAGGCACGAAATCATAATTAACGCTAATAGTTTATTTTTTAAACTGAATATCAATTTTTATTTATCAAATACATTTTTCACGTAGATGCATGTAGAAAATAAATAACACTTTCTCTTAGAGATTTGATTGAATGTGCACAGATGGCATCACATTCGCTGGACTAAACTACGCAGTCAACTTACCATTGTTCGGTAGCCTACGCTGTCCGACTGCTTGACGATCGCCTGAAGCTAGCCGAATCAGGCAAATTGATGTAAGCCGTAAGTCCGGTTGCTTGACTAGCGCCTGAATCTAGCCGGATCAGGCAAGTGGAGGAGAACGTACATCCAGTTGCCTGACTATCGCAAGACACCAGCCGGATCAGGCAAATTAAGGCATGCCTTAAATAAGGCCTCCGTACTACAACTTGATCAGGCCCGGATCAAATATCAGGCCAGCCTGACAATATTTCTACTCGGGTAGTAGCAGAGTAAGCAAAAGAGAAAGCAGATGAGTGGATGGACGGAATAGACGATGTGGCAATAAAGGGGGAAGTGATCAATTTGTTCGGTGGAAAAGTACAAAAAGGGATATGTGAATATTTTAGGGAAATATAGGTACGTGTGCTAAAAAAATTGCGTAAGGCGAAAGGGGGAGGAAAAAGAGATGGAGTAGAGGAACAAATGAAGAAAAAGAGATAAATGTTAGAGAGTACGAAGTACAAGGATGCAGGGCATAGTAGGGGTGAGTGGGGTAAATACTTAGTCCACCCTGCCTTCCACCGCGTCTAGCTAATGCACTGACGAGATTGCGTCCGCCATCTTTAGTGCACGGAAAGTTGACATGACGGGTGGCCTCCCACGGATTTCAAAGCAAGTTTTATTTAAGGGCCAGTCCACTTTGAGAATTTCAAAAAATCGATTTTTTCTTTACTGTTTTCGAAAGTACATACATTCATCAGAAATATTGTGTCAATATTGTCGATTGAGTTTAGGTAAGAGTTTTTCATAGTATAAACTTCAAACGCGTTTTTCTCGAAACAACGTTTTCAAAATCTAGCTCCATCGTATCTCTAAAACTAATAAACCGATTCTCTTGAAATTTGAACCACATATTGTAAACATGATTCGCAACAAGATGACCCTCGATGGTTTTAAAATTTTGATTTTTACTCTTTTTTTGCGAAAAACTGCTAAAAAAACGCGTTTTTTTTTTACTTTTTTCGTTTTTCATCTGCCATTTTTTTATTTTTTGATAAAACTTTATATCCGAGGGTCATTTTGTAGCTGGTGTCATACTGAATCTAATGGACTTTGATTTTTTTGTTTCAGACAAGCCGTCGCCGAGTTGTGATGGAGCTACCTAGCCCACCTATTTTTGATGCGTTGAGCCTTTTTTTACGTGGCTCCAAAGTGGACTGGCCCCTTAAGGAGGTACGACTACTCTCGCAGGGTCAACAAAGAGACTAAATTTATGTCACCCCACAGGTGTTCTGATTTATGTTTACTTATGTTGAATATTCGTACACTTTTCGCCAGTTGTGTATGAATTGATAATCATGCTGCTTGTGATTTGCGACGATGTTTATAGTGATTTATACCATATTAATAAACTATAGGGAATTTGACTATACTCTTCTTTACTATAGGCGTTTCATTGTAAATACAATGCACTTTTCTCTCAGTGTAGAGTCCCACTGGTACTGAGCATGCTATAAAAATTTGCCTCTACTCACTGCCATTGCGAGAGCTAGCTTCAACCCTCAGGACGACTCACGATAAACTGTCCTCACTTTCCATCTATCGCGCATGACCGCCAGTTTTTTCGTAGCAGAGAAAAAGAAATTCTTCGCTACATACGATCAATTATTCACGAAGTAATTACTCGTAATGTTTTTATATTTGCCCAGATATCCTGATGAATAACCACGATCGCTCATTTTCTGCGGATATTGAAGCACATTGTTTCTTTTTTTTTTTACATACTTTTATGTAATATCTCCGCTGGAAGATACAAAGTTTGCTCGCTTTGCCCAGGGGTACGTTTTTACGATCGATGAGGCGCAATTAAATCTGCTCGAAGGTAGGGAATAAATGAATGTGGAGGGTCAATGTGTCGTACGAGGGTGTCGTGTAAAAGCTCGAAGGTAATTCTGTTCTCTGGTCACCCTCGTAGCAGGTCTTCCGTTGAGAGAACATATATCACTCGTCCATTGGCGTTGCGCATTAAAGTTGTCGTTTAAAAATATTCGGGTGAATATATATTAATGAGACTTTTACTATTCGTTACGGTGTATTTTCTGAACGTACTGGAAAAAGGAAAACGAAGGTTTACGCACTCGTTTGTTAAATATCAAATTTTAAAGTTCACGTCAACGGTAGCTTGATCGCATTGGTTGGATGAGACAACGTCCTTGCCACTACAATTTCTTGCGTAGGTGAGAGTGGGACACAATGTGTCACGGGGCATATAATGTCACGATGTTTAGCTGTCAATGATTCTTATCGATATTCTTATTTTCGAAACTTTTCCCTGTACAAACCTTCGCCATTCAGGAACTCAAATTTCTAATACTACAACTTTTTCGGAACTGTGGACTCTCTGATTATGGGAAGTTGGTACTTTCTTATGTGCTGTGTTTTCATGTCGACGCTTTGTCACTCGGTCCCATGATTATTGTCATTCAATTCCTTAGTCTACTATTATTTTCTTTTATGTCATAATTCTGTTTACAAAATTTTGGAATTATAAATTTTCAGAAGTATTGAATACTAGCTAATAAATTCGGAATTTTGAGCGTTCTGATCATGCAAAGGTCGAAATTTCAATCCAGCCCCGAATTTGTGGCATAATAATGATTGAGATCGATGAAATATAATAATTAAATTATGCATTTAGTAAACGAGCTGTGATGTGTTTTAGTCAGTCGTTTTAGTTTAGTCGTGGGTTTCTAAGCCAAAAAAAGCATAGTTACTCTATTTTTTAAAATATAATATATAAATTATTTCATTCAAAATGTTAAGCTCATAAAAGAGCAACATTTCAACAATATTTAAAAAAAAAATTCGTCCAAAAACTTGGGAAATTCAGCCGGTGGGACCTGATTTCCGGAGACCCCTAAAAAAAAGTGTCCTCGTGGTGGTCAGGATAACTCATGATAGCTTTATCTGAAATTAAAAAACCATTTTTTTTCTGTTAGCAGATAAGTACAGCTCGTGATTGAACGAAGGATTTAAACAAAAAATAAAATTTGAATTTTTGGCAGAGTTATATGCAAAATAGTTCAATTTTTGGTACAATTTACACTACGTATAGCATTGTATTGGGAGTACAAATTAATTCGGTTCGTTTTCAAGAGATGGCTCTGGCTGTTATGAATGTTTCATAGTGACAGCTGATTTCGGTGCTTTCAGAGAGGTTAGACATCTGTCAATAACATTCAGTTTATATCGCTTTGAGTTCCATCAAAAACCTTGTTTTTTACTGTGTCGAATATGTCAAATTTTGTGTTAACTAAGCAGCATTTGCGGGAAGTTTTACTTTTCTGCTTTAATTGGTAGAAAAGTGCAGCTGAAGCGCAACGAATGCTTGTTGAAGTTTATGGTGATGATGCTCCAACTGATAAATCATGTAGGGAATGGTTTCGACGCTTTGAGAATGGTGATTTCCGCGTTGAAGACAAGCCTCGCCCTGGACAACCAAAAAAATTCGAAGACAATGAATTGGAGGCATTACTCGATGAAGATCCAAGTCAAACGCAAGAAGAGCTTGCAGATTCATTGGGAGTGACTCAACAAGCAGTTTCCGTACGACTAAAATCCATGGGATTGATTCAAAAGCAAGGAAATTGGGTGCCTCATGAACTGAAAATGCGAGACGTTGAAAGGCGATTTTTCTCTTATGAGCAGCTAATTCAATGGCAAAAAAGAAAGGGTTTTTTTACATCGGGTTGTGACTGGGGATGAGAAATGGATATTCTACGAAAGCCCCAAGAAGAAAAAATCCTACGCTAAAGGCCCTGGTTATTTTGCCTTCAATGGCCCTCGGTAGCGGAAGTGTGACCGGCCACTGATGGTTCATGTTAGGCTTCCAGATTACGGTCCTAATAAAGTTAGGGAAAATTAAGATGAGCACGGTCAAAGGCCTAACTCAATTTCCGCACGGAATAATAATTAATTACAACTTATTTTTAGTAAGAGCCACTGTGATCTACTAATGATTCAAAAGGCTGGCTTACGGGCCCACAAAATGTTTACATTGTCGTCGGATGCAATGTTTTTTTCTTTCGTAAACTAAGAACTATTTTGTGGTGTTCTTGCTCGCCGAAGAAAATTGACCGTCCAATAAACGCACATAATCGTAGTATCGACTTACCATTTGCATGATTTTTATTCTAATCGGTGCAATGACAAACAAATGCCTCGATCATGCAACGATTTCAAATACGTCATTTCTTAAAAACATGCATCTACCATACTATTCGATATAATTATGTTCATTGAATCATTGTTCGTAACAAGGATATGTAACCCGCGGACGTTTTTAGAATCTGCAAAAATAAAACAAAATGTATAAAATATTCGTGGAACATGGTAAACGCTTCTTTCCCTTACATTCGTGAAGCCCTCCAATGAGAAATTGTAGAATCCACCTGCTGTCAAATGAATAGGTTTGCCGGCACCGATCATGCATATTATCACCTGTTTCTTGAAAGAGCCTGACATATTGTACCACTGGCACTGAAAGTACGCCTCGAAAAGCTTTGTACTCTGTCCATAAAGGAAGTTATGTCAAAAGGCCATTTTACGAGGGACAAACGGCGATAAAAATTGATCAAGAGGTACAAGCTAGTAGCGTACTTCAACTACGAGGTATTCGCCGGCAAGACAGTATCCGTAGATCATGCAGAGTAGTCCAGAAGCGTAGAGTAAAAATGCAAGTAATTCTCCGGGATTTTCGAAATTGAAATTCTAAAAGTATATTTATTGATTTACGGGCTGTGGCAAGAGTACGATATCCGAGGCGCCAAGATTTGACGATGAATTTAGGGTTATCGAGTCAAAATAAACAATATATGAAGCGTGATAAATGTTAATATTTCGCTTAGTTTGCGTTAAAATTAGAATTTTTAGTTAGTTATCGAAAATGATGTTGTTTTTTTTTCGAATTTGAAAATTTCAAGGAACATCAGGCAAGGTAACTTGGAAATATTGTGAGTACAAATTAATTCGGTCCGTTTTCAAGAGATGGCTCTGGCTGTTATGAGTGTTTCATAGTGACAGCTGATTTCGGTGCTTTCAGAGAGGTTAGACATCTGTCAATAACATTCAGTTTATATAGATTTGAGTTCCATTAAAAAAAACTTGTTTTTTACTGTGTTGAATATGTCAAATTTTGTGTTAACTAAGCAGCATTTGCGGGAAGTTTTACTTTTCTGCTTTAATTGGAAGAAAAGTGCAGCTGAAGCGCATCGAATGCTTGTTGAAATTTATGGTGATGATGCTCCAACTGATAAATCATGTACGGAATGGTTTCGACGCTTTAAGAACGGTGATTTCAGCGTTGAAGACAAGCCTCGCCCTGGACAGCCAAATGAGCCAATGAGCTGCTACAACCTGGCGATTCCATTACGGGCGATCGGTATAGACTACAATTGATTCGTTTGAGCCGTGCATTACGAGAAAAACGGCCGGAATACGAGCAAAGACACGACAGAATTATTCTTCTGCATAACAACGCTCGGCCTCATGTCGCAAAAGTCGTAAAAAAATATTTGGAAACGCTCAAATGGGATATTTTACCGCACCCGCCGTATTCTCCGGACGTTGCTCCTTCTGATTACTGGTTGTTCCGACGGACGCAGCAGGATTTAGCAGGTCACCGGTTCACTTCATTCGCAGAAATCGAAAATTGGCTCAAAACTTGGCTCGCCTCAAAAGACGAGCCCTTTTTTCGAGATAGAATTCGAAAATTGCCTGAGAGGTGGGAAAAAGTAGTAGCCAGCGATGGACAATACTTTGATTAATCTATTCATGCCTTTTATTTTGAAATAAATGGATTTTTTACTACAAAAAAACGGACCGAATTAATTTGTACTCCCAATATAAACTTTCAACAGTGTCTTAGAAGCCAAAAATGTATTTTAAATACCACTTTAACCCCCTTAGGGGTTGAATTTCGAGAAGTCCCTTCTCAAACGATGCCTCCAATGTAAAATCAACACACTGTCCAAATTTCACGTTTCTACCTTCAGCGGCTTAGGCTGAGCGATGATGAGTGAGTCAGTCAGTCAGTCAGTCAATACTTTGCCTTTTACAATATAGAAAATGTGGAAAATTTCAGCTAAATCTGAGCCAACAGCTATTCGTAAGTTAATCCGAGTTAAAAATACGATAAATTTCATTGAAAGTAAGAAAGAAAAAAAAAACGTAACACCAACCATTATAACGCTGTACGATGATAGACCAAGGAGTAGTGTCATTATCATAACTTCCTCCAAAAGGAGCAACCCGAAAATGCCGTTAATATCTTCAACCATTCTATTCGTCGAACCGAAAACATCGGAACGTTATAGTACAATTTTTGGATAATACGAAAGAGGAAACGTACCCAAGAACATTGCGATGTCTGGTCACTATATCGCGGAATATATTTCTCGTCTCGTCTTCTCGTGTGTCCAACTGAAGATTGCGTATCCTGAATGTCAATACTGACAATTGGCCGGACACGTGAAGGATCAGGGAGAACAGATAGCCAATCGCCACCGTCTGTGATATGCTAAAGCACATCACAGGAGTTTGGTATATCCAAACGAGCCAGAAAGTCGTGGAGTCGTTTACTTCGAAGAAATAACGTGCTCGATATGACAGAACGAAAGGCATGCTTTCGTTTCGCAACCCTGAGAAACTTGGTTAATTTAAAATGTGTGTTTTAGATGGATTTACCATACTTTGGCCTCGAATCCAATATTCTGAAGCCACATACCCCCACGAGGGTGAGCAATAATAATTTAACACAATACGAATGAACAAGCTGAAACAATGACAACTGTGCTTTTTAGAAATGAAAATAAAAATTAAACGATAACAGTGAGAATGGATTTGTTGCTTCGGACACGGTAAAAAAAGATAAATGATTATTAGAAACTGATACTAAGTGAATAAAAAAATGTGGGTGCAATTTTACGAAAGCACCGTGCGAGTGAAACTTTTTTTGCCATAACCGTGAACAATTTTATTCCGAAATCGCTGAAAGTATATAGTTTTTGTTTTCGTCGTTTTGGTTTAATCGTTTTATTATTAATAGTCGATTAAGAAAGGAAATAAATGCAGGTACAAATGTTGTATCAATTTTTAGCGGGTACAAAATTTTAGTAGGTACAAAAAACGTTAGCTAGAAAAGTATTGAGCAAAACAAACATTTGTGCGATGTAAAATTTATCAGTGCTCATTAAAGAAAAAAAAAACGAGGCTAAAAATATTTCACGAATTTTGAATAACATTGAAATAAAACTAACAAGAATGCAAATTATTTGAAATTTCAGCGGGAAATTTTCTGTTTATCCTAATTAAAATGCTATTAAAATGCAATTACCAAAAATATTAAAAATTTGTAATTGCTTTTATAAGTGTGTCATTTATTATAATACAACTGCAGTGACTTAAATAAACAGAATTCTAATTAACTAAAAAACAGTATACAAAAATTTAAATAATTGTGTTTATAGTACTAGTATACTATAATTGCGTTTATAGTACTAGTGCTTTAATTGCGTTTATAGTACTAGTACTATAATTGCGTTTATAGTACTAGTACTATAATTGCGTTTATAGTACCAGTACTATAATTGCGTTTATAGTACTAGTACTATAATTGCGTTTATAGTATACTAGTACTTATGGCCTTAGGCCACTCTAGAGGCCAAAAAAGGGTATATTTTGTGATGTCTTTCAGCGAAACCTTAAAATAAATCGGAATTACAAAAAAGGGGTTTTATTATACACGTAATTGACTATACAAAATTATTTTTTCACAGCGATACATGTCAAAATGGCGACTGTGCAGCATTTTTCCGATGACGCCTTTATTTCTGGAAGGTCAACGGCCGGACCAACAGCTCCCATTATTTTTTAGTTATGATGAGACACTAAAGTTTTATCGATTATATTGGGTGAAGTAAAAAGTTCTGAGCGTTTTCCACTAGTTGTCTAGTAAATGTTCGATCTAAATTGGATAATCCTATGTTAATATCACCGTCGAAATAAAGCGAAAAAACGCTCAGAACTTTTTACTTCATCTAATATATAAGAATAGCTATAGAAGTACGTAGGATTTTTTTGATATATTGTTTTTTGTCAAAATGGCGCATTTCTAAAATAAAAAGAATAAAATGCCATGAGAAAATCGTCAGAAAATTGTTTATAAAAAAGGAACTATGCAATATAATTTAAAAAATCATCCGTAGTGCCTCAGAAAATTTAATTCTAAATATACAGTTAAATTTTCAAATGAATCGGTTGTTTGGGTTATGAGTCCGGCCGATTTGACAAATGTAGTTTTGAGATAAACGCGTTTAAAGTTAGTGGAAAGCCACGACATGGATGAAGAGGGGTTGCGCTAGAATTCGAAAATCGAGTACTTAGAGATTTTTCACACCCATAATCTTTTGGAATATAATTTTATAGGTACTAAGGTACATTTCGCACCAAAAAAAAAATCGATTTTTGGCAAATCCTAGAGTGAACTAAGGCCTTGATTTAGGCGACATTTAATCACGCTCCGCATGTGAACCTGGTGCAATTACCAGCTTGGAGACGATACATCAATGGCTTCAAACAGTACACGATTGAGGCACTTATCCCTATGATAAGCCAAAGCTTGAAAAACGTTTTGGCAATACGATTGTACTTTAAATAAATGTTAATCTCCTCGGAACTGTTGAAGTTGCTGCGATCGACGCTATCTATTATCCGTTTGGTAAGTTTCGCCAGTGTTCGTGAAAATCTCATGACCAAAAGCTTCAAAATGATCATAATGTCCCACGTGCTTTCCGATAGATTCAATACCATCAATTCCAAATTTCCTAATACGTTAAACAAGTCGGCGTAGAGTGAGGTCATGTGAATGAGAAAATACACGATCCACAGGCCAAATTTCACGTAAGATGATTGAAGTGGCCATGCACCCATTATTGCGAAAACACGCTCGTTCCATTCGAACAAATCTTTGGCTTGATCGAATTCATCCTAGATTACAGATTTGAAGAAAAAAAAGAAATGAAAACGTCGATGTCAGCGCAGCAATTCTTTTTATTTCTGGGGGAAACGTATGCGTCTACTCACTGTCATTGCAAAGGCTTTAAATCTCGATAGAGATTGGTGATAGACTGAAAAAATTGCGATTCTTTTAAGCCCCATGGCGCATGACCGAAAGTTTTCATTCCGAGAAGAAAAAAAATACTGTCCACGCGCGATCAAATATGTACGAATCAATTACGCCCGCATAGGTCTTCCATTTGTTTGGCTGTTTGAGAGTAATGCACACAACGTTTTTTTACCTGGGCTTCGATTCGTTGTTCGTTTTTTTTATTTTATATTTTCCATTTTCTGTCGACAGCTGCACGACATGGTGTTTTTTTTTTCATTGCCTATCCAAGCTACGGTACTTTCGCCGATCGATGAAGAACGATCAAGTGCAATTGAGGGTAGGCCATGCACTAATAGCGACGTTGAAAATTGTAGCTCTAGAAGGAAATTGCTGTTGAGATAGGGCGAAAGGAATTCTTTATTTTACGGTCACTCGTGGTCGAACTTGCATCGAGATAACAACGATTGTGTGTGGAGCTACGGATAAAATGTAGTGTTGTAGTAAAGGGTGTGTGAAAACGACCTGGAGCTTTAAAATGTGCGAGCCATTCCTTTTGTGGCAAACATAGAGTAATAATCTTTGGCAACTGGTATCAGGAAGTATTGAGATTTATAGCCAAAATGCACTGCGAAACAATGTAATTATTGGCAGACGAAGTTTCATGGTCGTGTCATCTTGCGCCGCAGCTATGTGAGTTGGTCACCAAGATTGTGCGATTTGACGCCATTGGACTTCTTACTTTGGGCTTTTCTGAAAGTAAAAGTTTATGCCAATGATCCACAGACCATTTCGGAGCTCGATGAAGCAATTGGACGCACCATTAATGAAATTAGTCCGCAATTATGGCCAAAATGTTATTGAACATTTCGTCAAAAGAGTGAACGTTTGCAAACAGAAACGAGGCGGTCATTTAACGGATATTGTGTTCCACACATAAGCTCCATGTTTGTACTTTATATTAGATGAAGTAAAAAGTTCTGAGCGTTTTTTCGCTTTATTTCGACGATGAAATTAACATAGGATTATCCGATTCAGATCAAATATGCGCCGTTTTGTTTGATAACTTTTGTCCATTTTGAAGGCAATTTCATAATTCCGCGATTGAACAAGTCCTCGTCCCTATTGGTAAAAAATTTGACCAGCTCATTTTCACAAGCCTCTCTTGAGGCCAGTTTTGTACCATCAAGAAAATTTTGCAAATGCTTGAAAAGGTGATAATCGCTTGGTGCTAGGTCTGGACTATACGGCGGGTGCGATAGAACCTCCCATCCAAGCTCTCGGAGCTTCTGGCGCGTTGTTAAAGATGTGTGCGGCCTGGTGTTGTCTTGATAGAACACAACACCCTTCCTATTGGCCAATTTTGGCCGCTTCTGGTCCAACACCTGCTTCAAGCTGGTCAGTTGTTGACAGTAGAGGTCCGAATTCATTGTTTGGCCCGATGGGAGCAGTTCATAGTGGATGATTCTCTTCCAATCCCACCAAACACACAGCAAAACCTTCTTGGCTGTTAATCCGGGCTTAGCGATCGTTTGGGCCGGCTCACCGCGATTGGACCACGATCTTTTGCGGCTGCTGTTCTCGTATGTGACCCATTTTTCATCGCCAGTCACCATCCGCTTCAAAAATGGGTCGATTTCGTTACGTTTCAGCAAAGAATAGCAGGCATCAATTCGGTCCAAAAGGTTCTTTTGCGTCAATTCGTGTGGCACCCATACATAGAGCTTCTTCTTGAGACCAGCCTTATGCACATGGTTCCAAACGGTTTTCTGGCTAATCTTCAGTTCCTGGGCAATGGAATAAGTGCTCACATGCCGGTCCGACTCGACGATTTCCATGATTTTATCGACATTTTCGACGATTGGCCTACCAGAGCGTGCCTCATCTTCGACGTCCATATTACCAGAACGGAATCGTTGGAACCACCGCTTTGCTGTTGCATTTGATACTGTATTGGGTCCGTAAACAGCACAAATTTTTTTGGCCGCCTGCTCCGCCTTTTCACCTTGGTCGTAGTGGTACTGAATAATGTATCGAATCTTCTCGTTTTTTACCTCCATTTTGGAACGCTGTAACACACAACCGGCTTCACCAAACACAAAACTGTCAAAGAACTTTTTTTGAAGCGTAATGTCACCTTTAAATCGCCGTATAGTATGACCCGATGCGATGTATACATCGTGAGATATGGCTCACTAAAGACATCTAGCGGAAAACGCTTAGAACTTTTTACTTCACCCAATATTTAAGCCAAAAGTTGATCGACGGGTCGATTCTACCCAGTGTGACCACGAATGGTTAATGGGTACTAAATTGCCTGACGAGTAGTCCCCATCGAGACAAGAGACAACGCACTTGCCCTGGCCTTGCGTATCAAACACGGGAATTATGATAAATCGAATGGAAAAAAAAGAAAACAAAATTCAGATGCGAGAGTGTATTGCGTTTATATTTTTCATACTGTACATTGTTACATTGCCGTCGCAATGTAACGAAGAGAACGCATTAAATCGTACTATCGAATTACCTTTCGCAAGGCTTTTATTCTAATCGGTGCAACGAGAAAAATGCCGAGATCATGCAGAAATTTTGGATGTGTGATTTTTTCAAAAACCTTCTACCATAAAATTCGAAATAATTATGTCGATTAAATCATTGTTCGTAACAATGATATATAACCCGCGGACGTTTTTAGAACCTGAAAAAAAAAACAAAAATAAAATGTATAAAAGTATCTAGAAACAAACGATATTTTTGTTTCCCTTACACTCGTGAAGCCCTCCATTGAGAAATTGTAGAATCCACCTGCAGTCAAATGAGTAGGTTTACTGGCGCCCATCATGCATATCATCAATTGTTTCTTGTAAGAGCTTGACATGTTGTACCACTGGCATTGAAAGTACGCGTCGAAAAGATGCATACTCTGTCCATAAAGAAAGTTCTGTCAAAATGCGTATCTACGGGAGGCAAACCCGTGCAGAAATTTCTTAGGGATACCTAAGTTTCGATCGGATCCCAATAGGAATATAATACGGATTCCCCTAAAAGGGGTATCCTCATCGGAATCCAGATGACGCCCACTACGTAGCACAAAGCGGAGACTCGGTGGCACAATTTTGAAATATGTATCTCAAATACGTATTAAGGGGTTACGTGGATTTTGAAAATTGAAAATAATCCATATTTTTTTAAATTTTGTTATCTAATAGTACAATGTGTCTAGAATATTCTCCCAAAGTTTTAAGTCAATCGGAGTAAAAGTCTAGGAGAGAGAGAGAGAGCCTTTGGGAATTCCCCCCGTTGGGAAAGACCGGCCGGAAGCTACGTAGGTATAGGCATTTGTCTCAAACCACTATTTTTGAAGACGCTGGACACGATTTCTCAAAAACTAATGCACCGATCTTATTGAAATTTTGCACACTTCTTCAAAATAGCATTGACTAGTGATTGAACGACGGTTTTTTTTTTTCGATTATAACTAATTTTACAAGGCTATACGTAGTGTAAATTGTACCAAAAATGGAACTATTTTGCATACAACTCTGCCAAAAATTCAAATTTCAATTTTTTTTTTTAACCTTCGTTCAATCACGAGCAATACTTATCTACTAACAGAAAAAAATTGTTTTTTTAATTTCAGATAAAGCTATCATGAGTTATCCTGACCACCACGAGGACACTTTTTTTTCCGGAGACCCACTAGGGGTCTCCGGAAACCAGGTTCCAGCGGCTGAATTCCCAAATTTTTGGGTGAATTTTTTTTCAAATATTGTTGAAATGTGGCTCTTTTATGTGCTTAACAATTTGAATAAAATTTGTTTGGCTTCGAAATCCACGTAACACCTTAAATACATTTTTCTTAGCAAATTAAATACATATTTTCTTAGTTCGAACGATCGTCATTTAATTGAAATATAATTACTTAGAATAAATAACCTATATGACTTTCAAAGTCTACATATTGCAGAGATGTGCATACCTAAATTACAATGTAATTAAATTATTAATCTGTTTACAAAACCAATTAAAGTACAAAATAATCTCATTAAACAGTGTTTCATTACATTTTATTGGGAGTACAAATTAATTCGGTCCGTCTTCAAGAGATGGCTCTGGCTGTTATGAATGTTTCATAGTGACAGCTGATTTCGGTGCTTTCAGAGAGGTTAGACATCTGTCAATAACATTCAGTTTATATCGCTTTGAGTTCCATCAAAAACCTTGTTTTTTACTGTGTTGAATATGTCAAATATTTGTGTTAACTAAACAGCATTTGCGGGAAGTTTTACTTTTCTGCTTTAATTGGAAGAAAAGTGCAGCTGAAGCGCATCGAATGCTTGTTGAAGTTTATGGTGATGATGCTCCAACTGATAAATCATGTAGGGAATGGTTTCCACGCTTTAAGAACGGTGATTTCAGCGGTGAAGACAAGCTTCGCCCTGGACAGCCAAATGAGCCAATGAGCTACTACAACCTGGCGATTCCATTACGGGCGATCGGTATAGACTACAATTGATTCGTTTGAGCCGTGCATTACGAGAAAAACGGCCGGAATACGAGCAAAGACATGACAAAATTATTTTTCTGCATGACAACGCTCGGCCTCATGACGCAAAAGTCGTAAAAAAATATTTGGAAACGCTCAAATGGGATATTTTACCGCACCCGCCGAATTCTCCGGACATTGCTCCTTCTGATTACTGGTTGTTCCGACGGGTGCAGCAGGATTTAGCAGGTCACCGGTTCACTTATTTCGCACAAATCGAAAATTGCCTCAAAACTTGGATCGCCTCAAAAGACGAGACATTTTTTCGAGATGGAATGCGAAAATTGCCTGAGAGGTGGGAAAAAGTAGTAGCCAGCGATGGACAATACTTTGATCAATCTATTCATACCTTTTATTTTGAAACAAATGGATTTTCTACCACAAAAAAAACGGACCGAATTAATTTGTACTCCCAATATATGTAAACTTATGGTAAGTGGGGATAAGAAAGGGCAATTATGTAAACACTGAATAAAATACTACTACTACTTAAGTAAACTGTTACAAAGTAATTAAATTACCAATTACAGTAGTAATTGTAATTGTTAATTATTAATTCAATTACTTTTTGTTCATCTCTGATATATTGTTTTTTTCAATTGTTTTTTAATTAGATGTAAAGAATTTTGTTCGAAATTCTGTTATTAAAATATATAAGTTTTGACAGTTATACTGTAGCATCAATTTGTTATCTAATCGTTTTTCAGATCCTTGAATAAATGATTACAAAAAACCGTCCAGCGTCTCCGACTGATACGGATCGGTATCTCCTGGTGATTGTTACATTGATCCCTGGGATCCGATTCGATATCGAACTTGATCTTGTTCTAGAAGTTCGGCATTCTAGCCTGGATCCTATGCAAAGTTTCTATTTGGATTCAGACTAGAGTCCTTAATAGTTCCGGATTAAGGATCCTGGCTGGAATCCGATTTGCGAGCGTTACATTTCGCTCCCGCATACGATCCGATATCCGATTGAATACCGATTGAGATACCAGGATCCTAGTCCGAATCGGACTGTAACCATAACGATATTTCTGCACGGGAACGATAAAAAAAAATTATAAAAGGTATGATTTGATTTGGGTACTTCAGTTACGAGGTATTCCCCGGCAAGGCAGTATCCGAAAATCATGCATAATATTCCACTAGCCCAGGCTAAAAATGAAATCAATTCTCCAGCGTTGTCGAAGTCGAAATTCTGAAAGCATTCATGGAGTTACGATTACGATAAATTCTTTTCAAGTCAAGGGAAAGCTTACATACACCTGGGTAGGTCAAAAAGATCGATTTTTCAAATAGGTGCTCATTCGAAAGTACTATCCTTTGAGTGTTCATCCCTGAAAATGTCATAAGGAATTTCGCAGTAATGACGAAGTTATAGCGTTTTGTAACTGACCGGGTGAGCAACGACTAATGGTTGGGGCGCAGGTAGACGCGGCCTTTGTCATCTGTTTGACTATGAGTTTGACTAATGAATGAGGTTGACACAGCAAAAAAATAGATCTAATGGAAGCGTCAACATCTAAGGAAGATCCGTCATATGACCCAGGAATCGACGATTTCACGTAAGTTTAAAATAAACCAGTTATCTCAGTGTAAAGTGTACTCAAAATTTTAAGGGGCCGGTCCACTTTGAAAATTTCAAAAAATCGATTTTTTTTATACTGTTTTCGAAAGTACATACATTCAGAAATATTGTGTCAATATTGCCGATTGAGTTTAGGTAAGAGTTTTTCATAGTATAAACTTCAAACGCGTTTTTCTCGAAACAACGTTTTCAAAATCTAGCTCCATCGTATCTCTAAAACTAATAAACCGATTCTCTTGAAATTTGAACCACATATTGTAAACATGATTCGCAACAAGATGACCCTCGATGGTTTTAAAATTTTGATTTTTACTCTTTTTTTTGCGAAAAACTGCGAAAAAAACGCGTTTTTTTTACTTTTTTCGTTTTTCATCTGCCATTTTTTTATTTTTTGATAAAACTTTATATCCGAGGGTCATGTCGTAGCTGGTGTCATACTGAATCTAATGGACCTTGATTTTTTTGTTTCAGACAAGCCGTTGCCGAGTTGTGATGGAGCTACCTAGCCCACCTATTTTTGAGGCGTTACGTTACACTTTAGTTTTTGTACTTAAAAATGAATAAAAATGAATTAAAATTTTTTTAAAAATGTATTTCAAGACTTTTTATATCAAGCCCAACAACTTTTATATTCATATCTTTTATAAAATCCTCAAAAAAAAAAATGGCGAAAATAGCCGTTTTTGCGTGGCTCCAAAGTGGACTAGCCCCTCAAACGCGATTTACTCGAAACAGTGTTTCAAAAATCGCTACCAGAAATATCTCCGTAACAACTGGACCGATCGGGATCAAGTTTTGCACAGTTATGCTTCACACAATAATCTAGTACTTATCCAGTTGTTTTTTCGATACCTGTCATAGTTTTTATTTTTCATCATAAGTACTGAACAACTTTGAGGCAAAAAATCGCCTGTTTTATTCCAGTGACTGCCATGAGCCGAAAAAATTAAATTTTTAAATTCCAGCTCCATAAGTACTAGTTTTATCTATCTACTTTAAAAAGCAAATATTTTGTTTAGACAAAAAATGGCAGAGGCACGTCTGGCACCGCAAACGCTGTCAACAAAAACACATCTCAGGAAAACGACTGTAACTTTTTTACCGTTTGAAATGTTTTAACCAAATTTTCACACAATGCAGATAAAATGTCAAACTTTAAAATGCATAACATGGTTGTACAATAAAATTGAGTTTTGTACACAAAAAAAATTCTCAAACGTAACCTTACTTTTAGCCGTCTCAGGTGTATGTAAGCTCTCAACACTAACCACTATAACGCTGTACGATGCCAGACCAAGGAGTACCGTCATTGTCGTAAGTTCCTCCAAAAGAAGCAACCCGAAAACTCCGTTAATACCTTCGATCATTCTATTCATCGGGCGAAAAGTTCAAAACGAATTATGAATTTTACCATTTTTTGGATAATACGAAAAGCCGAAATGTACCCGAGAACGTTATGGTGTCTGGTCACTATGTCGCGGAAAACATTTTTCGAGGACTCGTCTCCTTCGGTGTCGAATCGAAGATTGTGTATCCTGAATGTCAGTACGGACAACTGTCCGGATACGTGGAGGCTCAGAGTAAACAGATAGCTGATTGCCATCGTCTGTGATATGTTGAAGTACATCAAGGGAGTTTGGTATAGCCAAACAAGCCAGAAAGTCATGGAGTCGTTTACTTCGAAGAAGTAATGTCCTCGATATGAGAGAAGAAAAGGCATGCTTTCGTTTCGGAACACTAAAAAAAACATGATTAATTTGGAATTCGTTTTTTTTTTGTTAGAATGTCTTGGCCTAGAGTCCAATATTCTGGAGCCAAAGATGTTTTAAGTGCTTTGGGTTTTTTTTTTCACGGATCAATTGAGGTATGATGATCAATTAAGATACGATGAAATGGAATGGAAAATTTCGGATTTTGGTAGATTTAGACGATTGTACATTCTGTCCGAAAAGTTAGGGGAGCGCGGAACTGAAAGTGCCGGGGTCCGGTGGTGCCGAATATCACAAAGATGAAAAGAGATATCTGCAGTTTCATGTTGCGTCGCAAAACGTCTAACACTCGTACATCGGTGGCAGCCATTTTTGTTTAGTTTAGTTGTGGCTGCGAACTTAAGGCCTTATATACGCGAAAATTTCAAAATTTTTCATTTTTTTTATTTTCGATTCCATTAGCCTTAATGGTTAGGAATATTTTAAGCTTTACAGAATTGAAATATTCCAAAAATTGTTAAAGTTATAGCATTTAAAGGTTTTTTGAACCGTGTGAAAGTTCTAACTCTAACGAAGGTTCAAATCGCTTTGAATTTTTTACAACATATTCTTAGTATCATCACCTATCGTGTGAACCACAGAAACAAAAATTTCAATGACACAAAAAAATATAAAAAATAAAATACCGACAGAAAATTGAGTAAAAAAATTTTGTTTCGAATTTTTATTATAATAATTTTTTTAAAATAATATTGTTGGTTCACACTGAAGATACATTCATTATGCAATTATAAATATGTTCATTTTTTTTTCAGACATCCACATCGATGCCGAGAACTTTCACCATCAACGCGCGCGCAAAAAAAATACATTGCTTTATTATGTTATATCCCCGCCATTTATTAATATTTCTGATTTTTTTAAAATATACTTAACCATTTGCATAAATGATCTGTAAAAAAAATATTGTCAATATATGCGCCATTTTTTTTTTAACCGCGTCTAGAAAAGTACCTTCGAAAATCGGCGAAATCGCGTACATAAGGCCTTAAACGAAATCGCAGACATAGTGTTTTAGGAGGTTTCAATTGAGGCGAGGGTTAACGATTCGCCATGTGATCGTCGTCGTGCAATTACCAGCTTGAAGACGATACATCAATGGCTTTAAATTGTAGAAACCCGAGCCACTGACTTCCATCATGAGGTAAAGCTTGAAGAACGTTTTGGCAATACGGTTGTATTTTAGATAAATTTTCATCTCCTCGGAACTGTCGAAGCTGCTTCGATCGATGCTATCAATAACGCCTTTGGTAAGATTGGCTAGTGTCCGCGAGAATCTCATGACGAAAAGTTTAAGGATTATCATAACGCCCCACATGCTCTCCAATAGGTTCAAGACCATCAGTTCCAAATCCCCGAACACGTAAAACAAATCGGCGTAGAGGGCGGTCATGTGAGTGAGAAAATACACGATCCACAGGCTGAATCTCACGTAGGAATATTGCAATGGCCATGCACCTACAAACGAGAAAATACGCCTGTTCCATTCGAACAGATTTTTCGCTTCATCGAAATCGTCCTAGATTGGAGATCAAAAAAAAAAAAAATTAAAACTTAAATGTCACCACAATAGTACATTATGATACGAGGACGAAAAAAAAAACTTTTTCCAACGAGTGTGAGCTTGCAAGACTCGTCTTCGGCTCGTCCTGCAAACTCACACTCGCTAGAAAAACTTTTTTTTCGTCGAGTATTATACGAAATTTTATTGTACGTGGCGTGAAAATGGGAGTTTTACGTACGCGGCGTAAAAATGGGGCTTTTACGTACCGCGATGCGTCTGTAAAACGTTCATTATCGTACCGAGTGGAATAAAAGTTTTTTTTTTATTCCTGGAGAAACACGCGTCTACTTACCGTCATTGCAAAGGCTCTGCGTTGTAACTTCAACGACGATTTGCAATAAAGTGAGACAATTACGAATCTTTCACGTCCCACGGCGCATGAGCGAAAGTTTTCAAGCCGAAAAAAAACGTAGTCTTCCCGCGCGATCAAATATGTACGAATCAATTACACGCGCGCCGGTTTTACATTTGTTTGGCGGTTCAATAGTTATTTTCCTCACAGAGTTTCTCCCTTGGGCTTCGATTCATCCTTCGTTCTTTTTTTTGAATATTTTCCATGTATCGCCTCTGCACATCGTGCTTTTTTTTTTATCGCCTATCCAAGCTACGGCAAGTTCGCCGATCGATGAAGAGCGATCAAGCGCGATTAAAGTTAGGACCTGCACTAATAGCAGCGTTTAAAATTCTACCTACATAACGAAATTGCTATTGAGATGTGGCGAATGAAATTCTTTATTTTACGATCACTCGTGGTGAAACTTTCGTCGAGATAACAACCATTGTGGGTGGAACGACGTTACGGATAAAATATATTGTTTGGGTTTGTTTGGGTTTGTTTGGAAGAGAATGTTGTCACTTTGGATCAAATGAACGATGGCTTTTGTAACATAACCTGGAAAAAGTATGCCATCTCTGCGATGACCTGTTATTAAATTCACACATGTCAGATATCTTTGACAGATCTGTTGAAATAAGCGACTAAAGGAATACGTCCGTTATAAAAACTAAGTGGACAAAAATATCGGTAATGTTGCAACGCTTTTTTTTTCTCAATTCTTTACTTTTACCAATATTTTCTCATTTTTATACGTCGACAATTGTACAGAGTATCTTTTCGAAATGAAAAAAAAAACCATAGTGATACGATCGCTTATTTTTTATCGAAGCCAAAAAAGTCATCCGACGTGCCACATCTTTGTTTGTAAGGGCAAAAGTGTTTTTCAAAAATCTATTGGGAGTACAAATTAATTCGGTCCGTTTTTTTACGGTGAAAAATCCATTTATTTCAAAATAAAAGGTATGAATAGACTAATCAAAGCATTGTCCATCGCTGGCTACTACTTTTTCCCACCTCTCAGGCATTTTTTTTGTCTTCATTTTTTTAAAAATCAAACATTTTTTTATGAAAAATATTGTTTTCTACAAAAAATAATTTCAATTTAAAGAAATGAGTAAAAGATGCAAAATGTATCCTTTAATTGACTTGTAGTCACTTTAGACAATTTTTTACCGTTTTTTTAATCAAGATTCTTGCATCGAAAAAGAATTCTTGACCAAAAGACAATAATTAAACCTTATAGAAGATGCTTTAAAGTTTTCAAAATCCTCTTTTCATTTTCTGTACGATCATTAATTCCCGAGTAATGAATTATCAAAGCTAAAAAGGTCTTTTTTGCTTTGAACGACGATAACTCAGCGAAAAATCATCGTACAAAGCTCATAAACCACTCAAATTAAGGAGGAAGAATCAAGCTAAACGAACTTTAAGATAGCATTGCTGAAAACAATTTATTCCAGCCAGTGGACCTCTTGAAAGAGAGGCAAACATTTTGAAATTTTTTTTTCCTTTGATCTCTTCAAGCTTGCTCAGAAAGGGTCAACGATAAAAATATTTGACCTCCGGATCTCAAAACTAGAGACTTTAGACTTAAATTTTCTTTTTTTCTCATTGCTCTACGACCATTTTTCGCCAAGTTATAGTCTTCTGAAAATCACCGAAAAATTTAAACATTTTTTCGTATCATTTAATTTTTGTGCCTAGTGTACACCAATCATTCAACAATATGAATATTCCTTATATCGGAATACTGACTCTCTCATGATAATATTTTTAATGGACGATGAAAAATAACAATTTCAGTTAAACTATTGTGCGCAACATAGATATATAACCTGCAGCCGTTTTTAGAAGCTGCAATAAATAATTAAAACACACATATATATATATATATATATATATATAACATTTTGATAAAGAATCGAATTAAAATATCCATTTGCTCTACTTACCCTCGTGTAGCCCTCCAATGAAAAATGGTAAAAGCCACCTGCGGTTAGGTGAGTTGGTTCGGTGGCTGCCATCATGCATATTACTAACTGTTTCTTGAAAGAATTTGACATATCGTACCACTGGCACCCGAAGTACGCGTTGAACAGATTCGTACTCTGTCCAAAAAAAAAACAAAAGTTATCAAAAGGCGATTCTACGAGAGACACGAGGCCAAAAAGATTAATCAAGAGACAGGGTAAGGTGGTATAGGAGTACGCGGACAATAAGAGTACGCATTTACGCTACGGAAGAAACGGTTTGCTAATGGAAGCTAACTTTTGTTGTGTTTGGACCGCCTAACAGGATAAGTGTTTGTGACAAAAAAAGAAATCCAAAGTTGAATAAAACGGAGATCTCTCCAGCTCTCCAGTTCTCCAGCTCTCCAGTTTTCCAGTGCTCCAGTTCTCCAGCTCCCCGACTCTTATACAAATGTGGGCAACTTTATTTGCGATTTATGTCGATTGAAGCTTGCCTAGTCTTATCGACCCTTGTGCGTACTCTTAAAGGGTCACGTGGGTTTGAAAATTAAAAACAAAAATCATCTTTTTTATTTTATTATTTAATAGTACAATATGTCTAGAATATTCTCCCAAAGTTTTAAGTCAATCGGAGTAAAAGTATAGGAGAGAGAGAGAGAGAGAACCTTTGGGAATTTTCCATATTGGGAAAAACCGGCCGGGAGCGACCCCACGCATTTTTCTCAAAACACTATTTTTGAAGTCGGTGGACACGATTTCTCAAAAACTAATGCACCGATCTTATTGAAATTTTGCACACTTCTTCAAAATAGCATTGACTAGTGATTGATCGAAGGTTTTTTTTTTCGATTACAACTAATTTTACAAGGCTATACGTAGTGTAAATTGTTCCAAAAATTAAGGCCGTCTTCTAGTCTAGAATTTTGAAAAAAACGATTTTTTTGCATTTTTTAAAGTTTAGTATTTCAAGAATATACTCTCCAAAGGAAATTTGGAAATTCCAAATATTAACGGAGTTACAGCTGTAATTAGTGAGGTGGAAACTTAACCGGCGCTGCCGGACCGAATCGAACAATAGACGGTTCCGTCTGTTCGACTACCTGAGGCCCAAAAGACATCAAAAGACTTCGATTTTGAAGAAGAAGGAGTATTTTATGGACCAGGAATCGCCGATTAACGAAATGTAAGTATATGTACCATTATATGACTTAGACTGCCTGAAACTGTACTCGAATCTTCAAACGCGTTTTTCTCGATACTACTTTTTTCGAGACGGTTGACATGATATCTCAAGTTGTAATGAACCGATTTACTTGAATTTTTTTGTGGACCTTCTCTATACACCTCTCTATCGCCCCTACCAGATTTATCGCGAAATTTTGTTACTAATTATTTTAAAAAAATCAACAATCGTGAAAAAAAACGGCAAAAAATGACATTTTTTTTTAAACAGCCGCCATTTTGCGAATGTTTTTTTTTTGCCTGAGGTAGGGGCTATAATGACATCCTTACTAATTAAGAATCTATTTTTTTTTTTTTTCAGATGACCAGGAGGGTTGGAATCATGTCAACCAGGAGAGACCGTTTTTTTTTCCACCCCCACTTTACCAGCCTGCATCTACGAGAATTATGGATTTTTTTTTCGCCAATTTTTTTATACAATGTCAAAGGATGAATAAATATGTGGTAAAAAGATAGATACGGAAATATTTTTTGTTTTTTTTTTTAATCGCATGTTGAAAAATCCCCAAATTTTGGCCTTCTAGACTAGAAGACGGCCTTAAACTATTTTGCATACAACCCTGCCAAAAATTCCAATTTCAACTTATTTAAAAATCCTTCGTTCAATCACGAGCTATACTTATCTACTAACAGAAAAAAAATTGGTTTTTTAATTTCAGATAAAGCCATCAAGAGTTATCCTGACCACCACGAGGACACTTTTTTTGAGGGGTCTCCGTAAACCAGATCCCACCGGCTGAATTTCCCACATTTTTGGATGAAATTTTTCTTTAATATTGTTGAAATATTGCTTTTTTATGTGCTTAACATTTTGAATAAAATAATTTATATATTATATTTAAAAAAATAGAGAAAATATGCTTTTTTTTTGGGCTTCGAAGCCCAAAAAATTGGGTTTTTTAGTTCGTAATGTAAAAAATAAAAATTAACATTCCTAATTGTCGTTCATAATTTAATTAAGATACTAGATATTCTTTCAATAAAAAAAAAACCTGATTCGTTAAATGTATTTTTTTGTTTTTTTTTTTGACCATTTTGACGCTTATGTGCGTACTCCTATACCACCTTAGCCTATATGAGCCAGTAGCGTACTTCAGTTACGAGGTATTCGCCGGCAAGGCAGTATCCGTAGATCATCCATAATAGTTCAGCCGCGTAGATAAAAAATAGAAGCAATTCTTCGGGATCCTCGAAGTCGGTATTCTAAAAGTATTCATTGACTTAAGAGTATGATAAATTTCGTTGAAAGCGAGGAAATAATAAAAAATTTAACACGAACCACTATAACGATGTACGACGACAGACCAAGGAGTAGCGTCAGTATCATAATTTCCTCCAAAAGAAGGATCCCAAAAGCTCCGTTAATATCTTCTATTGTTCTGTTAATGGAAGGACATGTTGGAGTCGTATAGATGGTAGCATTTTTTCCATCATACAAAATTCGTAACGTCACCTAAGAACTTTACGATGTCTCGTCACTATATCGCGGAAAATATTTCTCGAGGATATGTTTTTTTGAGCACCCGACCGAATATTGTGTATCCTGAATGTCAGTATGGACAGCTCTCCGGATACGTGGAGAATCAGGGAGAACAGATAGCTGATACCCATCGTCACTGATATGTTGAAGCATATCAAGGGAGCTTGGTATAACCAAACGAGCCAGTAAGTCGTAGGATCGTTCACCTCGAAGAAAAAACGTGCACGGTACGAGAGAACGAGAGGCATGCTTTCGTTTCGCATCGCTAAGAAACATTGTTAATTTAAAATTTGTTTTAAGATGTATTTAAGGGGCCAGTCCACTTTGAAATTTTGAAAAAATCGATTTTTTTTTACTGTTTTCGAAAGTACATACATTCGGAAATATTGTGTCAATATTGTGTCAATATTGCCGATTGAGTTTAGGCAAGAGTTTTTCATAGTATAAACTTCAAACGCGTTTTTCTCGAAACAACGTTTTCAAAATTTAGCTCCATCGTATCTCTAAAACTAATAAACCGATTCTCTTGAAATTTGAACCACATATTGTAAACACGATTCGCAACAAGATGATCCTCGATGGTTTTAAAATTTTTATTTTTACTCTTTTTTTGCGAAAAACTGCGAAAAAACGCGTTTTTTTTTACTTTTTTCGTTTTTCATCTGCCATTTTTTTATTTTTTGATAAAACTTTATATCCGAGGGTCATTTTGTAGCTGAAAAAAAAATCAAAGTCCATTAGAAAAAAAAAACAAAAAAAATCAAAGTCCATTAGATTCAGTATGACAATACTGAATCTAATGGACTTTGATTTTTTTTGTTTCAGACAAGCCGTTGCCGAGTTGTGATGGAGCTTCCTAGCCCACCTATTTTTGGGGCGTTACGTTAAACTATAGTTTTTGTACTTAAAAATGAATAAAAGTGCATTAAAATTTTTTTAAAATGTATTTCAAGACTTTATTTATCAAGCCCAACAACTTTTATATTCATATCTTTTATAAAATAAAAAAAAATCGCGAAAATAGCCTTTTTTTCGTGGCTCCAAAGTGGACTGGCCCCTTAACGTATGTTCTGGACCCAATGATGGTGAAGTGCTTTGTGATTTATCACGAGTCAATTAAGAATCGGTGAACAAAAGTAAGCAATTGATAGGATAAAAGTGATAAATGCTTGCTAACATAAACCGATACTAAGCGAACCGAAAAAAAACTACTAACATTTCAGTACATACAGCCTTGGCCAAAAGTATGAGGCACCCTGTAATTTTTCTATCCGGACAAAAAATCGAATATCTTGCCGAAAAAAAAAACCGTAAACCAATTTATCAAAGGAGGCTTTGAAGAGGACGAAGCCAGCTTCATTTTTTCTTTTTTATTCTTTTTTTTTTTGCATCTTTGCAGGATCACGTGCTGGACTTCGAAAAAATAGTAATCTTACCGTTTAGTGATGAGATCTTTGAAAAGGAAACCGTTAGCGTTTTGCAGGATAATTTGCAGGATAAAATTTGGTTGATTAAAATCGCTTTTTTTTTCGTAAATATTTTGCGTTTGAAATAGACTCGATTTTCGCTACGGAATTATGCATAGACCCAATAGATTAGACGAAAGGCGGCAAAATTGAAGATAAAATAAAGAAAGTACGTGCGAATTAAGTAAAATCGCCACAGGCGTCACGGCCCCGTGCAGAAATTGTCGTAGGAATCCAATTGGATTCCCATACATGTCCCTACTTCCTGATAGGGATCCGATGGGTCGTAGCATTGGATCACTATACTAAAACGTCACGCTCGTACATTGGATTCTAATCGGGATTCCCCATTGGAATCCAATGTACGAATTCTAATTCAAGTCCCAGACGATTGCCACATCATCGAAAAGAATCCCATACGATTCGTGATATCGAAGTTTACGTTGTTGGAACGTTAAGAATATAATCCATATTTTTTTGACAGTTAAAATCTACGGCGAACTTTTTAAAAGATTTTCCTCAGAGACGTACAACCCAAATCTATCGCAAAAGATTTTGAATAACGATAAAAATGTAGAATAACGAAAATAAAAAAGAATTTTCATTGCATTCCAACGATGCGAATTTCAACAGCATTCCGATTCTTGATGGATACCGTCGCATTGTGTACGTTGAATTTTCTAAACAAAATATATAGGTATACAAAATGAGTGGATCTTGAAAAAGTTCAAAACTTATGTTAAAAATGTATGAATCGCTTAAAAAATTATATCGAAGCGTGGCAGGTTATGTTTCAACACGCCAAGTATTTTTTCTCGTGACTTTTCCACATATTTGCGATTCGAACGTGATAAGAATTCTCAAACGGCGTTAATCGGGGAACAATGCAGAATCAAATTGGATGCCAATGAGGACTCCCTATGCGCGGTGTCCCTAATAAATCCCCATAGAGATGTAAGTGTATCTTAGGACACCCCCAACGAATTTGTGAACGGGATCACGAAAGGGTATTTTTTTTCATGGGAAGAGCCAACAAATCACGATCGAGAATTTCATAAAAAGTCTCAAAAGACTTCAATTGGTAAATAACCACGTCATCCACTTGGATTTCAATGCGGACTCCCTGAGTGCTGCGTCCCTGTCAAATCCCTATAGGGATGTGATAGGATATGAGGATTTACCAACAAATTTCTACACGGGTCGTAAAAGGTTTCAATCGAGGCTAGAGTTGATCATGCTACGTGCGAATTTTGTCCAATTACCAGCTTGAAGACGTATCACCAATGGCTTCAACCAGTAGAAACTCGAGCCAGTGAATTCTACCGACAGCCAAAGCTTGAAAAATGTTTTGGCAATACGATTGTACTTTAAATAAATTCTCATCTCCTCGGGACTGTCGTAGTTGCTTCGATCGATACTATTTACAATGTCGTTGGTGACAGTTGCGAGTGTCCGCGAGAACCTCATGACGAACAGCTTGAAGATTATCATAACGCCCCACGCGCTTTCCAATATGTTCATGATCATCAGTTCCAAATCCCCGAATACGTAAAATAAATCGGCGTAGAGGGAGGTCATGTGAGTGAGGAAATACACGATCCACAAGCTGAATTTCACATAGGATGATTGCGTTGGCCACGCACCCATAAACGCGAAAATACGCTTGGTCCATTCGAACAGATCTTTGGCTCGATCGAATTCATTCTCGATTAAAGATTCAAAAAAACATGTTTAACTTCAATGTTACGACAGCAGTTCTTTTTTACCACATTTTTTTTTCATTAAATCGCTTTCTTGTCTGTCTGTCTGTTCGGTAGAAATCTTGCAATCGATTTTAAACGAGCTTCCGGATGAGCTAGAGACTTGTAACTTTAAAGGTAGCTCAGAACTGGATGACAAACAGACAGACAAGATAAATATAAATATTTAAAAAAAATATTAGGTGTACAACTTTGCTTCCGCCGTTTTTTCGATGAATGGCAGCAGCGGTAAGTGCTGGTCAAAATAGCCAGATCAAAAATGTCACACAGTCAGCTTGGACATCTGTCAACATAACGACAGCACCACATTCGTGAATTTGTGTTTGCATCATAAATTTATTCTCGATCGCAGATGACAGTTTACGAGTGAAATTCTCGTCATTTGCGGGAAGTTTTGGCTTTCTGCTTCCATTTGAAGAAAACTGCGAGCGAGGCGCATCGAATGCTCTCAAATACTTACGGTGAGTCTGCTGTTAGTGAAAGAACATGTGGTGAGTGGTTTGAACGCTTCAACAGAGGTGATTTTTACGTCGAGGACCGGCATGACGGTGGAAGAGTTTTTCGATATAGAATCGTTTTTTTTCGAGATGGTAGCCGACAATTGCCAAAGAGATGGGAAAAAGTAGTAGCTAGCGATGGACAGTACCTTTGAATCATGAATAGGTAATTTTTTACGAAACTTTTAAGAATAAAGCCTCAAATAAAAAAAATAACCGGCGGTAGCAAAGTTGTACACCTAATATATATATACACATATATATAATAATACAAATAATATACTATACAAATAGATTTTGTATATATTTAAATTATATATACACGGAGAGAATTAAAAAGTGATTTTTGTCGTGAATTTCACGGTAAAAATTACCGTGATATATTTCAATGTGGCGACAAGTGAGAAAAGCATAATAATTCGTATGCGACAATTTTTTTTCACTCACGTTACAGAAAATTTCAAATACGTAGCTAAAATTTTACTATACAAGAAGGGTAGCGCGCACGATAATTTTTACCGAGAGCACAATACATTTTCCTATAACACTCATTAAATTTTATAATAAATCTTAAAATAACTGTTGAAAAGACGATACTTTTTTATAGACATTTTTGAAAGGCATAAAATAATAAAATGCACAGTAAAATTTCGCTGATATTATATATTTTTTAAATTTAACTTTTGCGTATTTTGTTACACATGAAAATTTACTAGAAAATCTGGTAAAATTTTCTATCTTAAGAAGAAATTTTATTTTATTTTCGTGAAAATCTGTGTTTTACTCAGTAATAATAAGCGAAGTTTCAGGGTTGTCATCTGGTTAACGTTACTGCACGGTAATTTTTAACATTTAATTCACTCCGTGTACAATATTTAACAGTTTGCAACAGGTTTCAGATTAAGGAATTAATTGTGTAAGAGAGCGAGAGAGAGAGAGAGAGAGAGAGAGAGAGGAAAAAAATCGTGAGACAAAAATAAAGAAATAAATAAATTATAGTTTTGTGAAAGAGAAAAAATAAAATATAAAAAATGTTTTTTTTTTTAATTTTAAGATGCCACGTTTTTAAAACGGGCCATAAAGTATAAAATAATTTCTCCTAGCCCCATACAGATTTATTAACCCATACCGATTCCTAACCCCATACAGATTGTTCTGAAAATTTTGTGATTGTGAATTTTTTATACCTATGAAAATACTTAAATAAGATTTAAAACGAAAAACGTGGGTTGCATGCAATATATAATTGATTCATCGATTGAGAATTGATCTCAAGAATTGATCAATTGAAGCATGGTCACCTAAGTCACCTTCACCTAAGTCACAAACAATTTTATTGCACTGCAAATGATACGAACAGTTTTTTTTTTCGTTTTCAATTTTTTGTTCGTTTCCAATCTTACAAGTATTTTCACATCTATTAAAAATTCACAATCACAAAATTTTCAAAACAATCTCTATGGGGTGAGAAATCCGTATGGGTTGAGAAAAATTATTTTATGCTTTTTAGTTCGTTTTAAAAACGTGATATTTTTTTTTTCATTAAAATTCGTATTTCTGTCGCAACAAGCGTCCACTCACTGTCATTGCGAAAGGCTCTATGTTGTAAGCGCGATGGCAATTCCCGATAGAGTGATAAAATCGCGATTATTTTACGCCCCGCGGCGCATGACCGAAACTTTTCAATCCGATAATAAAAAAAAAAAAAGTAGTCTTCACGCGCGATCAAATATGTACGAATCAATTACACCCGCGCCGGTTTCACATGCGTTTGGCAATTCAATCGTTATTTTGCTCACAGAGTTTCTCCCCTGGGCTTCGATTCGCCCTTCGTTTTTTTCTTTTTCTTTTTGACTTGTTTTCCATATTCTGTCGACAGTTGCACGACATCGTGTTATTTTTTTTCTCGCTTATCAAAGCTACGGCAAGTTTGCCGATCGATGTAGAACGATTAAGCGCAACTAAGGATAGGACCTGCAGTAATAGCAGCGTTTAAAATCGTAGCTCCAGAATACAATCGCTGTTGAGGTAGGGCGAAAAGAATTCTTTATTTTTCGATCACTCGTGGTCGAAGTTGCTTCGAGATAGCAACCCATTGCGTGTGTGTGTGTGTGTGTGGAACGACGTTACGGATAAAATATAGTCTCGTAATACGTACAGTGGGTCAAAAAAGTTTTTGTACAGCACGATTAAGGGGCCAGTCCACGTTGAAAATTTCAAAAAATCGATTTTTTTTTACTGGTTTCGAAAGTACATACATTCAGAAATATTGTGTCAAAATTTTATGAAAATCCGAGCTCTCTAAGTATTTTTTTTTTACCTGAACGTCAGGACCTCATTTCGTCTACCTGAGCGTATAGCGCGCTCGGCCGACCTCAAAGCTACGGCACTTCAGCAACATTACAAACATCCTCCTGCTCTTTCTGAGGAAGTACAGGAAGTTTTAAAACCTATTTACGAGGATCTCACCAAAACAGAACTGCTCGAAAGGTGTTTAGGTGGCCATACGCAAAACAATAATGAAAGTTTTAACAACTGCGTATGGAATATGACACCTAAACACATGTTCAACGGCAAAAAAATCGTAGATATTGCCTGCAAAGTTTCCGCGTGTGTCTTTAATGAAGGATTTCGTTCAGTGCTTAAAATAATGGAAATAATGGGCGTCAAACTCGGCCCGATCGCCATCGGATTCGCCGACAATTGCGATGACGAGCGTGTTCGCTCTGCAAACCGCCGCAGTTCTGAGTGCTCGAAAGAGACCAGAACCAACGAAAGCAAGCAAGACTCGAAGAAATCGACGATGATGCGCAATCAGAAGGGATTTTGTACGGTGCAGGAATTGCCGATTGAGTTTAGGTAAGAGTTTTTCATAGTATATACTTCAAACGCGTTTTTCTCGAAACAACGTTTTCAAAATCTAGCTCCATCGTATCTCTAAAACTAATAAACCGATTCTCTTGAAATTTGAACCACATATTGTAAACATGATTCGCAACAAGATGACCCTCGATGGTTTTAAAATTTTTATTTTTACTCTTTTTTTTCGCGAAAAACTGCGAAAAACGCGTTTTTTTTTACTTTTTTCGTTTTTCATCTGCCATTTTTTTATTTTTTGATAAAACTTTATATCCGAGGGTCATTTTGTAGCTGGTGTCATACTGAATCTAATGGCCTTTGATTTTTTTGTTTCAGACAAGCCGTTGCCGAGTTGTGATGGAGCTACCTACTCCACCTATTTTTGAGGCGTTACGTTAAACTATAGTTTTTGTTCTTAAAAATGAATAAAAATGAATTAAATTTTTTTTTTAATGTATTTCAAGACTTTATCTATCAAGACCAACAACTTTTATATTCATATCTTTTATAAAATCCTCAAAAAACAATCGCGAAAATAGCCTTTTTTTCGTGGCTCCAAAGGGGAGAAAACTCTTTAGACGCTCTAAAATGAGCGATTTTTTTGTGATTTTTTTTTAGGGTGATGAAACAATCGCATCATTTTTAAATTTTGATGTGATTTTGTATTATAGGTTTAGAGAGCTCAAAAAACTTTTTTTTTACAAAAGAAAAGGGCGATGTTATAGCCTTTTCCCCCAGGCGTCTTTCGTGCGCCATAAAAAAATGCTCCATTTTTCACATTTTTACTGTTCATCTGAAACAGAAGATAAAAATATTTTTCGATTACTGACACACGTAGGGGAAGGATAAACCTATAAAATTATAAATAAAAAAATATAAAATTGAAAATTACGCAGGCTTTTTAACAAAAAGTTCAAATTTTCGACCATTTTTTTCGACAGTTTTTACGCAAAAAAAAAATTTATCTACGCGATATCCTTCAAACTTTAGGTTTATCCTTCCGGCAATATCATAGACAGAAACCTCTGAAAATTTCAGCGCGATCGATCAATAACTTTTTGAGCTACAGTGTGAGCAGTTTTTGAAAATCTAGTTTCGAGATAATCGCGTTTAAAGTTTCAATACGATAAAACTATAAATTTTAGTGACTTACCGATCAATCAGCGATTCCAGGCCCACACACTAACCCTTCAATTACCTCGAAAAGCTGATGTTCATTCATTTGCTGCTGTATAAAAAATAATAGCTTATTTTTTGAGCCATCACAGTGGAATAGCCCCTTAACGACGTATTTGAGTTTCCACGTTTTCCAAGTACAATATTATTCGACAGAAAACAAGAAAAATTTCGAGGTTTTTGTTTTGCTCGGAAAATAAAATTGAGCAAGGGAAAAAAAAACAAAATTTCAGCACCAACACCTCTTTCGAGTTTTTATTATAACAGGTGCACAGAAAAAAAAAAATATGCCAATCATTCAACAATCCGAATATTCAATTTCTTCGACAAAAGTTAATCTTTTACGATAACAGATCAAATAGGGGATGAAAAGTAATAATTTCATTTAAACTACTGTTCGTAACAGAGACACATAACCTGCAGCCGTTTTAAGAATCTGCAAAAAAAATTCAACGAAATATAACATTTTTCGATAAGGACTCGAATTGAAATGTTTTCTCCGCTTACCTTCGTATAGCCCTCCAATGAAAAACGATAAAAGCCGCCTGCGGTTAGTTGACTAGGTGCGGTAGTTCTCAACATGCATATCATTAATTGTTTCTTGAAAGAATCTGACATATTGTACCACTGGCACTGGAAGAACGCCTCGAACAAATTCATACTCTGTTGACAAAGAAAGTAATCGAAATGCGGAATTACGAGAGATACAGGGCCAATAAAAAAATGATGAAGAAGTATGAGGCGATAGAGTACTTCAACTACGAGGTATTCGCCAGCAAGGCAGTATCCATAAATCATCCAGAGAAATTCAGCTGCGAGGATAAAAAATATAAGCAATGCTCCGGGGTCCTTGAAGTCGAAATTCTAAAAGTATTCATATAGTTACAAGTACGATAATAGTACATTATGACACAAGGACGAAAAAAACATTTTATTGTCCGCGTGCGTAAAACGTCCATTATCGTACCGAGTGGAATAAATTTCATTGAACGCAAGAAAGAAAAAAAAGAAAAAAAAAAAAAACGTTACACGAACCAGTATAACGCTGTACGCCGAAAGACCAAGAAGTAGCGTCAGTATCATAACTTCCTCCATAAGAATAATCCCGAAGGTTCCGTTAATATCTTCTACTGTTCTATTCATCGGACGAAAAGTCATAGCGGTATGGATCGTAACATTTATTTTTTTAGGATCATACAACATTCGTAACGTACCCGAGAACATTACTGTGTCTTGTCACAATATCGCGGAATATATTGCCCGATGATTTGTCTTCTTGATTGTCCGGCTGAAGATTGTGTATCCTGAATGTGAGTACGGACAGCTGTCCGGCTACGTGGAGGACCAGAGAGAACAGATAGCTGATTGCCATCGTTTGTGATACGTTGAAGTACAACAACGGAGATTGGTACATCCAAACGAGCCAAAAAGTCATTGAGTCGTTTACTTCGAAGAAATAACGTCCCCGGTATGAGAGAACGAATGGCATGCTTTCGTTTCGCAAACCTAAGACACTTGATTAGTTTGAAATGTGCGCTTTACATGACCGAATCAAAATTTTCGAGCTGCGTTCAAACCGTAAAATAAAGGTCTTTTATACGGAATAATAAACTTCTACTAACATTACGGTACATAGATCAAACGGTGGAAGGGAAAATAGAAAGAAAAGAAAAAACCAGGTTCAAATTAGGCAAAATGACACGCGTCAGATGAGGAGGTTGCACTTGAGGCTAAGACTCGATCGTGCTAAATGTGAATCTCGTGCAATTACCAGCTTCAAGACGACCCATCAATGGCTTCAAGAGGTAAAAAGTCGAGCCAGTGATTTCAATCGTCAGCCAAAGCTTGAAGAACGTTTTGGCAGTACGGTTGTACTTTAGATAAATCATCATCTCCTCGGGACTGTCGAAGTTGCTACGATCGATGCTATTTACTATGTCTTCGGTGAGATTGGCGAGTGTCCCCGAGAACCTCATGACCATGAGCTTCAATATTATCATAATGGCCCACATGTTTTCGAATAAATTCAAGATCATCAGTTCCAAATTCCCGAATACGTGAAACAAATCAGCCCATAGTGAAGTTATGTAAGTGAGGAAATAAACGATCCACAGACAGAATTTTACATACGAAGATTGCGGTGGCCATGCACCCATAAACGCAAAAATACGCTTGTTCCATTCGAACAGATCTTTCGCTCGATCGAATTCATCCTAGATTAAAGATTGAAAAAAAAATCCTTAATGTCACCACAGCAATATTTTATTATTTCCCGTGCGGAAATTGAGTTTGAGCTTTGATTGGGCCCATCGTAATTTAGAGGAACTTCATTGAGGGGTGAGGGCTAGTCAGCACTTTCAAAAAATCGTTTTTTTTTTGCATTTTCTCAAAGTACAGCATTTCAGAAGTATTCTCTGAAAATTTTAGACAAATCGGAGCATTATTCATGAAGATGTACAACTTAGCTCAAAATCGCTTCTACTGCGACTGCTAAGGCGAAGGAAGGGTCACTTTATGATGCCGGAATGGTTGATTCAATGTAAGTCCAAAAAATAAATAAATTTATTCCAACCAATGGAGGAAGTACAGGAAGTTTTAAAATCTATTTACGAGGATCTCACCAAAACAGAATTGCTCGAAAGGTGTTTAGGTGGCCATACGCAAAACAATAATGAAAGTTTTAACAACTGCGTATGGAATATGGCACCTAAACACATGTTCAACGGCAAAAAAATCGTAGATATTGCCTGCAAAGTTTCCGCGTGTGTCTTTAATGAAGGATTTCGTCCAGTGCTTAAAATAATGGAAATAATGGGCGTCAAACTCGGCCCGATCGCCATCGGATTCGCCGACAATCGCGATGACGAGGGTGCTCGTTCTGCAAACCGCCGCAGTTCTGAGTGCTCAAAAGAGACCAGAACCAAACGAAAGCAAGCAAGACTTGAAGAAATCGACGATGATGAGCAATCAGAAGGGATTTTGTACGGTGCCGGAATTGCCAATTGGGTTTAGGTAAGAGTTGTTCATAGTATAAACTTCAAACGCGTTTTTCTCGAAACAACGTTTTCAAAATCTAGCTCCATCGTATCTTCAAAACTAATAAACCGATTCTCTTGAAATTTGAACCACATATTGTAAACATGATTCGCAACAAGATGATCCTCGATGGTTTTAAAATTTTTATTTTTACTTTTTTTTTGCGAAAAACTGCGAAAAAACGCGTTTTTTTTACTTTTTTCGTTTTTCATCTGCCATTTTTTTTTTTTTTGATAAAACTTTATATCCGAGGGTCATTTTGTAGCTGGTGTCATATTGAATCTAATGGACTTTGATTTTTTTGTTTCAGACAAGCCGTTGCCGAGTTGTGATGGAGCTACCTAGCCCACCTATTTTTGAGGCGTTACGTTAAACTATAGTTTTTGTACTTGAAAATGAATTAAAATGAATAAAAAAAATTTTCTTATGTATTTCAAGACTTTATTTATCAAGCCCAACAACTTTTATATTCATATCTTTTATAAAATCCTCAAACAAAAAAATCGCGAAAATAGCCTTTTTTTCGTGGCTCCAAAGTGGACTGGCCCCTTAACCATATTATGATTGCGGTGACAATAAACTACAGGGAATTCGATTACACTCTCTTTTACCATGCGCGTTTTTTTGTAAATACTATACACTTTTCTCTCAGTGTAGAAGGCCACGAATTGCATTAGGAATGCCCTGCCAATTTTCCGCACGGAATTTCTGGGGAAACACGCGTCTACTTACTGTCATTGCAAAGGCTCTGTCTTGTAAGCCCGACGATGATTTTCAACAGAATGAGAAAATCGCGTTTCTTTTACGCCCCACGGCGCATGACCGAAAGTTTTTAATTCGAGAAAAAAAAAAAAAAAGAAAAAACAAGAAGTAGTCTCTAAGCTCGATTAAATATGTACGAATCAATTGCGTCCGCGTGGGCTTCACATTTGTTTTGTCGTTCGAGCGTAATTATGCAAACAGCGTTTCTCCCCTGGGCTTCGAACGATTCTTTTTTTTTTTTTTTTATATTTTCCATATTCTGTCGACAGCTGCACGACATGGTGTTTTTTTTTCTCTCGCATATCCAAGCTACGGTAAGTTCGCCGGTCGATGATGAACGCGATAGAGCGCAATTGAGGGTAGAATATACACGAATAGCGGCGTTTAAAATCGTTGGCTCTAGAACGTAATCGTCGTTGAGATAGGGCGAAAAGAATTCTTTATTTTTTGGTCACTCGTGATCGAACTTGCTTCAAGATAACAAATATTGTGCGTGTGTGTGTGTGTGTGTGTGGGTGGATAAACTTTACCGACAAAATCTAGTGAACTTAGGAGAGAACGTTGACACTTCGAATCAAATGAAATGAACGAATGAAATTGAATCAAATGAATGGCTTTTTGACATGGCCTGGAAAAAGTTGGCTATATCTGCGCTAACGCGTTATTAAATCCATATGTGTCAGATATGTTTAATTGACCTATTGAAATAAATGATTAAGGAGATACGTCCGGTATTATAATAAAACGAAGTGAAAACAATATTGGTAATGATTACAACGATATTTGTGGTATTTGTAATTTTTTTCCAAGATTTTCTCATTTTTATAAGGGGACGTCCATTAATTACGTGAAGTGTTTTTTTTTTCTTCAAGGCCCCACAGCACGGTTCGTGCGCGGTACGAGGGTGTATTTTTCGTAATTATTTTCAAGCAAACGATAAATGGATTTTTTTTTATTTATACTCATAGTCAATATATACATATAGAAGACTGTATACAAATTTTTGTACTCGAATCTAAAGTATAGTTTGCGGTTCACGCCGCTTCCAAGAGGACACTCCGACGAAATTGCTGCTCGGCGGTTGACAGCGATTAAGCCATACGGTTCATCTGAAAAATAAAATAAAAATATATTTAGAAACTAGACATATAGGTTTACAGCATCACGTAGGGGAATTTCGATATCTAAAAAAAAAAATTGTGGACCAGCGAATTTTGTTTCCGATTTTCATGGAAAATTTTCATCGTTCATAAAAAAAAAAATAGAAGGAGGCCCTTTATAAAAAAAACCCCTACGTGGTGCAATAGAGACTGGATTTTCGAACAGTTTAAGACTCGGCGCATGCAAATCGGATGAATAGTTTTTTTAATATGTTGTCAACCAGGTTGAAAAACGTAGTTTCGAGAAAAACGCGTTCAAAGTTTTGCTGAAGGATAATTCAACATACAAACTAAATTTTTTAGTGTCTCTTTTTTTTTTGTTTCTCACCGTTAGTCAGCTATTCCTGGACGACACAACAGCTCCTCAGCATCCAGAGACTCATCATTTTTTTCACGTTTTGCACGCAGACGACCCTTATGCGTGCTTTTTTCGGCTTCGTGCTTGGCTTCGCATATTCGCTTCTCGTCGATGTTTTGACAATATTGGTAGAGTGTTTCACCAATTTTTATGTTTAATATCTCCAATACATTTATGAAGCCAATATGACCATTGTTAAAAAAGTATTGAAGCAATATTAGCGGCAGTTTCAACTGTGGGTCTGCCGCTCCACGATGTCTTTGGCGCAAATTTCCGTACAACCGAGTTCAAACACTCGTTGTTATTCTGGTGAAAAGCGCCTAAACATCGTTGAAGAAGCTCGTCTTTACTAAGGTCCACGTATATCGGTTTTATTGCCGCACATCTGCCGCTCGGCGCGGTCGTGGGCTTCGAACGGTTTCACATAAAATGCTGTATCTCCGCCAATTTGACAAATTTTTTTAGAAAATTTGGTGAGAGCATTCTTAACAAATGTATCTATCAGAAAATGAAAAAAAAAATGACAAAAAAAAATTTTTTACCGTGATGTGGGGCCTTAATTTGGAACCCTTCTCACCCCTGGAGAAATTTGGTGAGATGTGGAGGCACGCCTACTCCCTCGCACGTGAAATTTTCCCCATAATTAAAAAATTGTTACATTTGTGACAGAAGAAAAGGCGAAAAATGAAACTACGTTTCATTTTTTAGCATTTTCAATGCTAAAAGATTAAAATATTGAGATAAATTTTACGATGAAAAAGAAAAATCTTTCAAATATGTGCATTAGATGGAGACTGATCATTACTCTTCCAAGATTTTCTCGTTTTTATAATCGGAAAATTTTGCAGAATATCTTTTCGAAACGAAAAGAAAAATCATAGAGATGCCATCGTTATCGAAGTAAAGAAAAAAAAACTTCGGAAATATCACATCATAGACTGTAATGGAAAGAAGCGTTTAAAAAAAGAGTATTATTCTTACAGGGTACACGTTGTTTTAACTTCAAAATGACAAAAGTAGTATACAAAAAAAAATTACAAGTTTTATTCAAGTCATAGTTCGTAACATGGAGATATATCCTGCCGAAGATTTGAGAATCTGCAGAATAGAAGATAATCAATTGAGCAGGATCGAATAAAAAAAATACAACCTATAAATAACGCGTCTCGTGCACTCAGCGCCAGTCGTCCTTACACTCGTGAAGTTGACCAGAGAAAAAATATAGAATCCGCCTGCATTCAACTGAATCGGTTTGGCAGATCCGATCATACATATGACCAATTGTTTCTTGAAGGAATTTGACATATCGTACCATTGGCACTGATAGTACGCCTCGTACAGATTCCTACTCTGCATCAAGATCACATATTATTATTTTTCATTCTTTCAATTGAAAATTCGTCTCGTAGAATCTCAGAGTGAATTTATGGAAAATTGGGTGCATCGTACTTCGGAGATGAGATATTCACCGGCAAAGCAATAACCGTAAATTAACAACAGCATTGTAAGACCGTACGAGAAATATGAGATAAAAACTGCAGTCTCTTGAGATTCAATGTTCTGAAAAAATATATTTTGTCGAACAATTAGTACAAAACATTTGTGTATGCGAATGAAAATAATAAATTTGATTCGCGTACCTGAAGAGCACTGTAACTTGTGAGACCGATCAGTAGAGTGCTAATTACAAGTTCCTCCAGCAAAAGTATACCGAACACTCTATTGATATCTTGCGCCAATCTATTGATTGACAGACAAGGCATTAACTCATATGTCTAGACGTTGCTTGAATGAAAAAAAAAAATTGTTTTCTTTGAAAAAACATAATATTTCGCCCAAGCCAGAAAAAAAAACTTCTGGACGCGAATTGCACCGGAATCTATCTGTTGGAAACGAAAAAAAAAAAAAAAAAAAAACAGAAATTTAAAACTCCTGAAATTCCATTTAACGAGCTCACAGAAAATCAAAGAAAATAATATTTCTAAACTGTTTGGGTTCGTTTGGATTCCAGTCTTCCGGTTTTGTTGAATGTTTGGGTTCGTGAAAGAAATACCTTAATGATCGAATGAACATTGTCGTCAGTCAAAACGATATCGTTTGCTGCGAAATTTGACGAAAAAAAACTCACTCAAGAATATTGAGGTGCTTGTCGACTAGACGGCGAAATGTTTTCCTGCTGCAAGTTTCGCGGTTGCCACGAGCACTCAGATCGAGATTCTTCACTCTGAACGTCAAAACGGACAATTGGCCGCACACGTGAAGTACCAAAGTAAAAAGATAGCCTATCGTTGCCGTGTGAAAAATAGCCATGCATCCTACCGGCCATTGGCATATCCAAACGAGCCAGAAAGTGGAAGATTCGGTGATCTCGAAAAAGAGCCGAGTACGATGCGCCAGAACGAAGGGCATGCTCTCGTTTCGCAAAACTACGTAACTTCAATCGGTTTATTAAAATCATCAAATTTACGATTGTTTTGTGTTTTTTTTTTTTGCGCTAATCTAAACACACAGCTAGCAACGATAAAAAAAATTGAGAAAACGTTGCAAATGAAAACGGAATCTTGATCTTTTCTGATTTATCGATAATTTTGCGAACATTACCGGATTTAAGGCGAAATTCCAATGGCCTCATATTGTAAATGATAGCCGAAACGATACCCATCGTTAGCCAAAGCTTGAAGAATCTGTCGGCTGTTCGATTGTAATTCAGATATGTTTTTATCTCGTCGACGTTGTCGAAGTAATTAACGTCGATAGCCTCGACTATTCTCGTCATGAGATTCGCGAGAGTACGCGAAAATCTCATAACCATCATTTTCAAAAGTATCATTATACTGATCGTTGTTTCCGTAAGATTCATCACAACAGCCTCCAAGTCGCCAAATTGATAAATTAAATCAGCGAATAGCATGGTCAGGTGAAGCAGATCGTATATCACCCACAGGGTAAACTTTACGTAGTTCGAGCGCAATGGCCATACTCCTATGATACCAAAGACCCGCTCATTCAACACGAAGAGACTTTTGGCACGATTTATATCATCCTGAAGTAAATACGTTTCACATCAAAATTTGATTACATGGCTCGTTGTTGTTAAGACGTTTCGAAACTCTCTATGGACTACTGGGAAATTACTCCATGAGTTTTTCTTTTTTTACGACGGATTATTTTTTCACTCTTTTACTGTTTCTGTTCTTCGAATTGAAAAAAAAAAATTGGAGCTCCTTCAGTCCCACCTTTGCAACGAAGGATAATCGATTGTATTTCTTCGAATGTCGCTTGGTAAAATTTCAAACTGTTTTGTGATTTTGTTTCTTTATAACAATTTTCTTGATCGCTAGAATATCGAAATTATTAATTTTTTTTACTGCAACCGCAAGTATAAAAATGAGGCAATTTATTGTAAAAAGAAGAGGTTGGAAAAGAAACATTAAGGAATTTTGGGACAAATGATGAAATGATACTATTCGATTCAAATTTATACAGTAGATTCTTTGTCGTGTACTGAAGGCACCCTCCAAATTTGAAATCGATCGTCTACACCGTTTCCATAAAATTTGCAATTGAAAAAACGTTTTTTAACATGGGAAGATGCCTACACTCACAGCTGATCGGCAGTTTTACGCACGAAGTAGTATGAAAAAATGGTAAGAACGTTACGAAAAACTGTCAAACCACTCAGTACATTATGACAATTATATCATCCAAAAATAAAATTGTCCGTCTACACCGTTCATGAATTATCGACATTTTTGTAAATGAAAGGGATTAGTTTTTCCTCCACCGACGAAACGCGGAGGCAATGTGTGGCAACGTCCCGTAAGTGCTAAATGGTGCGTTGATCAATAGAATATAGAAACTATTATCTTTCTTACTGCACACGCAAGTATAAAAATGAGGCAATTTATTGTGAAAGGAAGAGGTTCGAACAAAAATTGAGGCATTTCTGGACAAATGTCGAAATGCTACCATTCGATTCAAATTTATACAGTAGATTCTTCGTCATATACTGAAGGCACCCTCCAAATTTCAAATCGATCGTCTACACCGTTTCCATAAAATTTACAATTGAACAAACACTTTTTAACATGGGAAGATGCCTACACTCACAGCTGATCGGCAGTTTTACGCACGAAGTAGTATGAAAAAATGTTAAGAACGTTACGAAAAACTGTCAAATCACTTAGTACATTATGACAATTATATCATCCAAAAATAAAATTGTCCGTCTACACCGTTCATGAATTATCGACATTTTTGTAAATGAAAGAGATTAGTTTTTCCTCCACCGACGAAAGAAGGCGAGTGTTTGAGTACCACTTATCGCCATGGCGTGGCTATCCGTTCAATACACCCACATTTTCAAATAGAAGTCACAAATTTAATATTTGACACTTGACATATATCGTTCAAAATAAATCCGGCCCAATAAAGATATACAAATGCTTCTTTTTCAATAAACTGCCGGAGTTGCTGCGCTTGCTAATGCTCGCGGTAACAGTATAAGTGTCGCCAACCGTGAAAAAACAATCTCGCAACAAAAAAAGTGTACTGTCGCCAAACGTATGCATTTTTTTTTTATATATAAAATAATCGAAAACCCACGACTCGAAATTTATTACAGTGATCGTGACGTTCTCGAACGAAATATTGGTGCATGGAAGTTGGCGCCTTGCTCGAGTACAATAGAATTCTCCTCTCCCTGATTCTCCCTAAAAGTTGTCCCGAAACTCCTTAAGGTATCGTTCTTAAAGTGTTACCCACTGCCATTGCACAAAGTCCAGTGTATCCTCCGTCACGGTTGTCAAAAGACTGAGGTAAGTGTCCAGCGTGTATGATGATCGCGCGCAGGTCCGAAGCCGTAATTTCGTGAGGGAAAAACTTGAGCTTTCGTGCGATAAAAAATGTATGAAGCGCGTTGCACTCAACATCAGGCAAATTGTCGCGAAAACGATTTGGTTTTTGCAATGTTTGTTTCGTTTCTCGCTGAGCCGGGTAATTGTACAATCATCTTACTCAGGTGGAAGCGAATTTACAATAATTTTGATACGTTTCAACGAAATTGAGCTGCGAGGGTCAATCATTTTTTTTTTTATCGATCAGTCGTGCTACGTGTCTCGTATCGATTCGGACTTTTTCAGCTAGAGACACCATAATTACGATTCATCCAGGAGAGGCTATAGACAAACGCAATTTAAACTATTTTTCCACAACAATTTTCTGCAAAATATTTATTTGACAGCCGGACATTCGAATAACGCGTCGAACGATCAATTTTATTGGAAAAAATTGTTAGGTGCGAGCGACAATGTGCAATTTCTTTTGAAATTACGTAGACTGTGCACGTCCACGACGTCCGTTCTATTCATCGTCGGGGATTCCTGAAAGAATATCTCAACGCAGGTACGTATACGTACGTTGCCACTTTTTCTTGATAGATGTGCCAATTTTTTTTTTTTTTTTACTATGGAACCAACATTTTAACAGTAAATGAAAAAGTCTCCGGCATCGAGAACGCTCGGAAAGATTTTTTTTAAGGCCTTAAGCCACTGTAGGATTTTCCGAAAAATCGATTTTCTTTTTGCTAAAAATGTAGCTATAAAATTATATTGCGAAAGATTATGGGTGTGAAAAATCTCTAAGTACTCGGTTTTCGAATTCTAGCGCAGCCCCTCTTGATTCATGTCGTGACTTTCTACTAACTTTAAACACGTTTATCTCAAAACTACATTTTTCAAGACGGCCGGACTCATAACTCGAACAAATTTCAACCGATTCACTTGACATTTTAACTGTATATTTAGAATTGCAGTTTCTGATACACGTTTTCTATTTTGCCGAGCCACGCGCATCTGATCCATTTCCTCGGCATATCCGTAGCTCTGGCTGCCAACTACGATTTGTAGTTCATTCGTAATCATGAGTAGGGCTGAATTTCAAAACCAGTACTGAAGAAGGGACCTGCATTTATTTCTCTTCGTCCACATCGGCAATTGACAACAATCTTAAAACCAAGACCTCTCGTTCCAGTTTCTTCAAACTTTATATTCTGCTTGCAACTCCAACAAATAAGGATATTAGACAACGCCGTGAAGACAGTGAAAAATTCCATGAAACGATAACAATGTAACGGATTCACACGACAATGTCGTGTCACTTCTTTGTTTCCTCATTCGGAGTCGACGCATTGTGCCCCAAAACTCGGTGACACATTGTACCCCACTAGTAAAATATTTGATTATTGATGAAAATAACTATTAATTGAACTACGAATGGCAAAACACAAGTCACCGAGTGCACCATAAATAATAAAACTATCGATTAGGACCGAAAACCCGAGCCGCTACAGAAAGTATCGTTATATTTTACGTTTTCCCGTCGAGGGAAAATTTTTTTCCAAGCCTCAAATCAATTTTTAATATTTAATAATTCTTTGTCAGCTGCTATCGACTTTCTTTTAGGCCTGACGAAACCAAGTATAAATCGCGGTCCAACACATAAAATTTTGGAATTTACGATCTACGAAGCTCCGAGAAACCGCATGTGGCTCACAGTGCCCCGTGACACATTGTGCCCCACTCTCCCCTATATATTGAAATGCGACAAGGTCGGAACTTTGAGAATAGAAAACCAATCGAAGTCCTAGCGCGCCCATTTCACATACTACCAGGTGTACAAGTATGAAATGCGGATTTTTTTTCCTTGAAAAAAAACCCGTTAAATTCGGAAGAATGATAAAAAGTGCTTCGTTCAAAGTATGCTCCATCGCTCGCTATACATTTTTGCCATCTTTGGGGCAATTTATGAATACCACGCCAATAAAAATCTTCCCCTTTTGCTGCGAACCATTCATCGAGCCATTTTTTCACATCTTCGTACGAATCAAAGCGCTGCTCAGCAAGTGCGTGACCCATCGATGGAAACAAGTGGTAATCGGAAGGAGCTAAGTCTGGTGAGTAAGCCGCATGGGGTAGAACTTCCCAGCTGAGTGCTTCCAACGTGTCGCGAACCGGTTTTGCCGTATGTGATGGAGCATAGTCATGAAGAAAAATGACTTTGTGTTGCCTCTTTCGGTATTCTGGCCTTTTTTCAAGCAGCGAACGGTTCAAATCGGTAAATTGTTGTTGGTAACGTTTGATATTAACCGTTTCCCCAGGTTTTAACAGCTCATAATAAACCACGCCCCTCTGGTCCCACCAAACACAGAGCGTCGTCTTTCTGCCAAAGCGATTCGGTCTTGCGGTCGATGTGGATGGTGAGCCTGGGTCTATCCATGATTTTTTGCGCTCGGGATTCTCAAAATAAATCCACTTTTCATCCCCTGTAACTATACGATGCAAAAACGACTTTCTTTTGTACCGAGCGAGCAAAATGTCACATGTGTTTTTGCGCTTTTCCATTTGCCTGTCGTTCAACTCATTTGGTAACCATCTACCGGTCTTCTGAATCTTTCCCATCTCTCGTAGCCGATTGGAAACAGCTTGTTGACTAACGCCCAATTGCTCCGCGAGTTGTTTTTGTGTTTGCGAATCATCTTCGTCCAACAATGCTTGCAATTCCAAATCTTTGTAATTTTTTTGCGGTTTTCCATGTTCCTTGTCTGCAACATCGAAGTCACCACTTTTGAAACGCCGAAACCATCGTTCACACGTATCTTGCGATGGAGCATGTTCACCATAAGCTTCTCGAAGTAATCGGTATGATTCAGCAGCAGTTTTCTTCAAATGAAAATAAAAAATTAATGCTGTCCGCGAATGCTCTTTGTTCGGTATAAATTTCGACATATTGAACACAACAACACAACACTATGCACATACTTTTCCAAATTATTACTCGTTCGCGTCTGACACTTATTGATGACACAACAAAATGGCGCAGTGTCAATTCTTTATAGCACAAACTGCATTGGTGCACCATCTGTTGTCTGAAATCCGCATTTCATGCTTGTACACCTGGTAGATGGACAGACTCTTTTACGACGGAGTCTCGTTCACTTTACATGTTGTCATGATTCGTTTTATAAAAAATCTCAAAAGACAAAATGAACGAATAACTGCATTTATTCAATGTTAAGCAAAGAAAAATTATGTTTATTTTTCCGTTATATTTCGCAACATGGAGATGTAGCCGGCGGTACTCTTCAGAATCTGTAAAAATGAAATAAAAATTGTTCCCATCCGATTATCGAGCTTTGCTTTTATTAATGATAATTCGTGAATTACGCCCTTACGCTGGTAAAGTTCTGCAGGGAGAAAATGTAGTAGCCACCTCCGGTCAATTGAAGGGGTGTCTTCGCACCTATCATGCATATTATCATTTGCTTCTTGAAGGAATCCGGCAAATTGTACCACTGACACTCGTAATACACGTTATACAAATTTGTACTCTGTACAGAAGTTGTCATTAATTCGCTATGTATAAAGTTACACGTGACGTGGTTTGAAAAAGAAATTAATTATAACGTACTTCGTTAACGAGATATTCACCAGCAACGCAGTAACCGTAAATCAACAGAATCATCGTCAGGCCGTACAGCAAGCACGAGAGAAAAATCCCTTTGTCTTCGGCATCGACGTGCTAAAAATATTGATAAATTAATGGATGTGATGCAGAAGCGAGCAGGATTATTGTGAAATATAATCTCGCTTATTCTCTCTTTCGTCCAAGTCCGGAATTAAGGACGAGGACGTAGCGAGCAAATACTTACATTTTTTTGTTTTTCGTATTTTTTTTTATATCCTGTATTTTTCAAAAATCTTGTCAACCATATAAGATTGGCCATTTTTAATTTTAGAATTTTCAGTTCAGACTTGTAATCAGCGGCCCCAAAAACCCACGACTACTGAGTTTCTTTAAAATCAAGTAATTTTTTGCATTTTTCGTCCGGAACTTTGAATTTCCAAATTTTGCGTTTAAATTCGTAAGCAGCGAGCCCAGTAAATTGTAGATGAGGAAAAATGTACGACTCAAAGGGTTAACATGAAAGTGCCATCTTGATATATTCAGAATGTAGCTTTAAGAAAAACGTTGATTCCGCATTTTTTCTGATTTTACGAATAAATGAGAGAACAGTCGTCGGTGATGACGTACCAAAATGACAATGTAAGATGTGAGGCCAACGATGACAGTACTTATGAAAAGTTCTTGAAGAAGCACTATCTGAAACACTGACTCGATGTCTCTCGCCATTCTGAAAATTTTACCAAAAAAAAACCTCATAATTATGACAACAGTAAAGATACATTCCCGAGTAGAAATCTTGCTCCGGCTACAATAAAGGCCTGATCAGGCATCCTGATTTCTTTTCCGGCCTTGATCAGGATTTTCGATCAAGCCCTGATCATTTTTGTGACACTTTCCCTGATTTCGGCCTGATCAGGGTAAAATATCGAGGCCTAATCAGGGTACAAAATCAAGGCCCGATCAGAGCTTGATTTAGTAAGGCTTGATCAAAATGAAAAATCATGGCCTAGTCAGAATGATGTAATGGAGCCCTGATTAGGATGTCCTAATTATTCCTGAAATAAAAAATATCACGCATATTTAAAAGAGAAAAAGGCACGAAATTATAATTAACGTTAATAGTTTATTGTTTAAACTGAATATCAATTTTTATTTATCAAATATATTTTTCACGTAGATGCATGTAGAAAATAAATAACACTTTCTCTTAGAGATTTGATTGAATATGCACCGATGGCATCACATTCACTGGACTAAACTACGCAGTCAACTTACCGTTGTTCGGTAGCCTACGCTGTCCGACTGCTTAACCATCGCCTGAAGCTAGCCGAATCAGGGAAATTGAAGTAAGCCGTAAGTCTGGTTGCTTGACTAGCGACTGAATCTAGCCGGATCAGGCAACTGGAGGAGAACGTACATCCAGTTGCCTGACTATCGCAAGACACCAGTCGGATCAGGCAAATTAAGGCATCCCTTAAATAAGGCCTCCGTACTACAACTTGATCAAGCCCAGATCAAATATCAGTCCAGCCTGACAATATTTCTACTCGGGTTTCTATCAGCGAGATATGACATTTTAAACTCACTCAAGGATATTTCGATGTCTGATTACAATATCACGAAAGATTGGACGAGCTGATTCGGGACCGCTGAGCGGATCCAAATGGAGATTCTTTATTCTAAAGACCAAAACGGACATCTTTCCGCACACGTGGAGCACCAGAGTGAACAGATAACCGATCGACACCGAATGAAACATGTGTATGCAAATCATAGGCGATTGCAATATCCAGACGAGCCAGAACGTCAACGAGTCGTTTACGTCGACGTAAAGATGTGTACGATATGGTAAAACGAAAGGCATGCTCTCGTTACGAAAAACTAAGAAACTTTATTTGGTTTGTACAACGGAAAGAAAAAAATGGCAAAAAGAGACGCGTTAATGAATAAATTATGGATCGTAAGAGGAATCAAGAGAAGCCGTTAAAAATGATTTCATTGTGAAACATATCAGAGAAATTATCAAAAAAACGGATGAGAAGTACAAAATTATAAAATTGTTGCTTTTTCTATTTAATTATCACCAGGGAATTCATTATAGAAATCATTTTCATGGATTAGCACTGCAGTGAGGAGCATTTGTCTTAAGGAGAGAAATACATACAACTGGTATAAAAAAAAAACGAATCGGAGCAAAATCAGCATCATGAGGAAGCCGAAGGAACATTGCCCGTGCAGAAATATTGCCATGGATACGGTCCGATTCGGACTGGGATCCTGGTTTCTTAAGGCCTTAGGCCACTCTAGGATTTTCCAAAAATCGATGAATTTTTTTTTGTTAAAAATGTACCTTAGCACCTATAAAATTATATTCCAAAAGATTATGGGTGTGAAGAATAAGTACTCGATTTTCGAATTCTAGCGCAACCCCTCTTGATTCATGTCGTGACTTTCTACTAACTTTAAACGCGTTTTATCTCAAAACTACATTTTTCTAGTCGGCCGGACTCGTAACTCAAATAAATTTCAACCGATTCACTTGAAATTTCAACTGTCCATTTAGAATTACATTTTCTGAGGCTCTACGTAGGATTTTTTTTATTATATTGCATAGTTCCTTTTTTCTCATGGAATTTTATACTTTTTGTTTTAGAAATGCGCCATTTTGACAAAAAAACAATATATCACAAAATCCTACGTACTTCTATAGCTATTCTTATATATTAAATGTAGTAAAAAGAAATCCATTATTTTTGCAATAGATGGCTTTAGAAATCTGTATCTCGCGTTGTATAAGTTCGATCGGATTACACTAGATGGCGTTAGAAACATAAGATTTCTAAACGTACTAAAATAAACATCTCAGACAGTTTTGTGATTGCTTGACTCAATATTTTTTGAGCGCGCGTCAAAGATGGCCACCAGCAAAGTGAAAATACGCCATATTTTAGTTTTTGTTCGATAAAGGCGAAAACGCAAGCCAAGCGGCTGAAAATGTGAATAGTGTTTATGGTCCTGATACTGTAACAGCCAATCACGCGCAATTTTGGTTTCGTCGATTCCGTTCCGGTAATTTTGATGTCAAAGATGCACCACGCTCTGGAAGGCCAATTGTCGAAAATGTCGATAAAATAATGGAAATCGTCGAGTCCGACCGTCATGTAAGCACTGTTTCGATTACCCAGGAGCTAAACATTGCACAAAAAACCGTTTGGAACCGTTTGAATAAGGCTGGATACAAAAAGAAGCTCGATGTATGGGTGCCACATGAGTTAACGCAAAAAAAACCTCATGGACCGAATTTCCATCTGCGGATCGCCACTGAATCGCAACAAAATCGACTCATTTCTGAAGCGGATGGTGACTGGTGATGAAAAGTGGGTCACTTACTACAACGTCAAGCGAAAACGGTCGTGGTCTAATCGCGGTGAGCCGGCGCAAACGGTGGTCAAGCCAGGATTGACGGTCAGGAAGATTTTACTGTGTGTTTGGTGGGATTGGCATGGAATCATCTACTATGAGCTGCTCCCCTACGGCCAAACTCTTAATTCGGACCTGTACTGCCAACAATTGGATCGTCTGAAGGAAGGAATCGCCCAGAAGCGGCCAGCTTTGGCCAATAGGAGAGGAATTGTGTTCCATCAGGACAACGCCAGGCCACACACATCGATAGTGACTCGCCGGAACTCCGGGAGCTTGGTTGGGAGGTTCTTATGCATCCACCTTATAGTCCGGATCTGGCACCAAGTGATTACCACCTGTTCCTGTCTATGGCGAATGATTTTGCTCGTGAAAAATTCGCCTCAAGAGAAGCTTGTGAAAATCGACTGTCCCAGGTTTTTGCCAGTAGGGACGAGGGTTTCTATGAGAAAGGCACAATGAAATTACCTTCAAAGTGTCAACAAGTTATCAATCCAAACGGTGCATATTAGACCTAAATCGGATCATTCTAATTGTGCTAAATAAAGCCTTCAATTTCATGCAAAAATTATGGATTTCTTTTTACTACACGTTATATTTCCTGGAGAAAAATGATATACAGTGGGTAAAAAAAAAGGATTTGCACACCACGTGTTTTTCAAATTATTCTACGGAAAAAATAAAATACAAAATAACATTCTTTTCGATAAAAAATAAAATTTCCCCCCTTAAGTGTCAAATTGGCTCACTGTTAAGCTGATCCATGTAGCAATGGCTCAAAAGTTAAAAGTTACACATTAAAATGTTTCTTTGTAAAACATGTAAAGTTTATTTCCTTTCCTCATTAACCCTTCGTGGTCACCCAGTCAGTTTTGAAAAAAAAAAGTATTCTGACCAAACGATCCGTCCGTAGTGGTTCAAAAAATTACGGAACATGCTTTGAACTTTCTAGATGATGTACGAAAAAAAATTATTTATGAGAAATAAAATGGCGACGCGTTAAAAAAAAAACATAAAGAGGTGAAAACGCCAAAAAGACACGTTTTCATTCAAAAAATCCTAGTTCCGTGAATTTTCAACATTTTTACCTAAAATTTGGACGTGATTTGCACATTACCTTAGATATGCTACATTTGAGGCAAAAAAATAGTGGCAAAGTACGCGTTCCAAAAAAAGGTATTTATTCCGGCATGTGAAGAGGGTAAATTTTATGGTATGAAGATACTTCAAGATGGTGAATACAGTCTCATTCGAAGCCGGGAACTATTACATATTTACGCCAAAAATTGATCGAGACGGGTCGATTCTATCCAGGGTCACCACGAAGGGTTAAACGAATTTTCATAGCAATTTCGCCATAAAATTGTAAAAAAAAAATTAAAATAAAACTCTATCGCTCGAAAATTCCGAAAATATTATTGGAAGTACAAATTAATTCGTTCCGTTTTCAAGAGATGGCTGTGGCCGTTATGAATGTGTCATAGTGACAGCTGATTTCGGTGGTTTCAGAGAGGTTAGACATCTGTCAATAACATTCAGTTTATATCGCTTTGAGTTCCATTAAAAACCTTGTTTTTTGCTGTGTCGAATATGTCTAATCTTGTGTTAACTGAGCAGCATTTGCGGGAAGTTTTACTTTTCTGCTTTAATTGGAAGAAAAGTGCAGATGAAGCGCATCGAATGCTTGTTGAAGTTTGTGGTGATGATGCTCCAACTGATAAATCATGTAGGGAATGGTTTCGACGCTTTAAGAACGGTGATTTCAGCGTTGAAGACAAGCCTCGCCCTGGACAGCCAAATGAGCCAATGAGCTGCTACAATCTGGCGATTCCATTACGGGCGATCGGTATAGACTACAATTGATTCGTTTGAGCCGTGCATTACGAGAAAAACGGCTGGAATACGAGCAAAGACGTGACAAAGTTATTCTTCTGTATGACAACGCTCGGCCTCATGTCGCAAAAGTCGTAAAAAAAAATTTGGAAACGCTCAAATGGGATATTTTACCGCAACCGCCGTATTCTCCGGACATTGATCCTTCTGATTACTGGTTGTTCCGACGGATGCAGCAGAATCTAGCAGATCACCGGTTCACTTCTTTCGCAGAAATGGAAAATTGGCTCAAAACTTAGATCGCCTCAAAAGACGAGACTTTTTTTCGAGATGGAATTCGAAAATTGCCTGAGAGGTGAGAAAAAGTAGCAGCCAGCGATGGACAATACTTGGATCAATCTATTCATACCTTTTATTTTGAAATAAATGGATTTTTTACCACAAACAAAAACGGACCGAATTAATTTGTACTCCCAATACAATTACGAAAAAAAAAAAAAAAGAAAAAAATTATGTCAATCGTGTGCTCTGTTATAAAGATTTTTGCAATTACCAGATTTAATACGAAATTCCAATGGCCTAAAATGATAAACAATTGACGCAGTAATTCCCATTATCACCCAACGTCTGAAGTACGTCTTTGCTATGCGATTGTAATTCAAATAATTCTTCTTCTCTTCCGGACTGTCGTAATCGTCGGAATCGACGTCGTCGATTATTCGTCTCGTTAGGTTCATAAGCCTCCTTGAGAATCTCAGTACCGTCATTTTCACCAATATTACGATCTCCAATGCGTTTTCCGAAATATTAATGACCATCAGTTCCGAATTGCCGAATACGTTGTACAAATCGCGATATTGCATGCTCATGTGCATCAGAAGAAAGGCAATCCACAGGACGTAAGTAACGTACGTCGATCGCAATGGCCATACTCCGTACAGCGCAAATAGAGACTCGTTCCATTTGTAAAGATCTTTGGCACTGCCGAAATTGTCCTGCGACTTTTGTCAAACGCGATATATATCGTAGACCAACGTAGATAGAAAATGAGATTGTTTTTTTTTTTATGGGTGCACATTCGAGTAGACGGCGAAAAAAAGGTGAGTTTTGGGTAATTATTATCTCAAAAACTATTTGTCCGATTTTATCCAATTTCGTTTTATTCGAAAGTATAAATATTGAGATATATTGACAATTTTGACAAAAAATTTTGACGCGATTATTAAATATATAAAATAATTTTTATTTTTGACAAATACATTATAGTTTTATAAACAAATTTTAAAAAAGTCAAATGATAGCGAAAAAATAAGTCGTGTAGTAGGACCCTCTTTTCAAACTGGTTTTAAATTTATATCACATATTCTCTATTATATTATCTAGGATGTAGCTTAGGATTTGTTTTTTTCATTGGATGCTGCATTAATTTTTTATTGATTTTCTAAACTCTAAATTTTGGTAAAAGTTACAATGTTTTTTGTTCAAAATGCTATTATTTTTACAAAAAAAAAAAATGTTCTTTTATCTTTCATACGATGTCTGACGGAGAAAAAAAATCCACCATCGGCATGGATTTTCAAAAGAGGTTCGTACAAGACGACTTATACCATCGTCGTTAAATTTTTATTGATTCGTTTTTCTTCAATTTGTTCATAAAACTATGATGCATTTGTGAAAAATAAAAATTATTTTATGTATTCAATAGCCGCGTTAAAGAAAAAAAGTTTTCTTATACCAATTTTTTTTAGCACCAAGGTGGTGTAACGCCTGAAGAGATAAACTGAGCAAGGATCAAATCGGCTTGCAACATTACAATTGTACCAATATGATAGGTACCACATAAAAAATATACCAATAAGATAGTCACCACATTAAAACTGTACCAATATGATAGTCACCACATTACAATTGTACCAATGTGATAGGTATCACATTACAATTCTACCAATATAATATGTACCAAATTGCAATTGTACCAATATGATAAGTAACCCATTACAATTCTACCAATATGATAGCTACCATATGACAACTGTAGCGATATGATACACATTAAAATTATACCAATATGATTGGAACCACACTGCAATTGTATCAATATAATACACATTACAATTGGACCAATATAATAAATACCTCGTCACAAGTGTACCAATATGACATGTACCACATTACAATTGTGCCAATATGATAGGTATCACATTACAATTCTACCAATATAATATGTACCACATCGCAATTGTACCAATAAATACCCCATTACAATTGTACCAATATGATACATAGTAAAGTTGTACCAATATGATTGGTACCACACTGCAATTGCATCAATATATTACACATTACAATTGTACCAATATAATAGGTATCTCGTCACAAGTGTACCATTATGATAGGTACCACATTACAATTGTACCAATATGATGCATATTGAAGCTATACCCATATGATTGGTACGAGACTGCAATTTTGTCAATATAATACACATTACAATTGCACCAGTATAATAGGTACCTCGTCACAAGTGTACCTATATGATAGGTACCATATTACAATTGTACCAATATGATACATATTAAAGTTATATCAATATAATTGGTGTCACACTGCAATTGTATCAATACATATTAGGATTGTACCAATTTAATAGGTATCTCGTCACAAGTGTACCATTATGGTAGGTACCACATTACAATTGTACCAATATGATAGGTATCACATTACAATTCTAGCAATATAATACCTACCAAATTGCAATTGTACCAATATGATAAGTAAACCATTACAATTCTACCAATATGATAGCTACCATATTACAATTGTACCAATATGATACACATTAAAATTCTACCAATATGATTGGTACCACACTGCAATTGTATCAATATAATACACATTACAATTGTACCAATATAATAGGTATCTCGTCACAAGTGTACCAATATGATAGGTACCATATTACAATTGTACTAATATGATATCGTTAAGTTGTATCGTTATGATTGGTACCACATTGAAATTGTACCAATATAGTTTATTCCTCGATAAAAACTCTAAAATCACTCCTCGTCGGAAATGTACAAAACCAAGTTGATCTTTGTGCACACTCATCACTAAAAAACAATGTTGTCCCTTTATTTATATTTGTGTTTTTCTCCTTCAATTGTAAGTAGAAATTCATACACTGTTAGATGTGAAAATTGTGTTCAAAAAATGAATTTCCGAGCAATCATTGTAAATATAAATGTGTATCGATCCACCAGCCTGCTGTATTCCCCCATCACGTGGATTATGTACACGAGTAATTTTTTTTTTCCAGTCCTATATTCGTCTGTTACTCACTGCCATGATGAGAACTCGGCTCGTACGTTCGTACGAAGAAGATTTATTGAGAACTGACGGTAAATTTGTTTTATAAACTTCTCGAACTTTCCAATGAATGCATTGATTTTCTCAAACTCGTGTGTTTCCTATTTTTCTTTTTTTCTTCCTCTTTTAATTGTAAATTCATGAGAAAAAGCCCAACGTGTATAGCTGCAAAACGTATTCACGTTCGCCCTCTCTCGACGATTATCTCACCGTTCAGACTGACGGTAGTAGCAGCCACGAGCATTTTTTTCCCTCCCCAAGAACACTATTATAAAACGATTATCTTGGCTCGAAACTTTGCAATTCGTGAGCGTAAGCTTGAATAATTTATGACGATAATTTGCATCGATAGTTCGTACAGCTGCGACGAAAAAAAAAAAACATTCTTCTTCCTCTGAAAGACATAAATCAATGTTTTCACAAACAAACAAAAAATGAACCGTGATATCCACGAAGTATTCGACTACAGTGTACAGTTGCTAGGCTTGTGTATTACTGAAGTACTGGGAGTCGAAAATTTACCAGCAATCTTTACAACTTTTTAATCCGACGAAGGTGTTTCTTGAAACCGTGTTTTCAAAATCGGACGGACTCGCACTTCCTGCAATTTTCAAGCGATTGACTTCAAATTTCAAGTGTACCAGGTGTACAAGTATGAAATGCTGATTTCAGACAACAGCTGGTGCACCAATGCAGTTTGTGCTCTAAAGATTTGACACTGCGCCATTTTGTTGTGTCATCAACAAGTGTCAGACGCGCACGAGTGATAAATTGGAAAAGTGTGCGCATAGTGTTGTGTTGTTGTGTTCAGTATGTCGAAATTTATACCGAACAAAGAGCATTCGCGGACAGCATTAATTTTTTGTTTTCATTTGAAGAAAACTGCTGCTGAATCATACCGATTACTTCGAGAAGCTTATGGTGAACATGCTCCATCGCAAGATACGTGTGAACGATGCTTTCGGCGTTTCAAAAGTGGTGACTTCGATGTTGCAGACAAGGAACATGGAAAACGGCCAAAAAAATACGAAGATGTGGAATTGCAAGCATTGTTGGACGAAGATGATTCGCAAACACAAAAACAACTCGCCGAGCAATTGGGCGTTAGTCAACAAGCTGTTTCCAATCGGCTACGAGAGATGGGAAAGATTCAGAAGACCGGTAGATGGGTACAACATGAGTTGAACGACAGGCAAATGGAAAAGCGCAAAAACACATGTGACATTTTGCTCGCTCGGTACAAGAGGAAGTCGTTTTTGCATAGTATAGTTACAGGGGATGAAAAGTGGATTTATTTTGAGAATCCGAAGCGCAAAAAATCATGGGTAGACCCAGGCGCACCATCCACATCGACCGCAAGACCGAATCGCTTTGGCAGATAGACGATGCTCTGTGTTTGGTTGGACCAGAGGCGCGGGGTCTATTATGAGCTGTTAAAACCTGAGGAAACGGTTAATACTAAACGTTACCAACAACAATTGACCGATTTGAACCGTTCGCTGCTTGAAAAAAGGCCAGAATACCGAAAGAGGCAACACAAAGTCATTTTTCATCATGACAATGCTCCATCACATACGGCAAAACCGGTTCGCGACACGTTGGAAGCACTCAGCTCGGAAGTTCTACCCCATGCGTCTTACTCACCAGACTTGGCTCCTTCCGATTACCACTTGTTTGCATCGATGGGTCACGGCACTTGCTGAGCAGCGCTTTGGTTCGTACGAAGATGTGAAACAATGGCTCGATGAATGGTTCGCAGCAAAAGGGGAAGATTTTTACTGGCGTGGTATTCACAAATTGCCCGAAAGATGGGAAAAATGTATAACAAGCGATGGAGCATACTTTGAATAAAGCACTTTTTATCATTCTTCCGAATTTAACGTGTTTTTTTATAGAAAAAAAATCCGCATGTCATACTTGTACACGTGGTATCTTCTTCGATAGATTTTCTAGCAAAATACGATGAAATAAATCAAGTAAAATAAATAAACTTGAGTTGAAAAAATATTTCAATTGAATACAATGAGTGCACAAATCAATTAACATTTTTCAGAACAAAAATATGTATCAAACGACTGTACGCAGCATCGTTACGTAGGCCATCGAAGTTTTCAGTATCTGAAAAAAAATGAGAAAAAAAATAATAATTTCATCAGCGAAAACGAAACAAAGGTTACGATGAAAAAGTAGCTTACCTCGCTGAATCGTGGAAGAGAAAAAACGTAGAAACGTCCAGCTGTCAACTGCAAAGGTTGCTGGGATCGAGCGAGGCAAATAATCAAATTTTTTTGATACTTCGTCTTCATCTCGTACCACGGACACTCGTAATACGCTTCGTGAATGTTCTCGCTCTGCAAATATATATATATTTTTTTTTCATTGAGAAAAATTCTTCATCTCGTGTTGAAGAAACACCGAAAAACTTTTATCACGTGACATTTGGGCTTACTTCGTGGATAATGTATTCGCCGGTTATGCAGTAAACGAGAATAATTCCGAGCATGGCCATGCAGTAATTCACCAGGAACAACTTTTCGTACAAAGTTCCGGTATTCTAACGAAATGTAAATGTGTCTAAGCAGTTTACGAAAAACAGAAGTACATAGAAAAAAAAAATATATTGAAAGGAAATAATCGCGGGGCCGGGTTGATATTCCGAACTTTGAATGATGAGAACGCTCGAAATTCCAAATTTATTAGCTAATACTCGATGGTTCTGAAAATGTTATAATTCCAAAAGTTTGTAAACAGGATTATAGCTAAACATCGTTACATTATATGTTAACAATAAAACGTGAAGGATGATAAAAAACTCTGAAAAAATTCTAGCACGAAAGATCAAAAGATCAAAACTCCGAAAGAATTTTACCCGAAACATCAAAACTCCGAAAATCTGAACATCGTCAAAATAAGTGGTGGTGGAGCCATCTAGACGCTTTAGGCTAACTTGCTAAATGCTTTATGTGTGAGTTTTCGGAATTTTCAACGTTCCGAGCGTTCTTTATCGCAATCTTGCACGATCTAAACTTCAGTTTTCGCAAATTGAATGATCGATGCTATGATTTCCGGAGTCTAAAATTTTCGTGAACCCAACGAATCTAAACTTTCTGATATAGCTCGCTTTCTATAATTTAAAAAAAAATGGAATTTTGTGGAATACTTGATATTACATATTCGGAGTTTTGTATGCCGTATTACTGGTCGTTCAAATAAAGCGTTGAGGCGGGCAACCACTTTAGGAGACCGAAAATTAGATGATTATTTTGGATTTTTTTTTATTGTGAAAAAGAAAACGGAAATTTCCGCAACTCTGACAATAATTTATTCATATTTTCATACATCTCTGGTAATTTTTTCAAATTATTTCATGCATTAATTAAGGCGTAATCCGCTGTCTCCCTTGGCGTGTCCTCATCGTCGTTGTCAATTTGCGGGAATTGTGCAGCTCGCAATTCTCATCCGAAATAGTCCACCAAATTTTTATATATTCTTGAGATGTTTTTTAAGAACATGAACCTAAATTTTGAAAAAAAAAATCGACAATTGAATGTTGGAACGTGTTTGAAAAAAAAAATGATCGATTTTTAACATTTTTTCCCCGGCATTTTGCAATAATAAATATGTTTTAACCCGTTGTGGTCATATGGGGTCCAGCTGACCCCAGGCAAAGTTTGCGGCTAAGTGTCTGAAAAGTAGCTATTCAAAATCAAACCTTGATGCCTATCGTTGTTGCTGAAAGGTACCTTAATACGTTTTAAGGCTTTTTGATTTTATGAGTTTTATCAAAATTGTATTCAATCTTAGCCCAAAATAAATATAGTTTTTATCAAGGTCCGTTCAAAAACTTTTTTTTCTTGAAAGTATACTGTCTTGAGAGTACAAAAATGAACTTTTTCCGCTGTATCTCAAAAATTGAATTTTTCATGGATTTTTAAATGAAAAAAGTGAAATTTCTTGAATTTTTTTCCTTTGCATTTTTTCAACATAAAAAAAATTGAACAAGGAAAAAAACTATTGGATTTCAAAGAAATGACCATAAACTAAAGTTCAGTTAAAGAATTAAGTCGGTACATTAAATAGAAGGTAAATGGCAACTGTTTTTCTGCGTGGGGTCCACTAGACCCCACATGACCATTACGTTATTTTTTGGAGGTATGACCACAACAGGTTAAACAATCTAATCTTTCCAACTTTAGGTTCATGTTTTAATAAATTATATTATGTAAACGTGTTCCAAATTTGAAGATGATCCATCAATTAGATTTTGAGTTATGATTCCCGCAAATTGAAAAAATGTCGTTTCGAGAAAAACACGTTTAAAGTTTCACAAACGAAAAAAACTCAAAGTCAAATGTGTTTAATCAAATGATAAAGTGTTTTACCGATTAATCAGCGATTCCAGCACCATACAGCAGTCTTTCCTCTTCCTCATGCAACTCATTTGAAGCTTGCATTTCCTCTTTACGAGCTTTTCGAGCTTCTTTTGTCTCTAATAAACTTTTTCTATTTTGCCAAGCCACGCGCATCTGATCCATTTGCTCGGCATATCCGTAGCTCTGCCTGCCAACTACGATTTGTAGTTCATTCATAACCTGAGTATAACATGAGTAGGGCTGAATTTCCTTCATTGAATAAAATAGCAGCAAGAAATGCCGCTACCTCGATCAATTTGTACCCAAAATGGAGATGCTTTGGAGCTAATCGCCAAACGGTCGAGTTTGGGTTTGTTTGGGTTATGAAAACCCAAACAAACCCAAACTGACTACCTAACTGAGCGCTCGTGGATACCTGAACGCGCTTGAGGGTCGAGCGCAGAGTCTTCATCATTTATATACATACCGTTAGAAGAAATACGAATATCGTTTTGTCATTTTCAGGGTGTATTCAGATATTTTGCTAACGATTTATAAAATAAAAAATAATAATTTTTTGAATCATCTAAAGTGGTTGCCCGCCTTGATCATCTGCTTACTATTTTTGAAAATTATCTCCTATAAGAAATCATATTTGAATCCTTTTTCTATCGCTACTCGTACTCGCTACTTCTACACCATTTACAGTCAACTGTGTAGACCTTCGCTGACACGATCTTTACGACACTCGTAGTTTCGTAACATCAAAATTAGGAATTTTAAAGCGTCGGAGCATTCGAAGTTCGAAATTTCAATCAGACCCGATAATCGCTAGTATGGAATTTTCTTATACCGAGAGTAGATTGAAAACCACGAATCCAAATAGCATTGTCGATATCAATAGTTCTTCCAACAAAACAAGATGGAAAATATCATCGATCGTCGAAACTTGCCTGTGTCACAGAATTTTATTTCGATTATTTTTCCTGTTTTATTTGCATCAACTTTTTTTGTTGTTTTACGGCAATTTTATACAGTGGGTAAAAGTACTCTCACACCTCGTGTTTATCGAACATTTTATTTTTTTTTCGAAAAAAAAAAGACAAAAAATGCTAAAGAATTTTTTTTTCGCAGGATAATTTGAAAAACACGAGGTATGCAAAAACTTTTTTTACTCACTGTATGTTCAAGTCCTTTCTCACCATACAACGTGTAAGTGCTTCTCAACGATGTCATTGAAAGCCATTGTCAGATTATCGTTGTTTGATGATTCGGATGTTGATCCGATACGACGTATTCTGTATGCCAATACTGACATTTCGCCAGCAACGTGAACGACCAATGTACAAAGAAACGAGACGGCTGCTGCGTGAAAGTACTGATAGTAAAATACGGGTAACTGCCAGACGTACATGAACGCATAAATACGAACGTCTTGAATATCGAAGAAGAGATGCGTCTTATAGGGCAGGTTGTATGACAGAGTTTCGTTTTTGACCGCTGCCAGAAAAAAAAAACAGAATAGTGAGAGACGTAAATGGAAAATATTGCAGCGTTAATTATTTAACACTTCACGATTTCATTGAGGTGACAAGGATGATTGCAGTCATATCAAACATCGATTTGAGACATCAAAGGAATATCAATTTTTAAGACGCTAAACAACTTTAGTTATTTGCTTAGGGAAATCGTTTGTTTCTCATTTTACATCGTCTCGTTCATATTTAACGATAGACGGTGTTTTTTTTTGTTTGTTTTTATTTCAATACTTTTCGCTTTATACATATTAATGGTAAAAAAGTGCGAAATTATTTTCAATAAATTTTGAGTTCAATTTCATCATCGTTTTTCGAGCATAGATAAATGTCACAAGTGTAAAAAAAAAACGTAATACTGCAATTAGAAGTGCGAACTATTTTATTCGAATCCACAAAAATCCAAACTTCAGTTATAGTTTAGGGAAAAAAATAATTTCATAGGCACTGCCCTGTAAAACTTTTTTTTTTCACACCTGCATCGTGTCGTTCAGCTTTAACGACAGGCATTTTTTTTGTGATCCAAATACTTTTCGTTTTATACATATTAATAGTAAAAAACTAGAAAATTATTTGTAAAAAATGTTGAGATTAATTTCATAATTGTTTTTTCCAGGACAAATAAATGTCACAAGTGTAAAAAAAATACATAATAAAGCAATTAGGACCACGAACTATTTTTCCGAATCCAAAAATATCCAAATTTCAGTTATAGTTTAGGGAAAAAAATAATTTCATAGGCACTGCCCTGTAAAACTATTTTTTTTTCACACCTGCATCGTGTCGTTCAGCTTTAACGACAGGCATTTTTTTTTGTGATTTAAATACTTTTCGTTTTATACATATTAATAGAAAAAAACTAGAAAATTATTTGTAACAAATTTTGAGATTAATTTCATAATTGTTTTTTCCAGGACAAATAAATGCCACAAGTGTAAAAAAAATACGCAATAAAGCAATTAGGACCACGAACTATTTTTTCGAATCCAAAAATATCCAAACTTCAGTTATAGTTTAGGGAAAAAAAAATAATTTCATAGGCACTGCCCTGTAAAACTATTTTTTTTCCATACCTGCATCGTGTCGTTCAGCTTTAACGACAGGCATTTTTTTTGTGATTTAAATACTTTTCGTTTTATACATATTAATAGTAAAAAACTAGAAAATTATTTGTAACAAATTTTGAGATTAATTTCATAATTGTTTTTTTCCAGGACAAATAAATGTCACAAGTGTAAAAAAAATACGCAATAAAGCAATTAGGACCACGAACTATTTTTTCGAATCCAAAAATATCCAAACTTCAGTTATAATTTAGGGAAAAAAAATAATTTCATAGGCACTGCCCTGTAAAACTATTTTTTTTTCATACCTGCATCGTGTCGTTCAGCTTCAACGACAGGCATTTTTTTGTGATCTAAATACTTTTCGTTTTATACATATTAATAGTAAAAAAACTAGAAAATTATTTGTAACAAATTTTGAGATTAATTTCATAATTGTTTTTTCCAGGACAAATAAATGCCACAAGTATAAAAAAAAAATCCGCAATACTGCAATTAGGACTCCGAGATGTTCTTTTTCCAAAGCGTAAGAAATTAAAAAAAAAACCTCCTTAAATTGTAAAATTTAAAAGCAATTGTAAAATTTTCATTGAACGAACGTTCTTTTCATACAGAAACTTCACTGAATTCTTTGCACTTCTTACCAGCGATAAGAAAATCTTTCAATGGTCCGGTATAATAGGTTATACCCGTGATGAATGCCACATAATTCAAGCCTTTGAACCACGATATACCGATCGAGCTATAAGCCAAATACAATTTCTTCTCCGTTTCGTCTCGATGATTATTTTCATTGGTGGCTTCCTCGATCTGACGCAAAACTTGTCTCAATGTTCCTGAGTGTCTCAACAGGATAAATTTGATACAATTCATAGCTTGTATACTCGTCTCGAGGAGATTTCCAATCATTAGCTGCACGTCACCGAAAACACTGTACAAATTTGTAAGCGCAAGTGCCATGTGTGTTATGAAATAAAAGTAACTTATGTAGAAATGTACGAATGTTGGATCCAAGGGCCACATTCCGCCAATTGAAAGCACACGTCTGTTCAAGAGTAAAAGCTCCGTGGCTCTTTTCATACCGGCCTTAAAATAAAAAAAAGATTTCACCGTTTTTTTTTTTTAAAGAAAATACGTCCACGGGAAAAAGCTCTCGAAATTGTGACGAAATGAGCCTGCAATTTTCTTACTCACCGTCATGATTCAGCCGAAATATTCCCGATACAATGGTAAGCTTCAACGTAGCGCGATAGCTAAGAAAATCACGGCAATTTGAGGGAAAATAATACGTAAACGGTTCATCGCTACCACGCTTGAAATTGGTGCAAAACATCAGACATGCAAATACGATAATAAAGACAACATCGAATATCGATATTTCCTATGATTTCACTATTTTTGTACAATTATCTTTACCCTCTTCGCAATTACGGACGAACATCGGGGCAAATTGCTTTTACATTTTTTATTTTTCACGACTGCGCAGCTTCGCGGAGTGCCTTCCTCCATCGCAGCCCGAGAGTGGGGGGGTGGTGAAACATTCAGTATCGAAAACGCAGTATGATTTCACGATGCCAACCTCGGTCTTCGATTCTTGGTCAACAATCGTAAAAATATATCCAAGTGCATCGTATCTAACATTTTCTATATTCGTGTGCGTCCGCGTGTATGAACGTTTGCATTTTTTTTTTTTTTTCTTAATTTAAATTAATCGATGTTTCGTTCCAACGTTCCGGAAAGGTTTGCATCGACAATTCATAGTAACGATACGCTCATAGTGGCGAGGTATATTCAGATTTCACCCTGAGAGATTCTAGAAGGAGTTCAGAATTAAAACATTTTATTATAGGCTCACCGAAAAACTTATAATTAATCATGTGTCGTTCCAAATATTTCAACACGTTAAAAATACGTGCTTGATTACGTTCAAGCTTTCCGAGATGGATGAAGGTTATAATTAAAGATGCTCATTAAAGAGATAATCAACGCCACTTTCAAATCGTACGTCGTACAATTTAAAAACTACTGTGGTGACAACGGCGAGCATTATTTTGTTCCTAGATAATGATATGATAAAACGATAACGTTTCTCTAAAACTTTGCAATTTAACGTGAGCTCGTATAATTTGTGAATAAATTTATTATGATAATAAACACCACGTGTGAAAAGAAATTCATTATTTTTCCCTGCTACGAGATGAAGATATATGTATTCACGTGGAGAGAGATCTTTCGTGTGCGAAACGTCTCGTGATATTCCAAAATAAGTATATCTATCGCGCTACGTCACGTATATCCTGAGTTTATGCATGACTGGAGTATTAAAAGTTAAAAAAATACTTAATCAGTTAATTGTACGTGTATGCGCATTACCAAGACCTCATTCATCGGTAATAAATTTATCTTCAATTATATATGCGTACTTGTTAATATAACACGATTTCATTAATTGGCACGAAGAAGAAACTTTTTTGTCGTATCGATAAATCATTGAATTGTTTTAATCGTGAGAGATGTGGTTGAATGTAAGAACAATCGTTTCTTTTTTACTCACTTACATAATTACCGAGCGCAGTGTTCAGTCGAAACCAAATATATGCAGCCAATAGACTTGAACCATTAGGTGTCCTCGGATATACTACAAATGTGACAATTTTTTGCACCCATTCTTTTTGAAACGAGACTTCGCTCCATTAAAATCGAATGCTCTAGACAAATACGTGCATGCTCCATTCTTCACATCCTCTTTATATATCTTGTACAAGATTTATCGGCTCCTGTAATTCTTCGTGATGCAATATGATTTTATGCAAAACTGGAAAAAAAAAATTCTCGAAATTTTTCGCCGAATATAATGAAAATACAATAATTTACACAAGTCAAAATATAAATCAAATCATATAAAAAAAAACAATCTTCATTTAAACACTGTTTTCGGTGAATTTAATAACTGCACAATTCAATGACACTTTTCAGAATGAGACTTTTTCAAATGACTGTACGCAGCATCGTTACATAGGCCATGGCAGTTTTCAGTATCTAAAAAAAAACGATCAAGAATTATCTTAATGCAAACAAACCCAAACGTTCCGGTGAAAAATAGCCACCTCACTAAATCGTGGAAGGGAAAAAACGTAGAACCGTCCAGCTGTCAATTGCAGGGGTTGCTGAGCTCGAGCGATGCAAATAATCAAATTTTTTTGATACTTCGTCTTCATTTCGTACCACGGACACTCGTAATACGCTTCGTGAAGCTTTGCGCTCTGGAAATATATAATAATGTTTTTTTATTCTTTCGATAAATGCCCTTGTCATCTCCCCGAACGACATTTAAGGTATTACTGGATGGACCGTCAGCCAAAAAGTTAGTCCAAAATGGGCGAATCGTGGATTTAGAAGTCAATATCATGTCGTACATGTTTAGCCTTACAAATAGCTAAGTCTTAGCTAAGTTTTAGCTAAGTAATTAATAATAAGTTAAGACGTGAAATATTAATTTTCCACTTTTAATAACAATTGAAGTTGAATTCAACGATATTGGCGTGTGCTTGACCGAGGTTTTGTCAGTGACTGTACATTTGTTTCAACTATCCAACAATAAAATATTGCTCAATATTTTAATTTAAGGCCTTAGGCCAGTCTGGAGGCCAAAAAAGAGCATATTTTGTGATTTTTTTTTCAGCGAAACCATAAAATTAGCTCGGAATTACAAAATAGGGGTTTAATATACACGTAATTGACTATACAAAATGATTTTTTCACAGCGATAAAAATCAAATTATTGCTATTAATTGATCGTTGAAAGAGGCGATATTTCTCATTACTTTAATTAATTTCTCAACAATTACTCAGTCGATTTATTTGAAACTTAGCATAATCAATCGCTTGGTCCTAAATCTTGATGATATAATATTTTACGAATTTACGGCGATTTAGTTCCATACGTTTTGCAACCATTAACGTCTGTAGAAGTTGTTTTTCCATAAGCGACCGTATCAAATTTCATATATTTATAACTACTAAATGTATTGGGAGTGCAAATTAATTCGGTCCGTTTTCAAAAGATGGCTCTGGCTGTTATGAATGTTTCACAGTGACAGCTGATTTCGGTGGTTTCAGAGAGATTAGACATCTGTCAATAACATTCAGTTTATATCGCTTTGAGTTCCATTAAAAACCTTGTTTTTTACTGTGTTGAATATGTCAAATTTTGTGTTAACTAAGCAGCATTTGCGGGAAGTTTTACTTTTCTGTTTTAATTGGAAGAAAAGTGCAGCTGAAGCGCATCGAATGCTTGTTGAAGTTTATGGTGATGATGCTCCAACTGATAAATCATGTAGGGAATGGTTTCGACGCTTTAAGAACGGTGATTTCAGCGTTGAAGACAAGCCTCGCCCTGGACAGCCAAATGAGCCAATGAGCTGCTACAACCTGGCAATTCCATTACGGGCGATCGGTATAGACTGCAATTGATTCGTTTGAGCCGTGCATTACGAGAAAAACGGTCGGAATACGAGCAAAGACATGACAAAGTTATTCTTCTGCGTGACAACGCTCGGCCTCATGTCGCAAAAGTCGTAAAAAAATATTTGGAAACGCTCAAATGGGATATTTTACCGTACCCGCCGTATTCTCCGGACATCGCTCCTTCTGATTACTGGTTGTTCCGACGGATGCAGCAGGATTTAGCAGGTCACCGGTTCACTTCTTTCGCAGAAATCGAAAATTGGCTCAAAACTTGGATCACCTCAAAAGACGAGACTTTTTTTCGAGATGGAATTTGAAAATTGCCTGAGAGGTGGGAAAAAGTAGTAGCCAGCGATGGACAATACTTTGATTAATCTATTCATACCTTTTATTTTGAAATAAATGGATTTTTTACCACAAAAAAAACGGACTGCATTAATTTGTACTCCCAATATTTAGTGAAAATTCAAAAATAATTAATTTATTATTATTCTATCGAGAACTATTATACCTAAAACTTTTCAAGAATTTTGGCCATTTTTCAAATATTCATCCAGTAATGCCTTAATTACGATCCTTTCGAGCTTACTTCGCGGATGACGTAGTCGCCGGTTATGCAGTAAACGAGGATCAATCCGAGCATAGCTATGCAATAATTCGCCAAAAACACCTTGTCGTACAAAGCCCCGGTGTTCTAACAAAATTAACAAATTTCCGACCAGTTTACGAAATACATTTTTTAAATTAAAAAAAAAACCAAATGAACATCAAGTACGGGATTTTTATACCAAGAGTAAATTAAATACGACGAATCCAAATAGCAATGTCGATATCAATAGATCCTCCAATAAAACAAGATTGAAAATATCATCAATCGCCGAAATCTGCCTGTTTCACAAAATTTCATATCGATGATTTTCGTCTAATTTTAGTGGCAACAATTTTCTTTTTTTGCCACGACATCGCGCAGTTGTATGCTTTTGCTTTTGCTTCTCACCACACAACCTGTGAGTGCTCGTCGATTATGTCGCGAAATGCCATTGGCAGATCATCACAATTGTTGGATAATTCGGATGTTGTTCCGATACGGCGTATTCTGTATGCCAATACTGACATTTCACCGGTCACGTGAACGACCAATGTGCAAAGAAAAGAGACGGCCGCTGCGTGACAGTAGGAATAGTAAACAACGGGCAACTGCCAGATGTACATGAATACATAAATACGAACGTCTTGAATGTCGAAGAACAGATGGGTTTTGTAGGGCAGATTGTACGACACAGTCTCGTTGTTGATTGCTGCCAGATAAAAAAAAACACAGAATGGGGGGGGAAGCGTTAAGGTAGTAATCTCGCCAAGGCGTTTTTCTGTAGATTTTTTTTTAATTTTGAGGACTCATTCAGGACACTATTGAATGATTATCTGCAAAAGTTCAAAAAGATATTTTCGAGATATTTTTCCTGTTCAAATCTTATAGTTTCCGCGAGCGAAGCCGCGGCCAGACAGCTTAAAATATATAGCTACCCGAGCAGAAATTTGTTCAGGGTGAAATCCGGACCGGATCAGGCTGCCACAATAGCAAATCCGGGCCGGATCAGGCAAATTTAGTCCGGCCCTGATCAGGGATGTAACGCTTTTGCAAATTCAGGTCCGGATCAGGCACCTTATCAGGCTCTGATCAGGCGCTTTATCAGGCCCGGATCAGGTGCCTCATCCTGCCTGAGACATGCGTGTCATCTGGCTCAATCATTTGATTAATTTTTTGTTTAAAAATAGATCAACATTTATTAAATTATTATCGCAGTTACACGTTATCAAGTTTACTAACGTTATTAAAAATATGAAACATATGAAAACATTTTTTTAAAGTTTAAGTTTTTATTTTACTTGACTTGATCGTTTAGTTTTTGTTCCGGTTTTGGCGATGACCGTCCCAATCTTTCCGGCCCAATCTGTCCGGCGCAAATCATGCGTGCCTGATCAGGGCGCCTTATTGATACCTGATAAGGCTTCTATCCGGCGCAAATCAGGCGTGCCTGATCAGGGCGCCTTATTGATCCCTGCTCAGGCCCCTGTCTGGCGCAAATCAGGCGTGCCTGATCAGGGCGCCTTATTGATCCCTGCTCAGGCCCCTGTCCGGCGCAAGTCATGCGTGCCTGATCAGGGCGCCTTATTCATACCTGATAAGGCTTCTATCCGGCGCAAATCAGGCGTGCCTGATCAGGGCGCCTTATTGATCCCTGCTCAGGCCTCTGTCTGGCACAAATCAGGCCTGCCTGATCAGGGCGCCTCATTGATCCCTGCTCAGGCCCCTGTCCGGCGCAAATCATGCGTGCCTGATCAGGGCGCCTTATTGATCCCTGATCCGGCCCTGATGGATCCTCAGGCAGCCTGATTAGATTTCTGCTCGGGTATTAGACGATATAAAATATATCTTGATTTGAAGAAATAGATATATTTAAAATAAATAATTTTAATAATGGAATGTATCAGGAAAAATTTGATTTCACGAAAAATCTAGTTAATTCAAGTGAAAAAAAACTTAAATAGACGCATCTAGTTAATACCAAAAGAATTGTTCTGTCAGTGTACGAGGGTCGTTTGAAAAGTCCGTGCAAAGTCAGAGAGATGGCACTACTGGTGCGTATCGAGGTTATTTTCAGTTAGTAGCATCTCTTGGAAGAAAGCATACCAAGTTCCAGCTAGATCGGTGTATTTCCATGTGTTTGGCATTCATTTGAACTAAGGAAGTCGAGTGATTTTGTAAAAATGGACGAAAAAGAATTTCGTGTGTTGATTAAACATTGCTTTATGAAAGGCAAAACGCCTGAGGAGACTAAAGAGAAGCTTGATAAACATTATGGTGACTGTGCACCTTCGATTAGAACAGTTTATAAGTGGTTTCAAAATTTTCGCAGTGGCCCTATGGGCACAAGCGACGCTGAACGTTCTGGACGCCCTGTTGAGGTCACTACTCCAGAAATCATTGATAAAATCCATGATATGGTGATGGATGACAGGAGAGTGAAGGTGCGTGAGATTGCCAGTGCTGTGGGCATCTCGAATGAACGGGTACATAATATTTTGCACCAACATTTCGACATGAAAAAGCTATCCGCAAGATGGGTGCCGCGATTGCTCACGATTGACCAAAAACGAAATCGTGTCAAGTGTTGCAAGGACGGTTTGCAGCTGTTCCAAAGGAATCCGCAGAACTTTAAGCGTCGTTTCGTCACTGTGGATGAAACATGGATACATCACTACACTCCTGAGACCAAAGAACAATCTAAACAATGAGTTGGCAAGGGGGAATCAGCACCAAAAAAGGCGAAGACCGTTCCCTCGGCCGGGAAGTTTATGGCGACTGTCTTTTGGGATTCGCAAGGAATAATCCTCATCGACTATCTGGAAAAGGGTAAAACTATTACAGGCGCATATTATTCATCGTTATTGGACCGTTTGAAAATCGAGCTGCAAGAAAAACGTCCACGACTGGCCCACAAAGAAGTCCTTTTCCATCACGACAACGCACCAGCTCACGCCTCAGCAGTTGTGGCCGCAAAATTAATGGAAATAGGGTTCCAACTCGTTTCACATCCCCCTTATTCTCCAGATTTGGCTCCCTCGGACTATTATTTGTTCCCCAATACGAAGAAAAATGGCTGGCGGGAAAAAGATTTTATTCAAACGAGGAGGTGATTGCAGAAACGAATGGCTATTTTGCAGACTTAGACAAATCCTATTATACGGAAGGGATCAACAAACTAGAGCAGCGTTGGATGAAGTGTATAAGCCTAAAAGGAGACTATGTTGAAAAATAAAAAAGGTTTGTCTCAAAACATTAAGTAGTTTACATTTTTTGCACGGACTTATCAAACGACCCTCGTACGCGCGGTATCCCTAACAAAATCCTACAGAGATATTGGGTGCATCTTGGGACTTCCCAATAAATTTGTGCACGGGATCAGAAAAGGGTATCTTTTTTTTTTGGAGAACCGACAAATTCCGGCTGAAAATTTCAAATGAAAAATGCTCAAACTACGTCAATCATAGCGCGGTATCCACTTGGATGCCAATGTGGACTCTCTATGTGCGGTGTCTCTATCAAATTCCTAAAGGGACGTAGTAGGATTTAGATACTCCGCAACAAATTTCTGCACGGGGAGGAATTTCAACCCCTTCGCACTTATCTTGCGATTGGACCATTTTTTTTTTTCGTATAATGAACGTTTGTTCGTCGTACACAATTTCACTGAATACTTTGCACTTCTTACCAGCGATCGCAACATCTTTCAATGGTCCCATGTAATAAATAATAGTCGTGATGAATGTCGAATAATGTAAGCCTTTAAACCACGTCCTTCCGATCGAGTTGTAAGCCAAATACAATTTCTTCTCGGTCTCGTCTCGATAATAATTCTCATTGGTGCCTTCCTCGATGCGTCGTAATATCTCTCTCAGTGTTGCCGAGTGTCTCAACACGATCATTTTGATACTTGACATTGTGTGAACACTCGTCTCGAGGAGATTTCCAATCATTAGCTGGGTATCACCAAAAACACTGTACAAATCTGTGTACGCAAGTACCGTGTGTATTACGTAATAAATGTAGCCTATGTAGAAGTATACAAATGTTGAATCCAACGGCCACATTCCACCAATTGAAAGTACACGTCTGTTCCAGACAAAAAGCTCCGCGGCTCTTTTCATATCGGCCTTAAAAAAAAAAAGGTTTCACCGTTTTTTTGTTTTAAAGAAAATATGTCCAAGGGAAAAAGCTCTCGAAATTGTGACGAAATGAGCCTGCAATTTTCTTACTCACCGGCATGATTCAGCCGAAATATCCTTGATACAATGGTAAGCTTCAACGTAGCGCGATAGCTAAGAAAATCACGGCAATTTGAGGGAAAATAATACGTAAACGGTTCATCGCTACCACGCTTGAAATTGGTGCAAAACATCAGACATGCAAATACGAAAATAAAGACAACATCGAATATCGATATTTCCTATGATTTCACAATTTTTGTACAATTATCTTTACCCTCTTCGCGATTACGGACGAACATCGGGGCAAATTGCTTTTACATTTTTTATTTTTCACGACTGCGCAGCTTCGCGGAGTGCCTTCCTCCATCGCAGCCCGAGAGTGGGGGGTGGTGAAACATTCAGTATCGAAAATGTAGTATGATTTCACGATGCCAACCTCGGTCTTCGATTCTTGTCAACAATCGTAAAAATATATCCAAGTGCATCGTATCTAACATTTTCTATATTCGTGTGCGTCCGCATGTATAAACGTTTGCATTTTGTTTTTTTTTTTCTTAATTTAAATTAATCGATGTTTCGTTCCAACGTTCCGGAAAAGTTTGCATCGACAATTCATAGTAACGATACGCTCATAGTGGCGAGGTATATTCAGATTTCACCCTGAAAGATTCTAGAAGGAGTTCAGAATTAAAACATTTTATTATAGGCTCACCGAAAAACTTATAATTAATCATGTGTCGTTCCAAATATTTCAACACGTTGAAAATACGTGCTTTATTACGTGCAAGATTTCCGAGATGGATGAAGGTTATAATTAAAGATGCTCGTTAAAGAGATAATCAACGCCACTTTCAAATCGTACGTCGTACAATTTAAAAACTACGGTGGTGACAACGGCGAGCATTGTTTTGTTCCTAGATAATGATATGATAAAACGATAACTTTTCTCTAAACTTTGCAATTTAACGTGAGCTCGTATATTTTGTGAATAAATTTATTATGATAATAAACACCACATGTGAAAAGAAATTCATTATTTTTCCCTGCTACGAGATGAAGCTATATGTATTGACGTAGAGAGAGATCTTTCGTGTGCGAAATATCTCGTGATATTCCAAAAGAAGTATATCTATCGCACTACGTCACGTATATCTTGAGTTGATCCATGATCAATAAATGATTGAATTGCTTTAATCGTGAGAAATGTGGTTGAATGAAAGGAAAATCGTTTGGTTTTTACTCATACTTACTAAAAAATGCATGCTCCATTCTTCACATACGGATTATTTGTTACTATGTAAAAAAAATGTCGGACTATTTTTTAAAATATTATAGGAATGTAATCATTTTTGCTAGTCAAATAAAATAAATATAGTCGAAAAAGTATATTTTGAATGAATATTTTTGGTGAAATCAATAAAGGCACAATTCAATAACAATTTTCAGAATCAAAGTATTTCAAACGACAGTACGCAGCAACGTTACGTAAGCCATAGCGGTTTTCAGTATCTAAAAAAATGAAGAAAAATGAAAAAAAAAAAAACATTGTCACAGTCCCACGAATGAAAAAAAAGTTTTATTCGTGAGAAAGCGAATTAAATTAATGAGGTTGAAGTTTGCATCGTTGGAACGCAATGAATTTTTGTTTTTATATTCCCCAAATTGCCTCAGGCAACATTAAGAGGAGGAAAATTGCAGAGGTCACGTTCTGAAAGGCAGGATGTACGGCACAGTCTCGTTGTTGATCGCTGCCAGAAAGAGCAGAATGGAAAAAGCTTGAAGACGTAATGTGTGACAGCATTAAGGCGGGCAACCAATTTAGATGCTTCAAAAAAATCAATTTTTTTTTCTCTATTTCATAAATCGTTAGCAAAATATCTTACGATTAGCAAAATATCTTAAGAATACACCCTGAAAATTTCAAAACGATACTTCGATTCCTTCTAACGGTATGTTTATAAATGATAAAGACTCTCCGCTCGACTCCCAAGCGCGCTCAGTTAGGTAGTTTGTTTGGGTTTTTTTTTTTTTTTTGAGTTTTCATAACCCAAACAAACCCAAACTCGACCGTTTGGCGATTAGCTCCAAAACATTTCCATTCTGGGTACAAATTGATTGAGGTAGCATTTCTTGTTGCTATTTTATTCAATGAAGGAAATTCAGCCCTACTCATGGTTATGAATGAACTACAAATCTTAGTTGGCAGGCAGAGCTACGGATATGCCGAGCGAATGGATCAGACGCGCGTGGCTCGGCAACATAGAAAAAGTTTATTAGAGACAAAAGAAGCTCGAAAAGCTCGTAAAGAGGAAATGCAAGCTTCAAATGAGTTGCATGAGGAAGAGGAAGGACTGCTGTATGGTGCTGGAATCGCTGATTAATCGTCAAGACACTTTATCATTTGATCAAACACATTTGACTTTGAGTTTTTTCGTTTGTGAAACTTTAAACGTGTTTTTCTCGAAACGACATTTTTTCAATTTGCGGGAATCATAACTCAAAAACTAATTGATGGATCATCTTGAAATTTGGAACACGTTTACATAATATAATTCATTAAAACATGAACCTAAAGTTGGAAAGATTAGATTGTTTAACCTGTTGTGGTCATACCTCCGAATAATAACGTAATGGTCATGCGGGGTCTAGTGGACCCCACGCAGAAAAACAGTTGGCATTTACCTTCTATTTAATGTATCGACTTAATTCTTTAACTGAACTTCAGTTCAAGGTCACTTCATTGAAATCCAATAGTTTTTTTCCTTATTTAATTTTTTTTATGTTGAAAAAATGCAAAGGAAAAAAATTCAATAAATTTCACTTTTTTCATTTGAAAATGCATTTAAAAAATTCAATTTTTTCGTTTGTGAAACTTTAAACGTGTTTTTCTCGAAACGACATTTTTTTTTTAATTTGCAGGAATCATAACTCAAAAACTGATTGATGGATCATCTTCAAATTTAGAACACGTTAGCATAATATAACGAGATTTATCGTCTCCTGTAATTCTTTGTGATTTAATTCAATTTCACACTACAGTAAATAAAAAAAAACGGTCCGAAAATATTTCGTCGAACATAATCGAAACGTAAGCATTTGTACTAGTCAAATGAAATAAAATAAATCGTATTAAAAAAAAAACAGCTTCACTTGAACAACATTTTCGACGAATTTAACAGATGCACAATTCAAGACAATTTTGCAGAATAAAAGTGTTTCAAACGACAGTACGCAGCATCGTTACGTAGGCCATGGCGGTTTTGAGTATCTAGAAAAAAAATGAGAAAAAAAAATTACGTTAGCCTGGCGAATGTAGACGTACGGACGAAAAATATTCACCTCGCTAAATCGAGGAAGAGAAAATACGTAGAATCGTCCAGCTGTCAGCTCCAAGGGTTGCTGAGCTCGAGCAATGCAAATAATCAAATTTTTTTGATACTTTGTCTTCATCTCGTACCACAGACACTCGTAATACGCTTCGTAAAGGTTTACGCTCTGAAAAAATATATATTTTTTTTCTTTATAGAAATTCCTATCAATTTTTCATGGAATAAACAACAACACGATTAATCCCGATCCAATTTTGAGCTTACTTCGCGAATGACGTAGTCACCGGTTATGCAATAAACGAGAATTAATCCGAGCATGGCTACGCAGTAATTCCCCAAAAATAATTGTTCGTAAAGATCTCCGGTAGTCTGAAAAAAAACGATAAAAAAAAAACATGTCTGACTAGTTAACAAAATACAAAATGAAAATTTAATAATGATGCATAAGTGGGCCACCACCCCAATTTCGATGTTAAACATTTTTGATTAGCATAAATTGCTTTAATTGGTCACCACTAATGATATTCCGACGGGGGAGGCTGGCATTTTTGATTAATTCCATAAGTTATGGGGTTTTGAAGTTTCCAGAAACACGTGAAAAAATAGGGCATTTTTGAAAATTTCGACGCTTATTTTGGGGGTGGGGGGTAGGGGGTTTTAGTGGGGCGGGGGGGGGGGGGTCAATAATGGAAAAAATTGCAGTGGTCACTTCCCCCACACCCCCTGCTCCAGTTGAAAATTCGTAAAGATACACGATTTCAAAAACGAAACTGAAAATCGATCAAAATTCGTCTACATTTTTTTCTAGCTATTGTTATGAATTAAAGTGCGTGCGTGCATGCGTGCGTGTATGCATATGTGTGTGTGTGCATATATGTGACAAAAAAAATTCATACTGAGATATTCATATTCTCACAACATCACCTGTAAAGTTCTGAGCGTTTTTTCGCTTTATTTCGACGATGAAATTAACATAGGATTATGCGATTTATACCAAATATGCGCCCTTTTGTTCGATAACTTTTGTCCATTTTGAAGGCAATTTCATAATTCCGCGATTGAAGAAGTCCTCGTCCCTATTGGTAAAAAACTTGACCAGCTCATTTTCACAAGCCTCTCTTGAGGCCAGTTTTGTACCATCAAGAAAATTTTGCAAATGCTTCAAAAGGTGATAATCGCTTGGTGCCAGGTCTGGACTATACGGCGGGTGCGATAGAACCTCCCATCCAAGCTCTCGGAGTTTCTGGCGCGTCGTTAAAGATGTGTGCGGCCTGGCGTTGTTTTGATGGAACACAACACCCTTCCTATTGGCCAATTCTGGTCGCTTCTGGTCGATCGCCTGCTTCAATCTGGTCAGTTGTTGACAGTAGAGGTCCGAATTGAGTGTTTGGCCCGATGGGAGCAGCTCATAGTGGATGATTCCCTTCCAATCCCACCAAACACACAGCAAAACCTTCTTGGCCGTTAATCCGGGCTTGGCGATCGTTTGGGCCGGCTCACCGCGATTGGACCACGTTCTTTTTCGGCTGTTGTTCTCGTATGTGACCCATTTTTCATCGCCGGTCACCATCCGCTTAAAAAATGGGTCGATTTCGTTACGTTTCAGCAAAGAATCGCAGGCATCAATTCGGTCCAAAAGGTACTTTTGCATCAATTCGTGTGGCACCCATACATCGAGCTTCTTCTTGAGACCATCCTTATGCAAATGGTTCCAAACGGTTTTCTGGCTAATCTTCAGTTCCTGGGCAATGGAATAAGTGCTCACATGCCGGTCCGACTCGACGATTTCCATGATTTTATCGACATTTTCGACGATTGGCCTACCAGAGCGTGCCTCATCTTCGACGTCCATATTACCAGAACGGAATCGTTGGAACCACCACTTTGCTGTTGCATTCGATACTGTATTGGGTCCATAAACAGCACAAATTTTTTTGGCCACCTGCTCCGCCTTTTCACCTTGGTCGTAGTGGTACTGAAGAATGTATGGAATTTTCTCTTTTTTTACCTCCACTTTGGAACGCCGTAACACACAACTGGCTTCACCAAACAGAAAACTGTCAAAGAACTTTTTTTGAAGCGCAATGTCACCTTTAAATCGCCGTATAGTATGACCCGATGCGATGTATACATCGTGAGATATGGCTCACTAAAGACATCTAGCGGAAAACGCTCAGAACTTTTTACTTCACCCAATAGTACCAATGTACTTTTGTTTTGAATTTGAGATCAAAACAGAAGCTGTTGGTTGCTTTTATCATTTACAAAGTCATGCGAATTTTTTTCTACGGTTTAAGGTAAATACTTAAATCATTAGTAAAGCGAGCATGGCTTTTTTTTTGTATAAATTAAGTGATTTCCCACACCATAATTTTTCATTTTCATTACATATGGTAACGCAATTTTTTTCTATTGAAATGCCCTATTTTATCACGTATTTCCGGGAACTTCAAAAAGCCATAACTTTTTATAGGGTGGATGAACACCGCGATTTCTCTTCGGCATTGTATTCGGGGAGGCTTTTTCTATGAATTTATCCAAACAAAAGCCCCAACCCCCAACATAGGGCTTGAAATGTTGAAAAATGGCCTAACTTATCACGTGTTTCCGGGAACTTCAAAACCCCACAACTTATGGAATTAATAGAAAATGTCAGCGTCCCCCGACGTAATATCACTTAATATAATGGAATCAATAACTTCATGGCGAAAAAAAAAATTCCCCATCCAAATTGGAGTGGTGCCCCACCTATGCATAATTACCCAAATAATCATAACTACAAAAATGTTTGTACCGAGAGTAAATTGAAAATCACGAATCCAAATAGCATCGTCGATATCAATAGTTCCTCCAATAAAACAAGATTGAAAATATCATTGATCGCCGAAATTTGCCTGTATCGTGAAATTTTACATTGGATTATTTTTATTTTCATTTTACTTTTAACGATTTTTTTTTTTCTTTACCATTTCATCGCAATTGGAGGTTTTTACATCGTTTCTCACCACACAATATGTAAGTGCTTCTTGATAATGTCGTCGAAAGCGATCGCCATATTATCATTGGAAAATTCGGATGTTGATCCGATACGACGTATCCTGTATGACAATACCGACATTTCGCCGGTCACGTGGACGACCAATGTGCAAAGAAACGATACAGCCGCTGAGTGACAGTAGTAATAGTAAAATATGGGAAACTGCCAGACGTACATGAACGCATAAATACGAACGTCTTGAATATCGAAGAAGAGATGCGTTCTATACGGCAAATTGTACGGCAATGTTTCATTTTTTGCCGCTGCCGGAAAGAGCAGAATAGCGGGATGCGTAAACAGATAATATTTCGATTACTCCTGGACATATAATTTCAATTATTTCGCTGAGGTACAATAAATTAAGGGCGGGGTAAGGTTAAGGCAAGTAGTCTGGTCTAGAAATTTGTCGATGAAATTTCCATTATTTCATCGACATTTTCGACAATTGGCCTTCCAGAGCGTGCTGCATCTTTGACATCAAAATTACCGCAACGGAATCGACGAAACTAAAATTGCGCGTGATTGGCTGTTACAGTATCAGGACCATAAACAATATTCACATTTTCAGCCGCCTGGCTTGCGTTTTCGCCTTTGTCGAAGAAAAACTGTAAAATATGGCGTATTTTCACTTTGCCGGTGGCCATCTTTGACGCGCGCTCAAAAAATATTGAGTCAAGCAATCACAAAACTGTCTGAGATGTTTATTTTAGTACGAAATCTTATCTTTCTAACGCCATCTAGCGTAATCCGATCGCACTTGTACAACGCGAGATACAGATTACTAAAGCCATCTATTGCAAAAATAATGGATTTGTTTTTACTACACCTAATATTAACGCCAAAAATTGATCGATGGGTTGATTCTACCCAGGTGGACCACGAAGGGGTTAAAAAAAATAGCTTGAACGAATAAAAACGAATATTTGTGAGACAAGGATAAAGTCTATTCGGTTTAAATAGATCTTAAATTACATATTTTTTTTTGCAGTATAGACAAACAACAATGCTTTAATGATAGAAAATGACGAAATCGTACTTAACAATTGAAAAATCAGATTCATAAACGTTTTCCCACAATTAATAAATCCCACAATTATAAAATAATACGCAACACTGCAATGAATTAAATTCCCTTGAAAATTACAATTGGAAGATTTTAATGACGTTGAAGATTGCATTATTGGAACGCAACGAAAATAATTTTTTTTTTATTTGATTTTTTTTGCTGTAATAATCACTCTAAAGTTTACGTATTCTTATAAGAGATTGACGACGTCAACTTGCAAAGAAAAAGGAGGCTTTGGATAATCATGAAAATAAAGAAATGGATAAATGAAAGAAAAAAATAATAAAACATGCGTTCCAACGATCCAAATTACAACGGCATAGACGTCAATGATACGATCTTCTTACCGGCGGTGAGAAAGTCTTTCAATGGTCCGATGTAATAGAATATACCGGTGAAGAATGCGGAATAATTTAAGCCTCTGAACCACGACCTTCCAATCGAATTGTAAGCCAAATACAATTTCTTTTCCGCATCGTCGCGATAATTATTCTCGTTGGTGCCTTCCTCGACGTGACGCAAGAGTTCTCTCAGCAGTCCCGAATGTCTGAACACGATCATTTGTATGCTGCACATCGTTTGTACACTCGTCTCGAGTAAATTTGCAATCATAAGCTGCGTATCACCAAAAACACTGTACAAATCTGTGAACGCAAGTGCCACGTGTGTAACGAAATAAACGTAGTTTATGTAAAAGTATACAAATGTTTGATTCAATGGCCACATTCCACCAATCGAGAATACACGTCTGTTCCAGAGGAAAAGCTCCGCGGATCTTTTCATATCAACCTGAAAAAGGCAATGGAATTTTTTTTTGGTTTTTTTATTCAAACAAAAGGAAAAGAAAAACGTTCGGAAGATTGTAACGAAAACGAAGTGATTTTCCTACTCACCGGCATCATTCGGGCGAAATATAGCTGATACGAGAGTAAGCTTCAACCACGAGCGAACGCTATGAAAAATCACGGCAATTTGAGGGTAAATGATACGTAAGTGGCTCTGGATACCGGCTTGAACCCCCGTTGACAACATCAGACATGCAAATACGATAATGAAGATAACGTACAATATCGATTCTCTCTATAATTTCACAATTTTTATTCAATTATTTTTTTTTCCTCTCTTCGCTATTGCGCCATCATCATTGCCGGCGGGGGATAATGGCTTTTACATTGTTTTTTTTTATTCTTCACGACGGCGCAGACTCGTGGAGTTTCCTTTCCATCGCGACCCGGGAGTGGGAGTGTTGAACTTACAGTATACCGGGAACACAGTATTCACGATAACAACATCAGTCTTCCATTCTTCTCAACAATAGTAAAAATCTATTTAAGGGGTTACGTGAATTTCGAAGACATAAAAAGCATGTTTTGTCTATTTTTTGAAATATAATATTGGGTGAAGTAAAAAGTTCTGAGCGTTTGCCGCTAGATGTCTTGAGTGAGCCATATCTCACGATGTCATCGCATCGGGTCATCCTATACGGCGATTTAAAGGTGACATTACGCTTAAAAAAAAAGTTCTTTGACAGTTTTGTGTTTGGTGAAGCCAGTTGTGTGTTACAGCGTTCCAGAATGGAGGTAGAAAATCGAGAAAATTCGATACATTCTTCAGTACCACTACGACCAAGGTGAAAAGGCAGAGCCAAACGAATCTGTGCTGTTTATGGACCCAATACAGTATCGAATGTAACAGCAAAGCGGTCGTTCCAACGATTCCGTTCTGGTAATATGGACGTCGAAGATGAGGCACGCTCTGGTAGGCCAATCGTCGAAAATGTCGATAAAATCATGGACATCGTCGAGTCGGACCGGCATGTGGGCACTTATTCCATTGCCCAGGAACTGAAGATTAGCCAGAAAACCGTTCGTAACCATTTGCATAAGGCTGGTCTCAAGAAGAAGCTCGATGTATGGGTGCCACACGAATTGACGCAAAAGAACCTTTTGGACCGAATTGATGCCTGCGATTCTTTGCTGAAACGTAACGAAATCGACCCATTTTTTAAGCGGATGGTGACTGGCGATGAAAAATGGGTCACATACGAGAAAAACAGCCGTAAAATATCGTGGTCCAATCGCGGTGAGCCGGCCCAAACGATCGCCAAGCCCGGATTAACGGCCAAGAAGGTTTTGCTGTGTGTTTGGTGGGATTGGAATGGAATCATCCACTATGAGCTGCTCCCATCGGGCCAAACACTCAATTCGGACCTCTACTGTCAACAACTGACCAGATTGAAGCAGGCGATCGACCAGAAGCGGCCAGAATTGGCCAATAGGAAGGGTGTTGTGTTCCATCAAGACAACGCCAGGCCGCACACATCTTTAACGATGCGCCAGAAGCTCCGAGAGCTTGGATGGGAGGTTCTATCGCACCCGTCGTATAGTCCAGACCTGGCACCAAGCGATTATCACCTTTTCGAGCATTTACAAAATTTTCTTGATGGTACAAAACTGGCCTCCAGAGATCCTTCTGAAAATGAGCTGGTCAAGTTTTTTTACCAATAGGGACGAGGACTTCTTCAATCGCGGAATTATGAAATTGCCTTCAAAATGGACAAAAGTTATCGAACAAAACGGCGTATATTTTATCTAAATCGGATAATCCTAACTATGTCAATTTCATCGTCGAAATAAAGCGAAAAAACTCTCAGAACTTTTTTCTCAGACTCAAAAAGCTCAGGCTTTTATTCAAAAGTAAACGAAACTATAAATCACATTTATTTTTCCGTTATATTACGTAGCATGGATATATAGCCTGCTGTACTCTTGAGAACCTGCAAAATTATAATAAAACATTTACACCGTTCGATATCGAGTTTTTCTTTTCTTAACGATAGCTCGCGAATTGCACACTTACGCCGGTGAAGTTACGCAGTGAGAAAACGTAATAGCCACCTCCGGTCAATTGAATTGGCGTTTTCGCGCCTATCATGCATATCATTATTTGCTTGTTGACGGAACTCGACAAATTGTACCACTGACACTCGTAATAAATATTACATAAATTCGTACTCTACAAAAAAAAAAAACAAAATCGTAATTAGTTCGCTTTTTTGCCATTTTGGAAAATTTAACGTGACGTAAGAAAATCGAAAAAAAAAACTACGGCGTACTTCGATAATGAGATATTCTCCGGCAATGCAGTAGCCATAAATCAACAAAATCATCGTAATACCGTACAGCAAACACGAGAGCAAAACCCCTTTGTCCTCGGCATCGACGTTCTGAAAAACATAATTTATTTAGAACAATTGATAAGGCGACACAGAAATGTGGAGATTTATTTCGAAATTTTTCGTTATATATGATTGATGCATAAATCAAATTTTCATCGATTGATTGGTGTTGAAAAAGTCATTTTATACGCTAAGTTGCATTTTTGCCATTACCATTGAACCAATTCAAACTATATACGAAATTACCATTTGCCACGTTTCAGGTATAACTAAGGAAACTTGAATCTGAATTTGTCTGATTTTATAAAAAAAAATACTCTATGCACAAAAATTAAAGGAACAAGAAATTTTCGGAATTTTTTTTCAGCGGTTTTCGAAACTCTGTCTGAAAAATTATCGTACGGAGATTATTAAAAAAAAGCATTTTGAAGCTTGACGTCTCTAGTTTTTTAACTTGTTATCATTTTTGTATCATCAATTATTTCGCAATAAAAAAAAAAATCGCCAAACAAACATGTTCAACATTTTTTTTTCGACTTTAGAGGTGTCGGTGAGCTTGGAAAAATTTGAAGGAATTTAAAGAATTTTCGAGAATTTTTTTAGTGTTTTTCAAAACTCTGATAAATGATTGTACGAAGATGATTAGAAAAAGCATTTCGAAGCTTGATGTCTCTAGTTTTCAAATTTATTATCATTTTTTTCATTCTCAGTTGTTTCGCAATCAAAAGAAATATCTCGAAACAAAAATGTTCAAATTTTTTTTTTTTCGACTTTAGAGGTGTCGGTGTGCTTGGGAAAATTTCAATTTTACATTTTTATTAATTTTAATTAGCATGATTATACTATGCAAAGGTAAAATCCTATCGAAATTGATTAGGTATTTCTGCGTCAATTTTTTTTACAAATTTTCCAATAAAAGTGATTTTTTTTATGTTGTAAAAAAATTTTCCCATTTTTGTCTTTCTATTTCACAAGTAATGAATATAAAATTTTAAGAAAAGTAGACTATTTTTTTCTCACGTTGATCAATAAATGATGTTTGAGGACAATACACGTGGTCCTTTAATTTTTTTTTGATACTTTGATCATTCTGGTTACTGGTGGTATATCCAAGCTTGAAAAAAAAACTGGAAACATTAGAACTTCGGTCATTATTTGCAAAGTAGCCGAAGATTTATTTATAAACCAGAAAAAAAACCATTTTTTTTGTACTCTTTTGAAATCCCCTGAAGAGATAAATGATATTGATAGAGGATGAATTCAACTTTTTCCAACTATCCGTCAATTTGCTTTACTCTCATTAGACTATGACATATCGATGATCAAAGATAAAAGTGCAACTTTTCATTCAACGATCGATAACTCAGCGACAAATTGTCGTAAAGAGATCGGTCAAAAATGAAAATCAAGCTAAATAATCAAGCTTACTGATCCTGGCATTAGCATAGTCCGAAAAACATTTCTCAAGCCCAGGGATATCTTTAAAGTGGGAAAAGTATAAAATTTTTGTCTCGCCATATTTATTTTGTTTGCGAAATAATTGTGACTAAAAAAAAATGATAATAAATCTCTGTACGATCATTTTTCAGATAGTTGCAGCGTTTTTTTAAATTACTTAAAAAAGTCGGAAAATTTCTTGATCCTTTGATTTTTGCGTGTAGTGCAGATAATAATAGTTTTTGATAACATACCAAAATGACAATGTACGATGCGAGACCGACGATTACAGTGCTGACGAGAAGGTCTTCTAGGAGCACAATATTAAACACGGCCCCGATATCTCTCGTCATTCTGAAATGTTTCGTAAATAAAAACCATAAATATTTCAGGCTCTACTGGTCTACTGCTAAAAAAGAACTGCTAAAAATTCTACTGCTAAAAGCTCTAGTGCTAAATGGGCTCTAGGGCTAAGACTGGACTGCTAAATGGACTCTAGTGCTAAAAGCAGTACTGCTAAAGAGTCTCAACTGCTAAAACGCAAAAGGATATGTTTTTGAAAAGTTTTATTGGAAATCATTGAAACTGCTAAAACTCAAAAGGGTATGTTTTTGAAAAGTTTCATTGGAAATCATTGAAAATCATTGAAAAGTTAACAGAACATTGAAAACAAAGGAAAAATAACGTGCAAATTAGTAGTGAATGTTAGATGACAAGTTAGATGAATGTTAGATGACAAGTTAGATGAATGTTAGATGACAAAATGAAAATCAACGATGAAAAACGATGAAAACCTCAAATTTTATGATTTTTCGTCGATAATGCAGCCCTAAGGTAAACTTTGGCGGTACACGAAGAGAATTAAATGTTAAAAATTACCGTGCAGTAAAGGTAACCAGATGGCAACCTTGAAACTTCGCTTATTATTACTGAGTAAAACACAGATTTTCACGAAAATAAAATAAAATTTCTTCTTCAGATAGAAAATTTTACCAGATTTTCTAGTAAATTTTCATGTGTAACAAAATACGCAAAAGTTAAATTTAAAAAATATATAATATCAGCGAAATTTTACTGTGCATTTTATTATTTTATGCCTTTCAAAAATGTCTATAAAAAAGTATCGTCTTTATAACAGTTATTTTAAGATTTATTATAAAATTTAATGAGTGTTATAGGAAAATGTATTGTGCTCTCGGTAAAAATTATCGTGCGCGCTACCCTTCTTGTATAGTCAAATTTTAGCTACGTATTTGATATTTTCTGTAACGTGAGTTAAAAAAAACTTGTCGCATACGAATTATTATGCTTTTCTCACTTGTCACCACATTGAAATATATCACGGTAATTTTTAGCGTGAAATTCACGACAAAAATTATTTTTTAATTCTCTTCGTGTAGGTATTTCTAACTTTTGACGTACCTGACGTCACAGGAGTACAAATGAGGTGTCTACGGACGCATCCCGCCGAGTGTGCAGCGCAATGGGGCCGATAGCAAGGTAAGTTTTCTCAGAAAAATTCCAAAAAAATCGTCAAAAAACCGCAAAAAGTACAGTATAACCTCCATCGGTGGGACTCATATGAGCCCTCTGTCAGAAGCTAGTTTTAGCAGTACAGCTTTTAGCAGTGGAGCCTTTTAGCAGTACTTTTTTAGCAATGATTTTTTAGCAGTAGAACCCGACCACGATATTTCATGATATTGCGATGTCGATGAGAACGGCGAAATTTCAAAACTCACTCAACGATATTTCGATGTCTGATCACAATATCACGAAAGATTAGACGCGCAGACTCCGGATCGCTGCGTGGATTCAAATTGAGATTTTTTATTCGATATACGAGAACGGCCAATTTTCCGCAGACGTGGAGCACCAGTGTGAACAGATAACCGATCGTTACCGAATGAAACATGTGTATGCAAATCATGGGCGATTGCAATATCCAGACGAGCCAAAATGTCAACGAATCGCTGACGTCGACGTAAAGACGCGTACGATAGGGTAAAACGAAAGGCAAGCTCTCGTTACGAAAAACTAGGAAACTTCATTTGGTTTGTAAAAAAAAAAAAGCAAAAAAATTGAGAAGCCAAAAGTTACAAATAAAAGGAATCATTTCGAAAACATGACAACCATGAGACAGTAGGAAAAACTGATTCGTTGTAAGAGATGTAAGTAATTGTTAAAAACGAATAAAAAATACAATCTTATAGAACAACTGGTTTTTTTTTATTTGAGGGGTAAAGTCACTTCCGGATTTAAACATTTTCAGAGAACAAAAGGAAAAGTACAACAATTAATTGATAATAATGAGGCAATAAGTATAACTGAAAATAAAAGGAATCATTTGGAAAATACGAAAACAATGAGACAGTAGGAAAAAGTGATTCGTTGTAACAGAGATGTAATTGTCAAAAACGAATAAAAAATACAATCTTATAGAACAATTGTTTTTTTTTTATTTCAGGGGTAAAGCCACTCGAGGATTTACAAATTTTCAGAGATGAAAAGGAAAAGGGCAATAATGAATTGATAATAATAACTAATAACTAAGGACCCTTAATAATGAAGCACAATAATAATAATAAGGAAATTAAGGGAAAAAAAAGCAATAAGGTATTAATTAAGAACGATAATTAATAAAGTTTATTTGGAAAGCCAAATGTACGGTGCTGGCATAGCAGATTAAGGGGCCAGTCCACTTTGAAAATTTCAAAAAATCGATTTTTTTTTACTGCTTTCGAAAGTACATATATTCAGAAATATTGTGTCAATATTGCCGATTGAGTTTAGGTAAGAGTTTTTCATAGTATAAACTTCAAACGCGTTTTTCTCGAAAAAACGTTTTCAAAATCTAGCTCCATCGTATCCCTAAAACTAATAAACCGATTCTCTTGAAATTTGAACCACATATTGTAAACATGATTCGCAACAAGATGACCCTCGATGGTTTTAAAATTTTGATTTTTACTCTTTTTTTTGCGAAAAACTGCGAAAAAACGCGTTTTTTTTACTTTTTTCATTTTTCATCTGCCATTTTTTTATTTTTTGATAAAACTTTATATCCGAGGGTCATTTTGTAGCTGGTGTCATACTGAATAAAATGGACTTTGATTTTTTTGTTTCAGACAAGCCGTTGCCGAGTTGTGATGGAGCTACCTAGCCCACCTATTTTTGAGGCGTTACGTTAAACTATAGTTTTTGTACTTAAACATGAATAAAAATGAATTAAATATTTTTTTTAAATGTATTTCAAGACTTTATTTATGAAGTCCAACAACTTTTATAATCATATCTCTTTATAAAATCCTCAAAAAAAAATCGCGAAAATAGCCTTTTTTTCGTGGCTCCAAAGTGGACTGGCCCCTTAAACGTCCGCATGGCTAAGAGTTCGCAAATCCCTTTTTTGTAGTTTTTAGTTTGTCATGTAAAAAAAAATTAAGATTCCTAATTGGCGTTCATAATTTAATTAGGGTACCAGATATTCTTTCAATTAAAAAAAAAACTCGTTAAATGTGTTTGTTTTTTTCACCGCTTTGAAGCTTAGATGCGTACTCCTATACCACCTTACCCTACCTCGCTTTAGTGAATAAGATATTGGATAAATTTAATTGTAAAAGTTCATTGAAAATAATAATGTTTCATTCCGATCCTTTAAATTTTCGTTCGCAATGTTGCGGTTAAACAAAAAAAAACTTTGACAATCGTGCACTCCGCTGTAACAATTTTTTGTAGTTACCAGATTTAAGACGAAACTCCAGTGGCTTCAGATGATAAACAATCGACGCAGTGAGTCCCATTATCAGCCATAGCCTGAAGAATGACTTTGCTATCCGATTGTAATTCATATAAATGTCTTCCTCTTCCGCGTTCTCGTAATTACAGGAATCAACGTCCTTGATTATTCGTCTCATGAGATTCATAAGCCTCGTTGAAAATCTCAGTACCATCATTTTCACAAGTATCATCATTTCCAATGTGTTTTCCGAAATATTGATAACCATCAGTTCCGCATTGCCGAAAACGTGATACAAATCGCAATTTTCCATACTCAAGTGAATCAGAAGAAATGTGATCCACAGGATGAAGGTAACGTAATTCGAGCGAAGCGGCCATACTCCAAAAAATACAAATACAGCCTCGTTCCATTTAAAAAGGATTCTGGCATCGCCTGAATCATCCTGTTGCGTTTATCACACACGATGTATCGTACACCATCGGACAAAATAAATTACATTGATTTTTTACTATCTCGCCACTCTTTATGAATAAAAAAATATTCTTAATGCAATGTATTCTTTTAATGAATGAAAAAAAGTAATACAAATCGTGCCGGATATTATTTGATCGGATTAATATTCGAAAAATTAAAAAAAAAAAATGCGTTTTATTATTTGTTTTGAAGAATATTTATACCGATTTTCAAGTTGATACACGCAAGAACTACAATTTTCCATACCAACTCTTACATCCCATTTCACCTTCTTAGGGGGTTGACTTTCGAAAAACCCTTTCTTAGTAGAAGATTACATAAGAAAAGGAAACTACTGTCCAAATTTCACGTTTCTATCTTCAACGGTCTAGGCTGTGCGTTGATCTGTCAGTCAGGACATGTCCTTTTATAGATATAGATTCATGCCAAGTTTCATGTCAATCGATCCGTGAAATAATTTATTTTCACAGAAAATTTAATCCGCCTTTTAACCCCTTAAATGGGATTGTATTGAAAAATGTTGGAATACGTGTTTAATTATTTTCCTCAAAGATTATTTATACCGAGTTTAAAGTCAATTGGCTCAATAGAATAAAATGTTCCATACAAACTTTAACAACCCGTTTTATCCCTTTAGGAGTTGCATATCACAAATTGCTTTCTTACTTTGTGTTTACATCATAAAAGGAAACTACTGTCGAAGTTTCACGCTTCTATCTTCAGTGGTTTGGGCTGTGCGTTGATCTGTCAATCAGTCAGTCAGTCAGGTCATGTCCTTTTACAAATATATATAGAAGATAGATACAAAATTTGCCACTACCTTTCTCCCCTTAGGGGTTGAATTTCTCGAAACGCTGAAATCCGTCTTTCATTAATGTCAAGAAGCACGAATACCAAATTTTAAATAAACGCGACCAGATTTTTTTTAATTTCCATAAAAATTATGCCACCCTTTTCCTTCCCTTAACGGTTGAATAGCACAAATTCCTTTTTTAGTGGATGTTTACATCATAGAAGGAAACTAGTGTCCAAATTTCACATTTCTATCTCCAGTGGTTTGAGATGTGCGTTGGTTTGTTGGTCAGTCAGTCAGTCAGTCATTCAGTCAGTCAGTCAGTCAGTCAGTCAATCAGTCAGTCAGTCAGTCAGTCAGTCAATCAGTCAGTCAGTCAGTCAGTCATTCAGTCAGTCAGTCAGTCATTCAGTCAGTCAGGCAGCCAGTCAGTCAGTCAGTCAGTCATTCAGTCAGTCAATCAGTCAATCAGTCAGTCAATCAGTCAGTCAGTCAGTCATTCAGTCAGTCAGTCAGTCAGTCAGTCAGTGGGGACATGTCCTTTTGTAGATATAGATAGATAGATGACACTCAGAGTGAAGACGCAACGACAGACACCTTACTTCTCAAAGTACCTTAAATAGTTTATGAGATATGAGGGAAATACATGAACGTACGTAAAATACATATACATCTTCCCTTCTTTTTTGGTAGTCAGATAAAAATAGAAAATCGCGAGGTCTCAGTTCGAGGCGAATTACTAGTATACTAATGATTCAGAACGGCCCTGACTTTTGCGCCCACAAAATACGCCTCTCCACGAAAGAAATACACTGCAACCTCTCTAATCGGCAAAGTGGCGGGATCGGCACCGCATCACACTTGCAAACATCGACGTTGCCCACCAATCCTCTCAAGCCGAGTCTGCGCAGCTGACATAGCGAATAGCAGTACCCCTCTAATCCCTCTCTTATTGCCTAGCATGCTTCGAGCCTGACGCTAGGGCTTCGCACTTCTCCCACCATGCGCTACACCGTTCGAAATTCGGCACCTAGCGGGGACTGATTTCATTTATGGAAGTGCCGATCGGAGAGGTTGCAGTGTATTAAGGTACAGTCGAACCGCGATATAACGAATCTCCAGGGAAGAGCAAAATAGTTCATTTTATCAAGTTTTCGTTATATTGAGGTTTCGTTATATCGAGATCATGTTCCAAAAAATTCATTATATTGAGATTTTAATAAAAAGGACCAATAAAAATTGCTCCGATTTAAAACTTTCTTTCTTTAAAGAAAAATATATTAGTACTATAAATATAGGGATATTTGTTAAAGAAAAGTTTAAATTAGAGCAATTTTTACAAGCAATTAGCAATTAGACCAGAATGTATATAACATTATTTTTAGAAGCGGATTATTTTTTAATTAAACACATATTTTGTTTCATTTTACAAGTTTGCAAGTCTAGACAGGCTCCGTAGAAGCAGAGATGGGGAGAAGGAAACGAAAGAAAGGGAATTTGTTTACTGAACGCTTCGTTATACAGAGGTATATTTTGTGAACAAATTTTTGTGAACAAATTTTGTGAACAAATTTTGTGAACAAATTTTGTGAACAAATTTTGTGAACAAATTTTTGTGAACAAATTTTGTGAACAAATTCTTGTGAACAAATTTTGTGAACAAATTTTGTGAACAAATTTTTGTGACCAAATATATGTTCACAAAAAATTCTTGTATAGAGGTTAAGGGCCTTGAAAATAAATTCATTTAAACTATAGTTTTTCTTCGTTGTATCAAGGTTTCAGGTGTCTATCGAAAGAAAATGGACAAATCTTCGTTATATCGAGGTTCAACTGTACACTGCAATCACTCCAATCGGCAATCGGAATTCGGTTTCCGTTTTTCCGAAGTACACCCGTATATTGTTCCACTCCTATAATTATCTATTTTATCGAAAGTTGTTGACCCTATTGTTAACACCACGAGGCATAAATTGATAAACGATCGAAATGCACTATTATCAAAATCGAAACATCGTTATAGATTATTCTTGAAAAAAAAAAAACTTTCGATGTAAAATACTGCACAGTTTGTTTGAATTATTTATCAAATTAAATTGTGCACATTTTATTGTTAGAATAAATGTCGATTTTCGAAAAATATAGCGTTCACGAGCCCAACTTATTCTATCACTTGGAATATATGTATCGTACGATTCCATCACAAGCTCAAATTTCCCTCCTACTCACTGCCATTACGAGAAGATCCTGCGACGAAGGTTTACGAAGTACTGAAGGCAAAATGATATTTATAACTTCTGGAACCTCGCAAAGAGTACATTGGTTCCCCCCAGCTCCCTGTGCGCGTTTTGAATTATAAATTTATGAGAAAAAAATGCAACATGCAGAGGAGAAGTTTAAAACTACAGTGTTGACAATCGCAAGGTTTTTTTTCCCCTCCTGAAGAGCAGTATTATAAAACGATTATCGCGGCGCTGAACTTTTCCATGCTACGTGAGCATGAGCTTGAATAATTTGTGAGATAATTGTTACGTGAAGTAAAATGTAGTGGCCTTCCCTCTCACTTCTGGTTTTTTTTTTTCTACATAGACAATGATTTTTTATGCAAAGAACGTTCCAGAATATTCCAGATGAAGTATTATTGAGCGAACTACAACTCACACACAAGTCTCACAACTGGAATATTAAAAGTTATAAAACTACAAGTGAATCGTGCAGTTTTTAAAGTGAAACTTTCTTCTTAGTCCATTTTATTTTATTTTATAATAAAAATAAAATGCAATTGTAGTACACAATTCCTGTTCGTTAGTAGGATTCTTTTTATTTAATTTACTACAATTATAATAAACAACACATTTACAAAACCAATTCAAAGTATTAAATACTTTTCGTAAATGCATTTTCATAGCACTTTTATTGACATAAACAGAAAACTATTTTAATTTTCGGTTTTTGGTCCGCTGAAATTTCAAATAATTTACAAATCGTTGAGTATTTTTAGCCACGGTTTTTTTTTAAATAAACAATGACAAATTTTGCATGGCTCAAATGTTTTTTTTTCCTTAATACTTTTTTAGCTAACGTGTTGTATTACCATTGTGATTATCAAAATTTAAAAAATAAAAAAACATTTTTATGTGCATTTACTTCCTTTCTTACCGACTATTAATGATAAAACGAATTAACCAAAATGACGAACACAAAATTACGTATATACTTTTGGCGATTTGGGAATAAAATCGTTTAAGGTTATGGCAAAAAAAAATAATGTTTCACTTGCACCGTGGTTTCTCAAAACCAAATCCAAGTTTTTCATGAGGCCTAATTTTTCGTGACGAAAAAAAAACCATCAAATAAATCTTTACAAACCTTTTACAAAATGTCTATCTATTTATTAAAGAATGATTCTAAAATTATTGAATGGAAAAAAGAATTGTGTTGGAAATGTGTTCAACTTCTCAGGCATAATAAACTATCAAAATGTAGTGATTTTTTTTCTCACAAATTGTATACGAAATCAAGATCTCGGCGAGAAGAACATGCTGTATTCTTAAGGGGCCAGTCCACTTTGGAGCCACGAAAAAAAGGCTATTTTCGCGATTTTTTTTTTTGAGGATTTTATAAAAGATATGAATATAAAAGTCGTTGGGCTTGATAAATAAAGTCTTGAAATACATTAAAAAAAAAATTTAATTCATTTTTATTCATTTTTAAGTACAAAAACTATAGTTTAACGTAACGCCTCGAAAATAGGTGGGCTAGGTAGCTCCATCACAACTCGGCAACGGCTTGTCGGAAACAAAAAAATCAAAGTCCATTAGATTCAGTATGACACCAGCTACAAAATGACCCTCGGATATAAAGTTTTATCAAAAAATAAATAAATGGCAGATGAAAAACGAAAAAAGTAAAAAAAAAACGCGTTATTTTCGCAGTTTTTCGCAAAAAAAAAGAGTAAAAATCAAAATTTTAAAACAATCGAGGGTCATCTTGTTGCGAATCATGTTTACAATATGTGGTTCAAATTTCAAGTGAATCGGTTTATTAGTTTTAGAGATACGATGGAGCTAGATTTTGAAAACGTTGTTTCGAGAAAAACGCGTTTGAAGTTTATACTATGAAAAACTCTTACCTAAACTCAATCGGCAATTCCTGCACCGTACAAAATCCCTTCTGATTGCTCATCATCGTCGATTTCTTCAAGTCTTGCTTGCTTTCGTTTGGTTCTGGTCTCTTTTGAGCACTCAGAACTGCGGCGGTTTGCAGAACGAACACGCTCGTCATCGCGATTGTCGGCGAATCCGATGGCGATCGGGCCGAGTTTGACGCCCATTATTTCCATTATTTTAAGCACTGGACGAAATCCTTCATTAAAGACACACGCGGAAACTTTGCAGGCAATGTCTACGATTTTTTTGCCGTTGAACATGTGTTTAGGTGCCATATTCCATACGCAGTTGTTAAAAATTTCATTATTGTTTTGCCTATGGCCACCTAAACACTTTTCGAGCAGTTCTGTTTTGGTGAGATCCTCGTAAATAGGTTTCAAAACTTCCTGTACTTCCTCAGAAAGAGCAGGAGGATGTTTGTAATGTTGCTGAAGTGCCTTAGCTTTGAGGTACTTGCACCATTCTAAAGGCCGATGGGTCGGCCGAGCGCGCTATAACGCTCAGGTAGACGAAATGAGGTCCTGACGTTCAGGTAAAAAAAAAAAAATACTTAGAGAGCTCCAATTTTCATAAAATTTTGACACAATATTTCTGAATGTATGTACTTTCGAAAGCAGTAAAAAAAAAATTAATTTTTTGAAATTTTCAAAGTGGACTGGCCCCTTAACACTCTCAGACTTCGAATCTTTTACAAAATTTATATTTTCTATATTGCAATAGAGTCATCAATATATCACCATGAAATAATGCAATTAAAAAAATCATTTTTCGCGCCGTCAACGAGTGATTGAATTTTTTTGATCGCCAATAAAGTGCTTGAAGGAAAGAAAAATCATTTACTTTTTACTTACACGCCTAGTTATTCATTGCTGTACTTCTTCAAGCCCCGACATGCACGCCCAATTCTTTACATCCGGATTTTCCATCTTGTGATAAATGCATCGTCTTATGCAACACTTCGTAATACAATAAGATTTCAGGATAAAGTAAAAAAAAAAAAAGTTTCCAAATGATTGTTCAAATGTAATAAATACATAATAATTTGTATTACTCAAATGTATAAAAAAAAAAATATCGTGCATAGATAACAGGCTTTGATTATACAAAAATTGTCAACGAATTTAATAAACGCACAAGTCGTTAAGTATTTGCGGAATAAACACTTTTTAAACAACCGTACGCAGCATCGATATGTAGGCCATTGCGGTTTTCAATATCTGAAGAAAAAAAAAAACATAAATAATGAAAAAATTGTTACAACCCAAAGAATCAAACGTTGCGATGAACACTAGCTACCTCGCTGAATCGAGGAAGAGAAAAAACGTAAAATCCTCCAGCAGTCAACTGCAACGGTTGCTGGGCTCGAGCAATGCAAATAATCAAATTTTTTTGATACTTTGTTTTCATCTCGTACCACGAGCACTCGTAATAAGCTTCATAAATGTTTGTGCTCTGCGAATAAAAGTTTTTGTTTTTCAGAAATTTTTCTTCCTTGTCTGTTAACGGAGAACCAAAAAATTTCGTAACGACACTTTTGAGTTTACCTCGCGAAGGAGGTAGTCCCCAGTCATGCAGTAAACGAGAATAAGTACGAGCAAGGCTATGCAGTAATTCGCGAGAAACGATTTTTCGTACATTGGCACGGTACTCTGTAAAAATGAAAAAAAAAAAAAAAATGTTGAAAACAGTTTACGAAAATGAAAAATGAAAGAAAAAAAGATTCCAAGTATGGGAATTTTTTACCGAGAGTAAATTGAACACAACGAATCCAATCAACATCGTTGATATCAATAGTTCCTCCAATAAAACGAGATTGAAAATATCATCGATCGCCGAAGCCTGCCTGTTTCACATGATTTCACATTGATTATTTTTCGTTCAGGCATCATTAGCATCAATGTGTTTTTTTTTTTTCGATTTTATTTAAGGGGTTACACTATCTTTCGATATTTTCGAAACGAATTTCAAATTTTCAAATCTTCCAGTTTCAAAAAATCAATGGACATCGCAGTATGAATGGAAGACCTCATGTATGGTCCAGGAATGGTCTATTGAAGCTAATATAAAAAAATATTTGATTTTGAGAAGCTAAGAGACAAAAAAAAATTCTCGAAACTGCTTTTTTTTAAACTGACGGACAAAATATCTCCAGATTTACTTCACCGGTTTCAACGAAATTTATACCACATATTCTTCATAACATTATCTAGGATGTAGCATAGAAGTTTTTTGATTGGATGCTGCGTTCATTTTTTACTACTTTTTAAAACGCAAAAGTTTGGCGAAAAACAGTTTTTTTTCAAACAGCTGTCATTTCTGCAATTTTTTAATATTTTTTTTTCGCTATGCTACACTTTAGTTACTAATTTTCTTTACAAGAATAAAAAAAAATCAAGCCATGACAGAGAAAAAAATTACACCATCTATAAGGATTTTCAAAAGAGGGTTCTACTAGATTTTCAAAAATTCTCTTTGTTTTAATTTTTTCATAAATTTTCGATTTTCAAAAAATCAATGAAAATCGCAACATCCATGGAAGACTTCATGTATGGTCCAGGAATGGTCTATTGAAGCTAGTGTAAAAAAAAATTTGATTTTAAGACGCTAAAAGACAAAAGAAATGTTTTTCTCGAAACTACTTTTTTCAAAATGACGGACAAAATATCTTCAGATTTACTCAACCGATTTCAACGAAATTCATACCACATATTCTTCATAATATTATCTAGGATGTAGCATAGAATTTTTTTGATTGGATGCTGCGTTCATTTTTTTTATTAATTTTGAAAACCCAAAACTTTAGTAAAAATTAGTATTTTATTCAAACAGCTGTAATTTCTACAAACAATTTTTTTTTCCTATGCTACAATTTAGCTAATAACTTTCTTTACAAGAAATCGGCAAAGATTTTCAAAAGAGCGTTCTACTAGATTTTTTAAATTCTCTTTGTTTAATTTTTTTTCATAAAACTATAATGTATTTATGGAAAATAAAAATTATTTTATATATTTGATAGACGCGTGAAGATTTTTCAAAATTGTTATACCCATTTTTCCGAGCGCCGAGGTGGTGTAACCCCTTAAAAAAAAATGTTTTTCGCTTCTCACCACACAATCTGTAAGTGCTTCTTGATAATGTCGCGAAAAACAAACGCCAGATTATCGCAGCCACTGGATAAATCGGAAGTTGATCCGATACGACGTATTCTGTACGCCAATACCGACATCTCGCCGGTTACGTGAACGACCAATGTGCAGAGAAAGCATACGGCCATTGCGTGACAGTAGTCATAGTAAAACACGGGAAATTGCCATATGTACATGAACGCATAAATACGAAAGTCTTGAATGTCGAAGAAAAGATGCGTTTTAAATGGCAGGATGTATGGCAGAGTCTCGTTGTTCATTGCTGTCGAAAATAGCAGAATAGATCAACAAAATGTAAAGATTAAATCGTGCAATGTTAATTTCCTCTTATAATTATCTCGTCGAAACTCCAATATTGTTGCAATAATATCAAGATTTAACCGTATAACTCATCACTGGGGTCCATTGGCAGCGCAATTTTTATTTAAAAAATGAAATTTTTGCTGATTTTTTTTTTCCTTTTTCAGGATTTAAATGGATTTTTTACTAATCGAATGTTAATTGAAACAGATGTCTCGCACACCAGTCTATTTCTTATGGAAAAAAAGAAGAATTTATGATCGCGAAAAGCGCAGTGCAATTGAAAGACAATTCAATTTGCGGGATCATCAGGAAGCGACTTTTATGAACAAATTGATTAAGAAATTTTCAATTATTTTTCGTTATTTTTCAAATTGTCTCTTTTTTTTAATCAAAATATCTTTAGAAAAAAAATCGAACGAGGCTAAAAATAAACAAAATTGAAGCTTGAACTTCCCCCTTCATGATTCCGTTCAAAGAATTGCATGGAAAAAATGTTGTCTGTAAACAGGGTCCACCAGAAAAGGAACAAAAAAAGGCTAAAAATGGTCATTTTCGAAAAAGGGTACTCGTAAAAAAAATCGTAAAAAATTAAAAAACGGAATGAAGGTGAATTACTTCCCTTCAAAATGCCATTTATTAAATTCATTTATGTCACTTATCGGCGAAATGGCATAAAAAATCATTCCAGAACTTTTTTGAATTTTTGTCCTGAAACTTTTCGCCAGTGGTGTGTATATATTTAAATCTTGGATTGTGAGTAATGCTCCAACCTGCTTAACTTCATTCTTGACGACTTTTTATCTTTCGTACATCTTACCTGCCATCACGAAATCCTTCATCGGTCCGATATAGTAGATAACACCCGTGACGAAGGCCAAATAATTAAAGCCTCTGAAGAACGATCTCCCAATTGAATTGTAAGCCAAGTATAATTCCTTCTCCTTGTCGTCTCGATAATTACTCTCATCGGTGCCTTCCTCGACGCAACGCAATACTTCTCTCAGTACTCCTGAGTGTCTCAATACGATCATTTTAATACCGAACATCGTTTGTACACTCGTCTCGAGAAGATTCGCAATCATCAGCTGCATATCACCGAAAACACTGTACAAATTGGTGAACGCGAGTGACATGTGTATTACGAAGTAAGCGTAATTAACGTAGAAATATACAAATGTTGGATTTATTGGCCAAATTCCACCGATCGAGAGTACACGTCTGTTCCATACGTAAAGCTCCGAGGCACGTTTGAGATCCGTCTAAAATTGCGTCGTCGATTTTTTTTTCTTTTCGAAATTATATTCGCGAACGAAGAGGGCGAAATGACGAAATGAGACAGTAATTTTACATACTTACCGGCATGATTCAACCTTAATATCGCTGATGCGAGCTCAAGTCTCGACGAAAGAACGTTCGCTAAGAAAATCACGACAATTTGTGGGAAAATAATAGTTCAAAGGTATCGCCTTACCGGCTCGAACGTGACGAAAACATCAGACATGCAGACACGGAAGTGAAGATATGATATATAGATTCTCTTATAATTCAGTCATTTTCATCCCATTATGTTCTTTCGCTTCGCGTTTATGCACGAACATCGCGGAAATCTGACGCGGAGAATACATTATTTACGACGGCGCATGTGCGTAGTGTTCCTTTCCATCGCGAAACATGAGTGGGGGGCGTGAAAGTTTGAGTATCGAGGACGCAGTATGCTTTCGATCATGATGCCAACGTCGCTTCTTCACTCTTACCGATAACAATAAAAAAAAAGTGTATACTGAGTGCATCGTATCTAAGTTTGTTTGTGATCTTGTGCATTTTTATGTATTTTTATTTTATTTAAAATAACAAATTTTTCCTTCGAAGTTCCGAAAAGTATTTTGGAAAAATCCTAGTGGTAAACGCTTCGGAGATCGTGATGGGGAATATCAAGATCTCAACCTATGAGATTCTGGAAGTATTTAGATTTTTTTTTTAAGTTTGATTATCTCGAGTAGAAATATTGTCAGGCTGGCCTGATATTTGATCCGGGCCTGATCAAGTTGTAGTACGGAGGCCTTATTTAAGGCATGCCTTAATTTGCCTGATCCGACTGGTGTCTTGCGATAGTCAGGCAACTGGATGTACGTTCTCCTCCAGTTGCCTCATCCGGCTAGATTCAGGCGCTAGTCAAGCAACCGGACTTACGGCTTACTTCAATTTGCCTGATTCGGCTAGCTTCAGGCGATGGTCAAGCAGTCGGACAGCGTAGGCTACCGAAAAATGGTAAGTTGACTGCGTAGCTTAATCCAGTGAATGTGATGCCATCGCTGCATATTCAATCAAATCTCTAAGAGAAAGTGTTATTTATTTTCTACATGCATCTACGTGAAAAGTGTATTTGATAAATAAAAATTGATATTCAGTTTAAAAAATAAACTATTAGCGTTAATTATAATTTCGTGCCTTTTTCTCTTTTAAATATGCGTGGTATTTTTTATTTCAGGAATAATTAGGACATCCTAAACAGGGCTCCATTGCATCATACTGACTAGGCCATGATTTTTCATTTTGATCAAGCCTTACTAAATCAAGCTCTGATCAGGCGTTGATTTTGTACCCTGATTAGGCCTTAATTTTTTACCCTGATCAGACCGAAATCAGGGGAAGTGTAACAAAAATGATCAGGGCTTGATCAAGAATCCTGACCAAGGCCGGAAAAAGAAATCAAGATGCCTGATGAGGCCTTTATTGTAGCCGGAGCAATATTTCTACTCGGAATACCATTGCTTCACTTACAATTAATCATGCATCTTGTCGAATATTTTAACACGATAAAAATATGTTTTTGTTCTGTTTTTTATTTACGTTCAAGTATCCAGGAGCTAAAAATAATAAGAAATATATTTGAAAGCGCCTATTAAAAAGATAATTAATCGGACTTTCGATATGTACTTGGTAAAAAAAAACGCACGTTGATCTATACTTTCAAACCATCGTGCGCAACATCGAAATGTACGCCATAGAGGTTTTGAGTACCTGCAAAATTTTCGGCAAACATGATTTTTTCGCAAGGCAATCGATTCATTTACCATTATTACAAAAGTGGAATTAATTCTCGACACTTTTAATAGAAATTTGTTTTTTTTTTAAATATTTACGCAGATAATGTAATGTTTTTATTCTTCGATGATTTTTCTATTTAAGGGGCTATTTTACTGTAAGGCTGAAAAAATAAGCCTTGTTTTTATAATTTTTTTTTAACTGTTGCATGCATGGGTACAAACTGTTTTTCGCTTAAAGGTACACTCTTATAGAATAGAAAACATTTTTTTTTTGTTGCGTAAAAATGTATAATTATTTAACAATTTATAATCGTGTAAAAGCATAAAAGAAAAAAAGTACGTCACTGGCGTTGATGATTTGCGCTCTCCAGGTAATCTGAAACAAAAAATTCGAAAAGAATCTTAATCTGTATGAGTGTCGCTATGGCCCGAACAAGAATTATTTTAAAAATATTAATTTTTACTTATACTTTCGCCCGAATTACGACGAAAAAAAACGTGTTTTTTTAACACTTCTGCAAAAAGCGACGCCATGTTGTTATTTTGCATTCTAAAATAATAATTCTAATTCGAGCGATAGCGACACTCATACAGATTAAGAATCTTTTTGAATTTTTTGTTTCAGATATACCTGGAGAGCGCAAATCATCAACGCCAGCGACATACTTTCTTTTTCATGCCTTTACACGATTAGCAATTCTTAAATAAATATACATTTATACGCAACAACAAAAAAAAATGTTTTCTATTTCGGAAGAGTGCACCTTCAAGAAAAAAAAAAGTTTGTACCGATCCATGCAACCGTTTTCGAAGAAAAAAATTCTTAAAAAATAGCTGATTTGTTGAGCCATCACAGTAGAAGAGCCCTTTAATATTTGCACATCATTAGGTTTGGAATTGTTGGATTTTTTAAATAAATAAATTACAATGTACGAATGACAAAGTAAAATTTTTCGAAAATTGTGAAATTGTTCAGAATTAATTTCACTACTGTATATATACTCATATATATATATGGAAAAGCTTACACTGCTAAACCTGCTGAGCTCAAAAATATAAAATCTTCCTGCTGTTAGTTGAAGAGGTCTCTTGGCTCGAATCATACATATCATCATATGCTTTCTGTATTTCGTTGGCATCGTGTACCAAAGGCATTCGTAATACGCGTCCTGGACGTTTATACTCTAGAAACGAAAAACGTGAATAACCAAAAAAAAAAAAAAAATATCGATTCGCAGATGTATTTATTGGTGTGCTTACCTCGCGCATGAGGAAATCACCAGTTATGCAATAGATGAGTATAAGTCCGATCATCGATATCGCGTAAGTGACGAATGACATGAATTCAAACATAGACGTCATAACAGATTTCTAAAGACAAAAAAAAAAAACAAATCCCACGATTCTAAAATTCTCCAATTCTAGAATCCCAGATTACTGAGCTGTCTTGTGTCTTTCCATTATTATTTTTTTTTCTTTTTTTGACATTTTGACCCATTATTTGTATGTCTCGTACCAAGAGAACATTATAGGCCGTAAGTCCAATGAGCACCGTCGTTATTACGAGTTCTTCCATCAAAACGAGATTGAAAATATCATCGATCGTTTGAGCCGTCCTGACGGAAGACAATTTTCAATACTTATTTTTGTCCGAATCGATTTGTTCTTAAGAGGGGAAATACATGTAGCGGAAAAAAAAAATCGATTTTTCCTTTTACGTAAAATGTTAATTAAGCGTTCATATCACCGTGTGACAGTTTTATTTATCGTTTTTATTTATCGAAACCTACAACAGAGTCAACTATTTTTTTATTTATTTTTTACGTCGTTGAGTTACGAAGGGTTAACCATCTCAGGAATACGCCCTGGAATCGTTGATTAGCTGGTAAGCCACTGAAATCATTTACTTTTCATAATTCGAAATTTTAAACACGTTTTTCGCAAAACTATTGAGTCTATAATCTTGAAAAACTATTGAGTCTATAATAGTCGTACCCAAACAAACCCAGACAAACCCAAACAAACCCAAACAAAACTATTGAGTCTATAATCTCGAAAAACTATTGAGTCTATAATCTCCGTAGCGATATTCCGACAGATGTCGCTCGCAGTTGTTTCTCCGCTCGCACATGCGTCAACCATACGAAGTTTCGTATATTACGGCCTTAGGCAACTCTAGAGGCCAATAAGGGGCATATTTTGTGATTTTTTTTCCAGTGAAACCATAAAATATATCGGAATTACAAAATATAGGTTTTAGTATACACGTACGTTTTAGTATACTGTACAAAATTATTTTTTTTACAGCGATACAAGTCAAAATGGCGACTGTGCAGCATTTTTCCGATGACGCTTTTATTTCTGGAGGGTCAACGGCCGGACCAACAGCTCCTATTATTTTTGAGTTATGATGAGACACTAAAGTTTTTTCGATTTTATATAAGAATACCTATAGAAGTAGGTAGGATTTTTTAAATATATTGTTTTTTATCAAAATGGCGCATTTCTAAAACAAAAAGTATAAAATGCCATGAGAAAATCATCAGAAAATTGTTTATAAAAAAGGAACTATGCAATATAATTTAAAAAATCCTACCTGCCTCAGAAAATGTAATTCTAAATATACAGTCAAAATTTCAACTGAATCGGTTGAAATTTGATTGAGTTATAAGACCGGCCGACTTGAAAAGTGTAGTTTTGAGATAAACGCGCTTACAGTTCGTAGAAAGTCACGAAATGAATGAAGAGGGGCTCCGCTAGAATTCGAAAATCGAGTACTTAGAGATTTTTCACACCCATAATCTTTTGGAATATAATTTTATAGGTACTAAGGTACATTTTTAACAAAAAAAATCGATTTTTGGAAAATCCTAGAGTGGCCGAAGGCCTTAAGGACTTTTTAGTCAGAGTCCAAATAGAAACTTTGCATAAGATCCATGCTAGAATCCCGAACTTCTGGAACAAGATCCAGTTCGATATCGAATCGGATCCCAGGGATTAATGTAAAAATGACCAGGAGATACCGACCAGTATCAGCTGGAGACCCTGGACCTTTTCTGAAATCATTTATTCAAGGATCTAAAAACTATTAGGTAACAAATTGGTGCTACAGTATAACTGTCAAAACTTATATATTCTAATAACAGAATTTCGAACAAAATTCTTTACATTCAATAAAAAATTTCGAAAAAACACAATGTAGACCTTGAAAGACTTATATTTCCTGGAGAAAAGTGATATATGTTATTTATTTTATGTAATTATATTTAAATTAAATATAATCGTTCGAAATAAGAAAATATGTATTTAATTTTCTAAGAAAAATGTATGTAATACGTATTAGAAATACGTATTTCAAATTCTTTCCATTAAGTTTCCGCTTTGTCATACGTAGTGGGGCGCCATCCGAATTCTGATGAGGATACCTCTTCTAGGGAATCCGTATCATATCCCGATCGAGATATGTTCGGAACTTACGTATCCCTAAGAAATTTTCTGCAAGGGTCAAACGCGATCAAAACGAACCATTTCTAACCCAAGAACTCATGACTCATTCTTTATACCTTCAAACGCATGACTGTGGTCTATATGCACCCCACGCTTTTCTTGATAATAAAACCGGTCCTACGGGATAAATGGATTTTGTCATACATGAATTGCTTCGTTTTTTTTCATAAAGAAGAGAATGGCGTGCAAGTCATTTGATTCAATTAGCATTTAATTAGTGAAAAATCCATTTAAAGACTGAAAAACGGAAAAATCAATCAGCAAAGCTCATTTTTTTAACAAACATTGGGGTGCGAACGGACCCCAGTCATGAATTCTAGTGTTAAAGCTAATGATTACTGGCGACGACAAGCGGATGGCCCGTAAGAATGTCAGTCGAAAAAGATCATGGTCGAAGCTTGGGGAGGCTGCTCAGACAGTCGCAAAGGCTGCATTACACCTGAAGAAGGTCATGCTATGACCTTCATCAGATAGACGGTCATGCTATCTGGTGGGATTGGAAAGGAATCGTTTATTATGAGTTGCTGCCACCCAACAAAACGATTGATTCGACCAATTACTGCTCACAACCAGCCAAACAAAAGCGAAAAATCGATCAGAAGCGGCCCGAATTTCCGAACAAAAAGGGCATAGTGCTCCACCAGGAAAATGCTAGACCACGCGTTTCTCTGATAGCCCAGCAAACGTTATTGCGGCTTCCGTGGGATATTTTGTTGCACCCACCGTATAGCCTGGATCTTGCGCCTTCAGACTATCAATGTCCCGGGTGCTACAGAATAGTTGGAATAAACAAAACCTCCAGTTCCCTGGACGTCCTCAAAAACCAATTGGATGACTTTGCTCAAAGATCTCAGGAGTTTTATGAAAGAGGGATAATGTAGCTCGTGGAGAGATGGCGGAAAGTCATTGAACAGAATGGAACATATTTGGTTGATTAAAATTGCTTTTTTTAGTAAATATTTTGCGTTTGAAATTGACTCGATATTCGCTACGGAATTATTCATAGACCCAATACATTTTTTAAGTTTGTGGCAAACATCACTTCGAAATGAGTGAACCGATCGTCCTAAAATTGTACACACAACTCAATAACAATATTCCCTTCAACTCATACCTACTTTTGCGATGGAAATCACTTTCGAAAAGTACTTTTTTATTGCAAAAAACGACATAATTTTGTGTAAAAAAGAAAAAAAATCTGATGTACCCCATATAGTTATTTTTCAACATTCTAAATGTTTCTTAGGTATAAGTTCAGCATTCGGATGTTAAGATATTAAAAATTCTTGCCTCATATTTTTCAGATGAATATTGAAGTCGTTGGATTTCCCACAAACGGCCATATCGGCGCCATTTTGCAATTTTTTATAATGAAAAAATTTATTCCAATGATTTAATTATGTAATAAATTGTACCTAATGTTTCATGAATGTAAAACTTTTTGTTAATTTCCAAAAAAATGATGAAAATTAGCCTTTTTTCCTCGTCTACATGTATTTCCCTTTTGACGTACTTTTCAACTTATAATTCATTGGTAAACTCATGTGGCTGAGAAGAAGAAACAAAACGCGCGACTCACTCAATGATCTGCAGGTGTTTGACCGTTATATCGCGAAATGCAGACTCTATGTCGCAATAACCGTCCAACGAATCCACGTTGTTGATGTTCCTTATTCGATGAGCGAGAATGGACAATTCGCCAGCAACGTGTACGATTATAGTGCAGAGAAAGCAAATCGAAATTGTATGGAAATAGTAATAATAAAACATAGGAGCCTGCGAGGCATATACGAGTGCGTAGGTACGGGTATCGGTCATGTTGAAGAAGAGACGTATCCGATAGGGCAAAGTGTACGGCATCGTTTCGTTGTGCACCGCTGTCAATGAAAAAAAAAAACACTCCAAGTTCCAGGCAAATAACATTTTATTCGCGCTGACGATAAATAAAAACACGTTTCTATCAAATATACACTACCGCTCAAAAGTTTGGATACACCAGTCGATATTTCTTGCCGCACTAAAAGTTAGATAGTTCCGTTAAAAAAAAAGATAACCAAATTTAACGAACGGAGTTTTGAAGAAAACATATTCAGCTTCGTTTTACTTTTTAAAAATATTTTTTATGATTTTTTTTCGATCCAGTGCACACTTTTGTAGGTGACCGTTTTTCGGCCATTTTTCGACCATCGAGAATGGGGCGCATAACTTATAGAATTTTTTAAATCATTTTTATCGATGATAAACTTAAGAGGGGTAGCAGAAGCTCGATTTTCGTTTTTTTTTAAAGTTTTGTACGATTTTTTTTCGCAAAGTTATTTTATTTTTGGCTAAAAAAGACAAATTTTTGGAAATGCAACGTAACTCAAGAACTATAGGTTTTAAGGGGAAATGTCAAAGATATAAAAAGTTGCGTAAGTTTATACTGAAATGCCTGGAATTTTCAGAATTATCCTTTGAGATTTTTTTGTACTATTTTCGCTCGTAATTCTGATGAGTAGGATGGCTTAACTCGAAAAATATGGCGTTTAGGACGAAATATCAGGAAGAGAATCTTTTTTAATTTCCGATTTTAAATTAGCTTGAATTTTTTTTTGACATTTTTTTCGTAATTTTTTTGGCTGAAACTGCGAGAATTGTCCAAACAATGGATTCTCCTAGTTTCAGCAAAAAAAAAAATTGAAAAAACTACTGAAAAAATTTAAGCGAATTTCGAATCGAAAAGTAAAAAAGTTTATTCTCCTGATATTTTGTCCTCAACGCCATACTTTTCGAGTTAAGCTATCCTACTCATCAGAGTTTCGAGCGAAAATAGTAAAAAAAAATCTCAAAGGAAAATTCTGACAAAATGCCAGGCAACCCAGTATAAACTTACGCGACTTTTTACATCGTTGACATTTACTCTTAAACGATGGAGTTCTTGAGTTACGTTGCATTTTTCAAAATTAGTCTTTTTTAGCAAAAAAAGAAACAACTTTGCGAAAAAAAATGGTACGAAACTTTCTAAAAAATGTAAATGGAGCTTCTGCTATACCTTTCAAGTTTACGATAGATAGAAATGACAACAAAAAATTCCATAAGTTATGCGCCCAATTCTCGATGGTCGAAAAATAGCCAAAAAACGGCCATGTACAAAAGTGCATACCGGATCGAAAAAAAATCATAAAAAATATTTAAAAAAAAAAACAAAACAAAGCTGAATTTGTTCCCTTCAAAACACCGTTTGGTAAATTTGGTTATCTTATTTTTTGACGGAGCTATCGAACCTTTAGTGCGGCAAGAAATATCGACAGATGTATCCAAACTTTTGACCAGTAGTGTATAAATTAATGGCATATACGAATTGTTAGCAAGATGAATCGAGCGTGTTGCGTTCTGATGTGAATTGGACAATGCCAGGCAAAAAGGAGCCCAAATGTGTATTTTTTTAATCCTGGAATGTTACACTATTTTTCAGCACCTTTCAAAGGTGTACCCGTGCGGATATTCAGGCTTTGATCGGGCCCATCTTATTTTTCTCTAACTTTATTCAGGCCCTAGTCTGGAAGCCTCGCATGAGCCATCAGTGGCCGGTCACACTTTGCTACCGAGGGCCAATGAAGGCAAAATAACCAGGGCCTTTAAAATTGCGTCAACGATGCCTCATAACAAATTATTGCAGCCATATGTGTACGTGCGTGGGTGTGCACTGTGAAAAAGAAATGTGCCATATCAATATATTTGAGGCTTAGTTTATACTGATTTGCCCCTATAATAGCAAAGTCTGGTAGGATTGGGGAAATCGCTACTAGGGAATCTTCACCTACACTACTTAAAGGCCCTTACTTGGTCTCATTACTTAGACCATAGCTTTAGTCAACCTACCAAGTCTGTAAATATGAAACCGGAATTTGCCCATAGATGGCCCTAGCTGTCAATGTAGTTATCGTCAAGTCACGTCATTGGTGCCATTTGCTTTGTTGACATCTGACAAAGATTTTTAACTCACAACAATACAAGTTTCATACCCCCAACATAGTTTGTTATAGCGTTGAACATGTCGAATTTTGTGCCTGGAAATTACGATTTGCGGACAGCATTAATTTTCTGTTACCATTTAAAGAAAACTGCTGCAGAAGCGCATCGAATTCTTGTCGAAGCTTACGGTGAGCATGCTCTTGGTAAATCACAGTGCTTCGAGTGGTTTAAGAAAATTCAAAAGTGGCGATTTTGATGTGAGAAACGAAAAACGTGGGAGGCCACCGAAAAAGTTTGAAGACAGCGAATTGCAAGCATTGTTGAATGAGGATGACAATGAAACTGTTAATACTGAACGCTACCGACAACAAATGATCGATTTGAATCAAGCTTTGCGTGAAAAACGACCAGAATATGAAAAAAGGCAACACAAAGTGATTTTGCTTCATGATAATGCACCATCAGACACAGCAAAACTGGTCAAGGAAACGACTGAGGCGTTTAGTTGGGAAATACTTTCGCATGCGGCTTACTCACCGGACTTAGCTCCGTCCGATTACCACTTATTTGCATCGATGGGAGACGCACTTACTGAGCAGCAAGCTCTTACAAGAACTTCACTTCTTACGAAAATATACGAAAATGGCTCGATGACTGGTTTGCCTCAAAAGAGCAACATTTTTTTTTTGCGTGGCATCCAAAAATTGCCAGACAGGTGGAAAAAATATATAGCTAGCAATGGACAATACTTGGAATAAAATATTTTTCATCATTTTCATACAATAAACGTGTATTTTCTATAGAAATATTCCGGTTTCATATTTCCATACCTGGTACCTACGGTACCATACCCTAATAGGCGCCTGGTCCGGCTCTTTTACAAAAAAACCCTACTATGGATTACATAAACAATCCCCTGAAGGCCCTGAATTGTATTAGGGATGTCCTTGCAATTTTCCGCACGGGATATAGAAACGCAATCAAAACTACTGCAGATTCAAAGTGTTTTAATTCTTAGACGGCCTCAGTGTTGATGCACTGATCAAACCTAAATTTTGCACACAAGCTTGGTACAAGTGTAGCAATAATGCATTCAATTTGAGTTGCCATCTTAACATTTCAATAAGACTCTCAAAAAATCCTAAAGACCTCGGCAAGTTGTTACACAAAAAAACAACATCGTTCTTACCAGCTTTGATAATGTCCTCGAACGGACCCAAAAGGTACGTCACCTCAGTACTAAACGCCACACAACCGAGTACTCGAAAAAATATTCTCCCGATCGTCGTGTACTCGAGATACAAATATTTCTCCTTCTGATTCCTGTAATTTTCCTCTTTCGCACCGTCCTCAACTTGTTTAACAATTTTAATCAATGGAGCCGAGTGCCTCAGTACCAACATTTTAATGCCGACCATGAACTGCAGTGTGCTCTCAGATAAATTCGCTACCACGAGGCCCATGTCACCAAAGACGTTTACAAGATCATTCATTACGAGCATCATTTGTAACGTGAAGTATACGTAGCCTATGTAAAACTTGACATAACTCGGCTCTAACGGCCAACAACCACCGATAGACATGATACGTCTGTTCCAGGCGTGCAGTTCACGAACTTTTTCTAAATCTGCCTAAAGGGAGCCAACGAGAGCTGTGTCATGAATTCATTGAAAACTAAAATTTCGTTGGAGAAGAAATTGAGGTATATTAAGGGGGCACATCCGAGTAGTCTACGGAAAAAATAGGTGAACTTTGAGAATTATTATCTAAAAAAACCATTTGTCCGATTTCATTCGAGTTTGTTTTATTCGAAAGTGTAAATATTGAGGTATATTCCGAAAAATGTTTTTTTTTCGTAAATGTATATTCATAAATGTTTTCTTTTTCATTTTAAATGCAATTATGAAAAATACGGTTTTCATAAATGTTTTTTTATGAAAAGTTTTAATGAAATTTATGAAATGTTTTTTTATGAAATTTATGAAATGTTTTTTTACGAAATTTATGAAATATTTTTATGAAATAAATGAAATATTTTGCATAAAATTTGTGAAATGTATTGAATATTTGTATGGAATGAATGAAATAGTTTTCATGAGATTTATGAAAGGTATGGAATATTTTTATGAAATGTAACATGTAAATTTATCAAAATACATTTTTCCCAAATGTATTATATATTCCGACAATATACATTATGAAATATTGTTATGAAATTTATGAAATATTTTTTAATGAAATTTTTGAAATCTTTTTTATGAAATTTATGAAGTATTTTTTTATTAAATTTATGAAATATTTTTATTAAATTTATGAAATACATTTTTATTAAATTTATGGAATATTTTTATGAAATGAATTAAATATTTTTATGAAATTTATGAAATGTATGGATTATTTTTATGAAATGTAACATGTAAATTGATGAAACATATTTTTCATAAATATATATATTCTGACAATATACATTTATGAAAAAAAAACAATTTTCAGCCAGCGTAAAAAAATGTCCTTCGCTGGCACGCTCTGGGGTCCCCATAATTGCATGCATTTGGTTGATCTGAAAGAAAAATTTCGATAAGATTCTGAAAATATAATCTATGAAGCCCTTAGCATAGTAAGATTTTTCGAAAGAAAAAAATAATTTCGGCAAAATGGCGCCTGATCGACATTCACATATATTTTTCAATGTCAATTTCCAATCTTTCTGGCTTTATAAAAAAAAAGTAATCGATTTTGAAAAAATCTTACGATGCGAACGGCTTTATACATTACATTTTAAGAATGTTTTCGAAATTTTCGGTCCAGTTGTTTCACGCAGACAATAACAACGCTACCGGTCAATATATATTTCTAAAAAATGTTGTCAATATATCTCAATACTTTCGAACAAAATAAACATGGATGCAATTGGACAAATAGTTTTTGAGATAATAATCCCGAAAATTCACCGATTTTTTCCGCCGTCTACTCGGGTGTATCCCCTTAAACGTCTACTTCTTTTGTTCAAAAAAAGGAAGTAGAATATTGTAAATATTTTCATTGTCACTCACAGTCATGGTTCGAAATATTCAAGACAAAGGTTTCTCGGAGACTGAACTCGTGAATCTTGAATCGATAAACGATTTGGATGGGGAAAAATCACGTGTTTTAAACTCTCAGTAGCTCGGGTGCTTAAAGATTCAAGAGGGCATCAGACATGCAAAAATATTGAATTATGGAGTTTCATAACCGACGTCGTTACACGGTAACGTCGATTTTAAATGTATTTTTTTTTCTTCATATTTGTACGGTTGAATGCAAAAAATTCATCTATTATTGTTTTCCCTCTTGCGATGTACGAGCAGTTTACTGTTTTTTTTCTGTCTCTTTTTCTCTCTCTTTCTCGCTCCCTCTCTCTCTCTCTCGCCTCTCTGTCTCTCTCTCTCTGGTTCTCCAGGTGCACAGACGTGAGAAAAAAAATGCATAAACTTTTAATAACCATGTAAAGAATATAATTGCCAGCGATTATTCTGAATATTTTATCATGCGCGAACTAAATTTTTTTTTAACGCGACGTTCTTCAGTTGGGAGATATATTCGATCCTCGTTCCCAAGAGGTACAAAGTAACGAATAGTGACGTTTCAACGTGATAAATGTACTTGCGTGTGTGTGTTTACCGCGGTTAACGTACCCTGAAAAGCTTTCGATGCGACGAAAGACTTTTTTTCTACGAAGTTCTCAAACATTGTTAGAAAATTAATTCATAGCTCAGTTTGAGCCGTGCAAAAAGTTCATGAAAACAAAAATAACTTCACAGCCGTAAGAAAACGAGAATGTTTAATTTATTGAATTTTTATTTTTTGAACGAGTGTAGGTTTGTACATTTGAGCCTACCGAGCGCCAAATAAAGGCTCAAAGTGCACTTGGTCCTGGTTTTCGTGTTTTGGTCCCCGTGATGTCCAGTACGTAAAAGTCCTGGAGAACTTCTTCCAGTTCATAAAAATACCGCATCGTTCTTCGTAAAAAAAAAAGAATGTATTCTCTTTTACTTTTAAAATGACGATACAAAAGTGAGGAGCAGAGTCCATGTGTGTTGGATTGAAAAAAAAAGTGCGTTTGTGTATAATTAACCTATGGTGCGTAACATTGATGCATAAATCATCGCGCTTTCCAATATCTGAAGAAAAAAATATTTCCTTACACTCTTTTTCGAACTTAACAATTGGAACTTACGAGAAGAAAATGCAATTACCATTCGGACTTACTATACTAAATCTGCTAAAAAAAAAAACCAAAAGATAAAACATAAATGTAGAGTTGCAATAAGTACGGGACTTACTGGATTATCTTCTGGTCTGGAAAATTCATTTTTCATTTTCTACGACAGCAAATTTTTTTGTGGAGTTTCTTTCTATCGCGACACGAGAACGGGGTTGGGAAAATTTCAGTATCGGGGACGCAGTCTGATTCCAAGTATGATGCAAACCTTGATCCTCCATTATTACCAATATCAATAAAAAATGTACTAAGTGCATCTCATCTGAGATTTACTCTTCACTTTTAGGTGCGTGCAATTTTTAGATTTTGAATTTGGCGCCAAGCTATCAAGGCCTCGGGGCAGGAATGTTTCTGAACAGATAACATTCAAATTGAAAAAAGACAAAACAATGACGATTCATCCAAAAAATAAACTTCAGTAAAATTGCTCTAGTTCGAATAAAAATAAATGATCAAAATCTATCTTCCATATAAAGTTTTATGACACATTTTATCCTTTTAGGGGTTAATTTTTTTTTTAATGAATTCTTAGTGCACCTCTTCGCCTTTTAAAGAATATATATTCCGAATTTTATTGAGACAAAAGCAGGGAATTCGGTTTTTCCATACAAAGTTGAACACTCCGTTGCATTTGAATCTAATCTTTATTTATTTAATTTGAATATATTTAATATACAAAAAACCTAGTTTGAACAGATAAAAAAAAATTAATTTTAAATTGAATATTTTTTTGCCAGAGTAATGAGCCTACGCCCAGTAAGGAACAAATCTTCCAAATTTTATGTTTCTATTTTCACGTCAGTCACGAAACTGTTTTATATTTATTGCCAAATTAATCGATTTTTGCTCCAAAGTTCCGAAAAAAGATCCTAGAAAAATCTTACTCGTGAATGCTTCAGAGACCGTGAAGAGGAACAAATTCTCATCCGTCGAGATTTGGGAGGTATTTCGATTTTTTTCAAAATTTGTGTTTTCACTCCTTCACTCATAATTATTCGTCGATTTTCTGAAATATTTTAACACGATAACAATAGTTTTTTTTTATTTACCTTCAAGTGTCCAATATCCAACAATGCTGAGAACAATGTCTAAAAGTGCGTAGTAAAAAGATCATCAAACTGACTTTCAATCCATACGTGGATATATGGCATAATGATTTATGTTATTAAACCACCGTACGTAACATCGATATGTCCGCCATAGAGGTTTTTAGTACCTGTAAAAATGGTGGCAAAAATGATTTTTCCAAAAGTCAATTGGCTGATATACCTAAATATAACTAAATATTGGGTGAAGTAAAAAGTTCTGAGCGTTTTCCGTTGGATGTCTTTAGTGAGCCATATTTCACGATGTATGCATCGCATCGGGTCATACTATACGGCGATTTGAAGGTGACATTACGCTTCAAAAAAAGTTCTTTGACAGTTTTGTGTTTGGTGAAGCCAGTTGTGTGTTACAGCGTTCCAAAATGAAGGTAAAAAAAAAGAAAATTCGATACATTCTTCAGTACCACTACGACCAAGGTGAAAAGGCGGAGCAGGCGGCCAAAAACAATTTGTGCTGGTTATTGACCCAATACAGTTTCGAATGGAACAGCAAAGCGGTGATTCCAACGATTCCGTTTTGGTAATATGGACGTCGAAGATGAGGCACGCTCTCGTGGGCCAATCATCGAAAATGTCGATAAAACCATGGTAATCGTCGTGTCGGACCGGCATGTGAGCACTTTTTCCATTGCCCAGGGACTGAAGATTAGCCAGAAAACCGTTTGGAAGCATTTGCATAAGGCTGATCTCAAGAAGAAGCTCGATGTATGGGTGCCACACGAATTGACGCAAAAGTACCTTTTGGACCGAATTGATGCCTGCGATTCTTTGCTGAAACGTAACGAAATCGACCCATTTTTGAAGCGGATGGTGACTGGCGATGAAAAATGGGTCGCATACGAGAACAATAGCCGAAAAAGATCGTGGTCCAATCGCGATGAGCCGGCTCAAACGATCGCCAAGCCCGGATTAACGGCCAAGAAGGTTTTGTTGTGTGTTTGGTGGAATTGGAAGGGAATCATCCACTATGAGCTGCTCCCATCGGGCCATTTTTTATCAAAAAAGCAATAAAATTTTTTTTTTACATACTCAATATGTGTTTAATAAAACCTGAAAAAAGAAACCCGATCCGTTTTTCAACATTCTAAAAAAAAAAATTATCAAATTTAGGCTTTTTTGCTGACTCTAGAGTGGCGTTACCCCTTAAATCATCTGATTTTTTACCGAAAACAGGTGGAACAAAATGTCGAAAAAAATCTGAAAAAATTCTCGCCAACTCAAGTAAAACCGATTCAACTTTTTACTATCTTGGGGTTTTCCTTGAATCCTTGTCGTTTTCGCGTTACGCGTTATTTTTCAAATTGTCTCTTTTTTTTTTAAATCAAAATATCTTTAGAAAAAAAATTGAACGAAGCTAAAAAAAAACCAAATTGAAGCTTGAACTTCCCCCTTCATGATTCCGTTCAAAGAATTGCATGGAAAAAATTTGGTCTGTAAACGGGGTCCATCAGAAAAGGAACAAAAAAAAGGCTAAAAATGGTCGTTTTCGAAAAAGGGTACTCGTAAAAAAAAATCGTTAAAAATATAAAAACACGGAATGAAGGTGAATTACTCCCCTTCAAAATGCCATTTATTAAATTCATTTATGTCACTTATCGGCGAGATGGCATAAAAAATCATTCCAGAACTTTTTTGAATTTTTGTCTGGAAACTTTTCGCCAGTGGTGTGTATATATTTAAATCTTGGATTGCGAGTAATGCTCCAACCTCCTTAACTTCATTCTTGACGAATTTTTATCTTTTGTACATCTTACCGGCCATCACGAAATCCTTCATCGGTCCGATATAGTAGATAACACCCGTGACGAAGGCCAAATAATTAAAGCCTCTGAAGAACGATCTCCCAATTGAATTGTAAGCCAAGTATAATTCCTTTTCCTTGTCGTCTCGATCATTACTCTCATCGGTGCCTTCCTCGACGCAACGCAATACTTCTCTCAGTACTCCTGAGTGTCTCCATACGATCATTTTAATACCGAACATCGTTTGTACACTTGTCTCGAGAAGATTCGCAATCATCAGCTGCATATCACCGAAAACACTGTACAAATTGGTGAACGCGAGTGACACGTGTATTACGAAGTAAGCGTAATTAACGTAGAAATATACAAATGTTGGATTCATTGGCCAAATTCCACCGATCGAGAGTACACGTCTGTTCCATACGTAAAGCTCCGAGGCACGTTTGAGATCCGTCGAAAATTGCGTCGTCGATTTTTTTTTTCTTTTCGAAATTATATTCGCGAACGAAGAGGGCAAAATGACGAAATGAGACAGTAATTTTACATACTTACCGGCATGATTCAACCTTAGTATCGCTGATGCGAGCTCAAGTCTCGACGAAAGAACGTTCGCTAAGAAAATCACGACAATTTGTGGGAAAATAATAGTTCAAATGTATCGCCTTACCGGCTCGAACGTGACGAAAACATCAGACACGCAGACACGGAAGTGAAGATATGATATATAGATTCTCTTATAATTCAGTCATTTTCATCCCATTATGTTCTTTCGCTTCGCGTTTATGCACGAACATCGCGGAAATCTGACGCGGAGAATACATCATCTACGACGGCGCATGCGCGTAGTATTCCTTTCCATCGCGAAACATGAGTGGGGGGCGTGAAAGTTTGAGTATCGAGGACGCAGTATGCTTTCGATCATGATGCCAACGTCGCTTCTTCATTCTTACCGACAACAATAAAAAAAACAATGTATACTGAGTATCCAAGTTTGCTTGTGATATTGTGCATTCTATGTATTTTTATTTTATTTAAAATAACAAATTTTTCCTTCGAAGTTCCGAAAAGTATTTTGGAAAAATCCTAGTGGTAAACGCTTCGGAGATCGTCATGGGGAATATCGAGATGTCAACCTACGAGATTTTGGAAGTATTTAGATTTTTTTAAAAGTTTGATTATACTATTGCTTCACTTATAATTGATCATGCATCTTGTCGAATATTTTAACACGATAAAAATATCTATTTGTTTTGTTTTTTACTTACGTTCAAGTATCCAGGAGCTAAAAATAATAAGAAATATATTTGAAAGCGCCTATTAAAAAGATAATTAAACTGACTTTCGATATGTGCTTGGTAAAAAAAAACGTACGTTGATCTATACTTTCAAACCATCGTGCGCAACATCGAAATGTACGCCATAGAGGTTTTGAGTACCTGCAAAATTTTCGGCAAACATGATTTTTTCGCAAGGCAATCGATTCACTTACCATTATTACCCAAGTGGAATTCATTCTCGACACTTTTAATAGAAATTTCTTTTTTTTTTAAATATTTACGCAGATAATGTAATGTTTTTATTCTTCGATGATTTTTCTACTTAAGGGGCTATTTTACTGTAAGGCTGAAAAAATAAGCCCCGTTTTTATAATTTTTTTTTAACTGTTGCATGTATCGGTACAAACTTTTTTTCGCTTAAAGGTACACTCTTATAGAATAGAAAACATTTATTTTTTATTTAACAATTTATAATCGTGTAAACGCATGAAAGAAAAAAAGTACGTCACTGGCGTTGATGATTTGCGCTCTCCAAGTAATCTGAAACAAAAAATTCGAAAAGATTCTTAATCTGTATGAGTGTCGCTATCGCCCGAACTAGAATTATTAAAAAATATTAATTTTTACTTATACTTTCGCCCGAATTACGACGAAAAAAAACGTGTTTTTTGAACACTTTTGCAAAAAGCGACGCCATGTTGTTATTTTGCATTATAAAATAATAATTCTAATTCGAGCGATAGCGACACTCATGGAGATTAAGAATCTTTTTGAATTTTTTGTTTCAGATATACCTGGAGAGCGCAAATCATCGACGCCAGCGACATACTTTCTTTTTCATGCCTTTACACGATTAGCAATTCTTAAATAAATATACATTTATACGCAACAACAAAAAAAAATGTTTTCTATTTCGGAAGAGTGTACCTTTAAGAGAAAAAAAAGTTTGTACCGATCCATGCAACAGTTTTTGAATAAAAAATTATTAAAAAATAGCTTATTTTTTGCGCCATCACAGTAGAATAGCCCTTTAATATTTGCACATGATTAGTTTCGGAAATGTTCGAATTTTTTAAATAAATAAATTACAACGTACGAATGACAAAGTTGAAATTTTCGAAAATTGTGAAATTGTCCAGAATTAATTTCACTAGTGCATATGTACTCACATATATATATATATGTAAAAGCTTACACTGCTAAACCCGCTGAGCTCAAAAATATAAAATCTTCCTGCTGTTAGTTGAAGAGGGCTCTGTGCTCGAATCATACATATCATCATATGCTTTCTGTATTTCGTTGGCATCGTGTACCAACGGCATTCGTAATACGCGTCTTGGACGTTTATACTCTGGAAACGAAAAACGTGAATAACCAAAAAAAAAGAATATCGTTTCGCAGATGTATTTATTGGTCTGCTTACCTCGCGCATGAGGAAATCACCAGTTATGCAATAGATGAGTATAACGCCGATCATCCCTATCGCGTAAGTGACGAATGTGATGAATTTAAACACAGACGTCATAACAGATCTCTAAAGACAAAAAAAAAACAAATCTCACGATTGTAAAATTTTCCAATTCTAGAATCCCAGATTACTGAGCCGTTTTGTGTCTTTCCATTATTTTTTTTCTTCTTTTTTTGACATTTTGACCCATTATTTATATGTCTCGTACCAGGATAACATTATAGGCCGTAAGTCCAATAAGCACCGTCGTTATTACGAGTTCTTCCATCAAAATGAGATTGAAAACATCATCGATCGTTTGAGCAGTCCTGACGGAAGGCAATTTTCAATACTTATTTTTGTCCGAATCGATTTGTTCTTAAGAGGGGAAATACATGTAGCGGCAACAAAAATCGATTTTTCCTTTTACGTGAAATGTTAAATAAGCCTTCATATCACCGTGCGACAGTTTTATTTATCGTTTTTATTTATCGAAACCTACAATAGAGTCAACTATTTATTTATTTATTTTCTACGTCGTTGAGTTACGAAGGGTTAACCATCTCAAGAATACGCCCTGGAATCGCTGATTAGCTGGTAAGTCACTGAAATCATTTACTTTTCATAATTCGAAAGTTTAAACACGTTTTTCGCAAAACTATTGAGTCTATAATCTCCGTAGCGATATTCCGACAGATGTCGCTCGCAGTTGTTTCTCCACTCGAACATGCGTCAACCATACGAAGTTTCGTATATTGAGGCCAAAAAAGGGCATATTTTGGGATTTTTTTTTCAGCGAAACCATAAAATATATCGGAATTACAAAATAGGGGTTTTATTATACACGTAATTGACTGTACAAAATTATTTTTTTTTACAGCCGTACATGTCAAAATGGCGACTGTGAAGCATTTTTCCGATGACGCCTTTATTTCTGGAAGGTCAACGGCCGGACCAACAGCTCCTATAATTTTTGAGTTATGATGAGGCACTAAAGTTTTTTCGATTTTATATAGGAATAGCTATAGAAGTAGGTAGGGTTTTTTAAGTCTATTGTTTTTTGTCAAAATGGCGCATTTCTAAAACAAAAAATATAAAATGCCATGAGAAAATCGTCAGAAAATTGTTTATAAAAAAGGAACTATGCAATATAATAAAAAAAATCCTACTTAGTGCCTCAGAAAATGTAATTCTAGATATACAGTTAAAATTTCAAGTGAATCGGTTGAAATTTGTTTGAGTTATGAGCCCGGCTGACTTGAAAAATGTAGTTTTGAGATAAACGCGTTTACAGTTCGTAGAAAGTCACGAAATGAATGAAGAGGGGTTCCGCTAGAATTCGAAAATCGAGTACTTAGAGATTTTTCACACCTATAATCTTTTGGAATATATTTTTATAGGTACTAAGATACATTTTAAACAAAAAAAAAATCAATTTTTGGAAAATCCTAAAGTGGCCTAAGGCCTTAAGGACTTTTTTGTCAGAATCCAAATAGAAACTTTGCATAAGATCCAGGATAGAATCCCGAACTTCTGGAATAAGATCTAGTTCGATGTCGAATCGGATTCCAAGGCTTAATGTAAAAATGACCAGGAGATACCGACCAGTATCGGCTGGAGACGCTGGACGTTTTCTGAAATCATTCATTCAAGGATCTGAAAAACTATTAGGTAACAAATTGGTACTACAGTATAACTGTCAAAACTTATATATTCTAATAACAGAATTTCGAACAAAATTCTTTACATTCAATAAAAAATTTCGAAAAAACAAAATGTAGACCTCGAAAGACTTATATTTCCTGGAGAATAGTGATATATGTTATTTATTTTAAGTAATTATATTTAAATTAAATATAATCGTTTGAACTAGGAAAATATGTATTTAATTTTCTAAGAAAAATGTTTTTAATACGTATTAGAAATACGTATTTCAAATTCTTTCCATTGCGTCTCCGCCTTGTGCTAAGTAGTGGGGCGCCATCTGAATTCTGATGAGGATACCTCTTCTAGAGAATCCGTATCATATCCCGATCGAGATATGTTCGGAACTTAGGTATCCCTAAGGAATTTTCTGCATGGGTCAAACGCGATCAAAACGAACCATTTCTAAGCCTAGAACTCATGACTCATTCTTTCTACCTTCAAACGCATGACTGAGGTCCATATGCACCCCACGCTTTTCTTGATAATAAAACCGGTCCTACGGGATAAATGGATTTTGTCATACATGAATTGCTTCGTTTTTTTTCATAAAGAAGAGAATGGCGTGCAAGTCATTTGATTCAATTAGCATTTAATTAGTGAAAAATCCATTTAAAGACTGAAAAACGGAAAAATCAATCAGCAAAGCTCATTTTTTTAACAAACATTGGGGTGCGAACGGACCCCAGTCATGAATTCTAGGGTTAAAGCTAATGATTACTGGCGACGACAAGTGGATGGCCCGTAAGAATGTCAGTTGAAAAAGATCATGGTCGAAGCTTGGGGAGGCTGCTCAGACAGTCGCAAAGGCTGCATTACACCTGAAGAAGGTCATGCTATGACCTCCATCAGATAGACGGTCATGCTGTCTAGTGGGATTGGAAAGGAATCGTTTATTATGAGCTGCTGCCACCCAACAAATAGATTGATTCGACCAATCACAGCTCACAACCAGCCAAAATAAAGCGAAAAATCGATCAGAAGCGGTCCGAATTTCCGAACAAAAAGGGCACAGTGCTCCACCAGGAAAACGCTAGACCACGCGTTTCTCTGATGGCCCAGCAAATGTTATTGCGGCTTCCGTGGGATATTTTGGTGCACCCACCGTATAGTCTGGATCTTGCATCTTCAGACTATCAATGTCCCGGGTGCTACAGAACAGTTGGAATAAAGAAAAACCTCCAGTTCCCTGGACGTCCTCAAATACCAATTGGATGACTTTGCTCAAAGATCTCAGGAGTTTTATGATAGAGGGGTAATGAAGCTCGTGGAGAGATGGCAGAAAGTCATTGAACAGAATGGAACATATTTGTTTGATTAAAATTGATTTTTTAAATAAATATTTTGCGTTTGAAATTGACTCGATATTCGCTACGGAATTATTTATAGACCCAATACATTTTTTAAGTTTGTGGCAAACATCACTTCGAAATGAGTGACGCGATCGTCCTAAAATTGTACACACAACTCAATAACAATATTACCTTCAACTTATACCTACTTTTTGATGGAAATCACTTTCGAAAAGTACTTTTTTATTGCAAAAAACAAGATAATTTGGTGTAAAAATGAAAAAAAAACATCTGATGTACCCCATATAGTTATTTTTCACCATTCTAAATTTTTCTTAGGTATAAGTTCAGTATTCGGATGTTAAGATATTAAAAATTCTTGCCTCATATTTTTCAGATGAATATTGAAGTCGTTGGATTTCCCACAAACGGCCATATCGGCGCCATTTTGCAATTTTTTTTAATGAAAAAATTTATTCCGATGATTTAATTATGTAATAAATTGTACCTAATGTTTCATGAATGTAAAACGTTTTGTTAATTTCCAAAAAAATGATGAAAATTAGCCTTTTTCCGTCGTCTACATGTATTTCCCTTTTGACGTACTTTTCAACTTATAATTCATTGGTAAACTCATGTGGCTGAGAAGAAGAAACAAAACGCGCGACTCACTCAATGATCTGCAGGTGTTTAACAGTTATATCGCGAAATGCAGACTCTACGTCGCAATGACCGTCCAACGAATCCACGTTGTTGATGTTCCTTATTCGATGAGCGAGAATGGACAATTCGCCAGCCACGTGTACGATTATAGTGCAGAGAAAACAAATCGACATTACATGAAAATAGTAATAATAACACATAGGAGCTTGCGCGGCATATACGAGTGCGTAGGTACGTGTATCGGTCATGTTGAAGAAGAGACGTATCCGATAGGGCAAAATGTACGGCATCGTTTCGTTTCGCACCGCTGTCAATGAAAAAAAAAAAAAACACTCCAAGTTCCAGCCAAGTAACATTTTATTCGAGCTGACGATAAATAAAAACACGTTTCTATCAAATATACACTACCGCTCAAAAGTTTGGATACACCAGTCGATATTTCTTGCCGCACTAACAGTTAGATAGTTCCGTTAAAAAAAAAAGATAACCAAATTGAACGAACGGAGTTTTGAAGAAAACATATTCAGCTTCGTTTTGCTTTTTAAAAATATTTTTTATGATTTTTTTTCGATCCGGTACACACTTTTGTAGGTGACTGTTTTTCGGCTATTTTTCGACCATCGAGAATTGGGCGCATAACTTATAGATTTTTTTAATCATTTTTATCCATGATAAACTTGAAAGGGGTAGCGGAATCTCCATTTTCGTTGTTTAAAAAGTTTTGTACGATTTTTTTTTTCGAAAAGTTATTTCATTTTTGGCTAAAAAAGACAAATTTTTGGAAATGCAACGTAACCCAAGAACTATAAGTTTTAAGGGGAAATGCCAAAGATATAAAAAGTTGCGTGAATTAATAATGAATTGCCTGGAATTTTTTCAGAATTTTCCTTTGAGTTTTTTTTTGTACTATTTTCGCTCGAAACTCTGATGAGTAGGATGGCTTAACTCGAAAAATATGGCGTTTAGGACGAAATATCAGGCAGAGAAACTTTTTTAATTTTCCTTTTTAAATTAGCTTGAATTTTTTTTTTACATTTTTTTCAGAATTTTTTTGGCTGAAACTGGGGGAATTGTCCAAACCATGGATTCTCCTAGTTTCAGCAAAAAAAAAATTTGAAAAAACTTCTAAAAAAATTCAAGCGAATTTCGAATCGAGAAGGAAAAATATTTCTTCTCCTGATATTTTATCCTAAACGCCATACTTTTCGAGTTAAGCCATCCTACTCATCGGAGTTTCGAGCGAAAATAGTAAAAAAAAATCTCAAAGGAAAATCTGAAAAAATTGCAGCCGATCCAGTATAACCTTACGTAACTTTTTCATCATTGACATTTACTCTTAAACGTTGGAGTTCTTGAGTTACGTTGCATTTTTCACAATTAGTCTTTTTTAGCCAAAAAAGAAACAACTTTGCGAAAAGAAAATTGTATGAAACTTTCTAAAAAATGAAAATGGAGCTTCTGCTATCCCTTTCAAGTGTATGATAGATATAAATGACAACAAAAAAATTCCGTAAGTTATGCGCCCAATTCTCGATGTTCGAAAAATAGCCAAAAAACGGCCACGTACAAAAGTGCGTACCGGATCGAAAAAAAATCATAAAAAATATTTAAGAAAAACAAAACAAAGCTGAATTTGCTCTCTTTAAAACACCGTTTGGTAAATTTGGTTATCTCATTTTTTGAAGGAGCTATCGAACCTTTAGTGCGGCAAGAAATATCGACAGATGTATCCAAACTTTTGACCAGTAGTGTACAAATTAATGGCATATACGAATTGTTAGCAAGATGAATCGAGCGTGTTGCGTTCCGATGTGAATTGTGCAATGCTAGGCAAAAAGTAGGCCAAATGTGTATTTTTTTAATCCTGGAATGGTACACTATTTTTCAGCACCTTCCAAAGGTGTACCCGTGCGGATATTGAGTTCGGGCTTTGATCGGGCCCATCTTAATTTTCCCTAACTTTATTGAGGCCCTAGTCTGGAAGCCTCGCATGAGCCATCAGTGACCGGCCACACTTTGCTACCGAGGGCCAATGAAGGCAAAATAACCAGGGCCTTTAAAATTGCCTCAACGGTGCCTCACAACAAATTATTGCAGCCATATGCTTATGTGCGTGGGTGTGCACTGAGAACAAGAAATGTGCTATATGAATATATTTGGGGCTTAGTTTATATTGATTTCCCCCAATAATAGCAAAGTCTGGTAGGATTGGGGAAATCGCTACTAATGAATCTTCACCTACACTACTTAAAGGCCCTTACTTGGTCTCCTTACTTAGACCACAGTTTTGGTCAACCTACCAGGTCTGTAAATATGAAACCGGAATTTGCCCATAGATGGCCCGAGCTGTCAATGTAGTTACCGTCAAGTCGCGTCATTGGTGCCATTTGCTTTGTTGACATCTGACAAAGATTTTTAACTCACAACAATACAAGTTTCATACCCCCAACATAGTTTGTTATAGCGTTGAACATGTCGAATTTTGTGCCTGGAAATTACGATTTGCGGACAGCATTCATTTTCTGTTACCATTTAAAGAAAACTGCTGCAGAATCGCATCGAATTCTTGTCGAAGCTTACGGTGAGCATGCTCTTGGTAAATCACAGTGCTTCGAGTGGTTTGAGAAAATTCAAAAGTGGCGATTTTGATGTGAGAAACGAAAAACGTGGGAGGCCACCGAAAAAGTTTGAAGACAGCGAATTGCAAGCATTGTTGAATGAGGATGACAATGAAACTGTTAATACTGAACGCTACTAACAACAAATGATCGATTTGAATCAAGCTTTGCGTGAAAAACTACCAGAATATGAAAAAAGGCAACACAAAGTGATTTTGCTTCATGATAATGCACCATCAGACAAAGCAAAACTGGTCAAGGAAACGATTGAGGCGTTTAGTTGGGAAATACTTTCGCATGCGGCTTACTCACCGGACTTAGCTCCGTCCGATTACCACTTATTTGCATCGATGGGAGACGCACTTACTGAGCAGCAAGCTCTTACAAGAATTTCACTTCTTACGAAAATGTACGAAAATGGCTCGATGACTGGTTTGCCTCAAAAGAGCAACAGTTTTTTTTTTTGCGTGGCATCCACAAATTGCCAGACAGGTGGGAAAAATATATAGCTAGCAATGGACAATACTTCGAATAAAATATTTCTCATCATTTTCATACAATAAACGTGTATTTTCTATAGAAATATTCCGGTTTCATATTTCCATACCTGGTACCTACGGTACCATACCCTAATAGGCGCCTGGTCCGGCTCTTTTACAAAAAACCCTACTATGGAATACATAAACAATCCCCTGAAGGCCCTGAATTGTATTAGGGATGCCCTGTCAATTTTCCGCACGGGATATAGAAACGCAAGCAAAACTACTGCAAATTCAAAGTGTTTTAATTCTTCGATGGCTTCAGTGTTGGTCCACTGATCAAACCTAAATTTTGCACACAAGCTTGGTACGAGTGTAGCAATAATGCATTGAATTTGAGTTGCCATGTTTACATTTCAATAAGACTCCCAAAAAGTCCTAAAGTCCTCAGTAAGTTATTACACAAAAAAAACAACATCGTTCTTACCAGCTTTGATAATGTCCTCGAACGGAGCGAAATAGTACGTCACCTCAGTACTAAACCCCACACAACCGAATACTCGAAAAAATGTTCTTCCGATCGTCGTGTACTCGAGATACAAATATTTCTCTTTCTGATCCCTGTAATTTTCCTCTTTCGCACCGTCCTCAACTCGTTTAAGTATTTGAACCAATCGAGCCGAGTGCCTCAGTACTAACATTTTAATGCCGATCATGATCTGCAGTGGGCTGTCAGCTAAATTCTCTACCACGAGGCCCAGGTCACCGAAGACGTTTACAAGATCATTCATTACGAGCATCGTATGTAACGTGAAGTATGCGTAGCCTATGTAAAACTTGGCATAAGTCGGCTCTAACGGCCAACAACCACCGATAGACATGATACGTCTGTTCCAGACGTGCAGTTCACGAACTTTTTCTAAATCTGCCTAAAGGGAGCCAACGAGGTCTGTGTCATGAATTCGTTGAAAACTAAAATTTCATTGGAGAACAAATTGAGGTAATTTAAGGGGGCACATCCGAGTAGTCTACGAAAAAAAAGGTGAACTTTGATAATTATTATCTAAAACACTATTTGTCCGATTTCATTCGCGTTTATTTTATTCGAAAGTGTAAATATTGAGGTATATTCCGAAAAAAAAATGTTCGTAAATGTATATTCATAATTTTTTTTTTCATTTTAAATACAATTATAAAAAATACGGTTTTCATAAATGTATTTTTTATGAAAAGTTTTTATGAAATATTTTTTTAATGAAATTTATGAAATATTTTAATGAAATTTATGACATATTTTTATGAAATGTATGAAATATTATTAATGAAATTTATGAAATATTTTTATGAAATTAATGGAATATTTTTATGAAATGAATGAAATATTTTTATGAAATGTAACATGTAAATTTATGAAAATACATTTTTCATAAATGTATTACATATTCCGACAATATACATTATGAAATATTTTTTTATGAAATTTATGAAATATTTTTATGAAATTTATGAAATATTTTTATGAAATTTCTGGAATATTTTTATGAAATGAATGAAATATTCTTATGAAATGTAACATGTAAATTTATGAAAATATATTTTCCATAAATGTATTATATATTCCGACAATATACATGTATGAAAAAAAAAAACAATTTTTTCATAAATGTATGAAAAAATTGTTTTTTCATACATTTATAAATAAACTATTGACTGGGAGCGCCGTTATTGTGGCCAGCGTAAAAAAATGTCCTTTGCTGGCAAGCTCTGGAGTCCCGATAATTGCATGCAGTCGGTTGATCTGAAAGAAAAATTTCTACAAGATTCTCAAAATATAATCTATAAAGCCCTTAGCATAGGAAGATTTTTCGAAAAAAAAAAAAAATTTCCGCAAAATGGCGCCTGGTTGACATTCACATTTATTTTTCAATGTCAATTTCCAATCTTTCTGGCTTTATAAAAAAAAAAGTAACTGATTTTGAAAAAATCTTACAATGCGAACGGCTTTATACATTACATTTTAAGAATCTTTTCGAAATTTTCGGTCCAGTTGTTTCACGCAGACAATAACAATGCTACCGGTCAATATATATTTCTAAAAAATGTTGCCAATATATCTCAATACTTTCGAATAAAATAAACATGGAGGCAATCGGACAAATAGTTTTTGAGATAATAATCCCCAAAATTCGCCGATTTTTTCTGCCGTCTACTCGGGTGTATCCCCTTAAACGTCTACTTCTTTTGTTCGAAAAAAAGGAAGTAGAACATTGTAAATATTTTTATTGTCACTCACAGTCATGGTTCGAAATATTCAAGACAAAGGTTTCTCGGAGACTGAACTCGTGAATCTTGAATCGATAAACGATTTGGATGGGGAAAAATCACGTATTTTAAACTCTCAGTCGCTCTTGTGCTTAAAGATTCAAGAGGGCATCAGTCATGCAAAAATATTGTATTGTGGAGTTTCATAACCGAAGTCGTTACACGGTAACGTCGATTTGAAATGTATTTTTTTTCATATTTGTACGGTTGAATGCAAAAAATTAATCTTTTATTGTTTCCCCTCTTGCGATGTACGAGCAGTTTACTGTTTTTTTTTCTGTCTCTTTTTCTCTCTCTTTCTCCCTCCCTCTCTCTCTCTCTCTCTCTCTCTGGCTCTCCAGGTGCACAGACGTGAGCAAAAAAATGGACAAACTTTTAATAACTATGTAAAGAATATAATTGCCAGCGTTTATTCTGAATGTTTTATCATGCGCGAACAAAATTTTTTTTAACGCGATGTTCGTCAGTTGGGAGATATATTCGATCCTCGTTCCCAAGAGGTACAAAGTAACGAATAGTGACGTTTCAACATGATAAATGTACTTGCGTGTGTGTGTTTACCGCGGTTAACGTACCCTGAAAAGCTTTCGATGCGACGAAAGACGTTTTTTGTACGAAGTTCTCAAACATTGTTAGAAAATTAATTCATACCTCAGTTTGATCCGTGCAAAAAGTTCATGAAAACAAAAATATCTTCAGAGCCGTAAGAAAACGAAAATGTTTAATTTTTTGAATTTTATTTTTTGCACGAGTGTAGATTTGTACATTTGAGCATACCGAGGGCCAAATAAAGGCTCAAAGTGCACTTGGTCCTGGTTTTGGTGTTTTGGTCCCCGTGATGTCCAGTACGTGAAAGTCGTGGAGAACTTCTTCCAGTTCATAAAAATACCGCATCGTTCTTCGCAAAAAAAAAAGAATGTATTCTCTTTTACTTTTAAAATGACGATACAAAAGTGAGGAGCAGAGTCCATGTGTGTTGGATTGAAAAAAAAAAGTGCGTTTGTGTATAATTAACCTATGGTACGTAGCATTGATGCATAAATCATCGCGCTTTCCAATATCTGAAGAAAACAATATTTCTTTACACTCTTTTTCGAACTTGACAATTGGAACTTACGAGAAAAAAATGCAATTACCATTCGGACTTACTATACTAAATCTGCTCAAAAAAAAAAAAACCAAAAGATAAAACATAAATGTAGAGTTGCAATAAGTACGGGACTTACTGGATTATCTTCTGGTCTGGAAAATCCATTTTTCATTTTATACGACAGCGAATTTTTTGTGGAGTTTCTTTCTATCGCGACACGAGAGCGGGGGTGGGAAAATTTCAGTATCGGGGACGCAGTCTGATTCCAAGTATGATGCAAATCTTGGTCCTCCATTATTACCAATAACAATAAAAAATGTACTAAGTGCATCTCATCTGAGATTTACTCTTCACTTTTAGGCGCGTGCATTTTTTAGATTTTGAATTTGGCGCCAAGCTATCAAGGCCTCGGGGCAGGAATGTTTCTGAACAGATAACATTCAAATTGAAAAAAGACAAAACAATGACGATTCATCCAAAAAAATAAACTTCAGTAAAATTGCTCTAGTTCGAATAAAAATAAATGATCAAAATCTATCTTCCATATAAAGTTTTATGACACATTTCATCTTTTTAGGGGTTGATTTTTTTTTTAATGAATTCTTAGTGCACCTCTTCGCCTTTTAAGGAATATATATTCCGAATTTTATTGAGACAAAAGCAGGGAATTCGGATTTTCCATACAAAGTTGAACACTCCGTTGCATTTGAATCTAATCTTTATTTATTTAATTTGAATATATTTAATATACAAAAAACCTAGTTTGAACAGATAAAAAAATATTAATTTTAAATTGAATATTTTTTTGCCAGAGTAATGAGCCTACGCCCAGTAAGGAACAAATCTTCCAAATTTTATGTTTCTATCTTCAGCGGTTTGTACATTGTCTACATGTCGGTCAGTCACGAAACTGTTTTATATTTATTGATAAATTAATCGATTTTTGCTCCAAAGTTCCGAAAAAAGATCCTAGAAAAATCTTCCTCGTGAATGCTTCAGAGACCGTGAAGAGGAACAAAGTCTCATCCGTAGAGATTTGGGAGGTATTTCGATTTTTTTCAAAATTTGTTTATTCAATCCTTCACTCACAATTATTCGTGGATTTTCTGAAATATTTTAACACGATAACAATAGTTTTTTTTTAATTTTATTTACGTTCAATTGTCCAATATCCAACAATGCTAAGAACAATGTCTAAAAGTGCATAGTAAAAAGATCATCGAACTGACTTTCAATCCGTACGTTCAATCCGTACGTTATGTTATTAAACCACCGTACGTAACATCGATATGTACGCCATAGAGGTTTTCAGTACCTGTAAAAATGGTGGCAAAAATGACTTTTCCAAAAGCCAATTGGCTGATATACCTAAATATAACTAAATATATTGATATACGATATATAAATATTAAGGGGCCAGTCCACTTTGAAAATTTCAAAAAATCGATTTTTTAAAAATGTTTTCGAAAGTACATACATTCAGAAATATTGTGTCAAAATTTTATGAAAATCCGAGCTCTCGAAGTATTTTTTTTTTACCTGAACGTCAGGACCTCATTTCGTCTACCTGAGCGTATAGCGCGCTCGGTCGACCCATCGGTCGAAAGAGACCAGAACCAAACGAAAGCAAGCAAGACTTGAAGAAATCGACGATGATGAGCAATCAGAAGGGATTTTGTACGGTGCAGGAATTACCGATTGAGTTTAGTTAAGAGTTTTTCATAGTATAAACTTCAAACTCGTTTTTCTCGAAACAACGTTTTCAAAATCTAGCTCCATCGTATCTCTAAAACTAATAAACCGATTCTCTTGAAATTTGAACCACACATTGCAAACATGATTCGCAACAAGATGACCCTCGATGGTTCTAAAATTTTGATTTTTACTCTTTTTTTGCGAAAAACTGCGAAAAAAGGGCGTTTTTTTTTTACTTTTTTCGTTTTTCGTCTGCCATTTTTTTATTTTTTGATAAAACTTTATATCCGAGGGTCATTTTGTAGCTGGTGTCATACTGAATCTAATGTACTTTGATTTTTTTGTTTCAGACAAGCCGTTGCCGAGTTGTGATGGAGCTACCTGGCTCACCTATTTTTGAGGCGTTACGTTAAACTATAGTTTTTGTACTTAAAAATGAATAAAAATGAATTAAAATATTTTTTTAAATATATTTCAAGACTTTATTTATCAAGCCCAACAAATTTTATATTCATACCTTTTATAAAATCCTCAAAAAAAAATCGCGAAAATAGCCTTTTTTTCGTGGCTCCAAAGTGGACTGGCTCCTTAAATATAACTAAATATATTGATGCGCAATATATTTAGTTACAACTAGTTATATAACTAAATATAAAATATAACTAAATATATTGATATACGGAAACGCTTACACTGCTAAACCTGCTGAGTTCGAAAATGTAAAATTTTCCTGCGGTTAGTTGCAAAGGTTTGTGTGCTCGTATCATGCATATCATCATATGTTGTTTGTATTTCGTTGGCATCGTATACCATAGGCATTCGTAATACGCGTCCTCAACATTTGAACTCTAAAAATGACAAACGACATTAACCAAAAAAAAAAAAAAGAATTGCCAGATATTGTATTTATTGACTTTCTTACCTCGCGCATAAGGAAATCACCCGTTGTGCAATAAATGAGTATCACTCCGACCATCGATATCGAGTAAGTGGCGAAGGATACGCATTCGACCATAGACGTATTATCGGGTTTCTGGAGACAAAAAAAAAAAAAATAATTACCACGATACGTAAATTCTCCAATTCTAGAATCCCAGATTACTGAGCTGCTCTGTGACTTTTTATTTTATTTTATTTTTTTTCTTGTCTTTCTGACACATTCATATGGCTCGTACCAAGAGAACATTATAGGCCGCAAGTCCAATGATCCCCGTCGTAATTGCGAGTTCTTCCAACAAAACGAGATTGAAAATATCGTCAATTTTTCGGGCAGTCCTGATGGAAGACACTTTTCAATGCATTGCTCGATTCGATGAGTTCTTAAGTTATTCCTTTCACGAACCCGAACCCCACCAAACCCAAACAAAATAACCCCCACCTCGGGGGGGGTGGTGAGAGGTGGGGGATTCATAGAAAATGCCCCCCCTGAACACGATGGTGAAGAGAAATCGCGGCGGTCACCCCCCCATAAAAAGTTATGGGGTTTTGAAGTTTGAAAAAATGGGTGAAACCCCCCTGGCGGGGTTAAGGGGCAGAGCCCCTTGTGGGGGCGGAGGGGGCGAAGCCCCCCCCCCCGGGGGGGTCGAGGGGGCGGAGCCCCACCAATGGAGAAAAAACTAGATTTTAAATGAATAAAAATAACACACACACACCCACCCACACACACTCATGCACTCTGGAAGTGTGAGGTAGGGGGATTTGTCAAAAAAGCTCTCCTGAGCACGATGCTGAAGAAAAAACGGCGCGGTACTTCCCTCTCCCCCCCCTGCCCACGTTGAAAGTTTGTCAAAATGTATCTCTTCAAAGACGAGATTGGAAATCGGCAAAAATGGTGTCTGTGTGGGCTTGTTTGGGTTTGTTTGTTTGGGTTTCCGGATTTCCGCGAACTTCAAAACCCCATAACTTTTTATGGGGGGCTGACCGCCGCGATTTCTCTTCACCATCGTGTTCAGGGGGTCATTTTCTATTAATACCCCCACCCTAGAGGGGTTGGGGGTGGGGGTTATTTTGTAAACATTTACCAAGGATTTTTTTAAATTCGATCCTTAAGCGGTTGAAATGGGGTGTAAAAGTTTTTATGGGAAAAAATATTTTTTTGGTCGGATTTGCTTGAAACTTTGCATAAATACTCTTTAATCAAATTAATGAAATACGTATTTCAGCATTTCCCAAAAATTCAACCCTTAAGGGGTTGCAAGGGGATTAAAAGTTTGTGTTGAATTTTTTTTTGTTGGATCGACTTGAAAAATGGCATAAATACTCTACAATACAATTAATGGAACAAGTATTTCAATGTTTTCCAAAATTTAACCCTTACGGGCTTGCAAGGGGGTGGAAAAGTTTGGGTAGAAAACAATATTTTTTTTTGGTCAGTTTTACTTGAAACTTCGCGTAAAGCCTACGAAAATAATGAAACATGCACTCCAGTATTTCCGAAAATTCAATCCTTAAGGTGTTGGTTTAAAATACGCTGGCGTAGATGAAAGAAAGAAAAATATTGTTTATAAGGAAATCTTCTGAAAAGGAACGTCATACATATTTTTTTCGAAAAATAAATTCATCAAAAAAGAGTTCCGCGTTAATTTAAGTTGGCGAAATCAGTAAAGTCATAGATAAACAGACCAACTTAAACTTCTCCGTTTAAAACTCAAACAAAGTTTATATCCGAAATGGACGGGGACGAGGACGCGGATAAAAGCTAGTCGGCCCTTCGCGAAAGGAATACCTTAATGTACTTTCACCTTATAATTTATTGATAAGGCTAGTGACTCAAAAGGAGAAATAAAATGCTCGACTCACTCAATGATCTGCAGGTGTTTGATCGTTATATCGCGAAATGCAGATTCTATATTGGAATAATCGTTGAAGGTATCAGCGCTGTTGATGTTCCTTATTCGATAAGCCAGAATCGACAATTCACCAGCAACGTGTACGATCAAAGTGCAGAGAAAACAAATCGAAATTGTATGGAAATAGTAATAATAAAACATTGGAATTTGCGAGACATATACGAGTACGTATGTACGTGTATCGGTGACGTTGAAGAAGAGACGTATCCGATAGGGCAAAACGTACGGCACCGTCTCGTTGTGCAAGGCTGTCGATGAAAAGAAGAAAAAAAAATAACACTTTATGTTCTAGATACTATGCAAGTAACATTTGTTCAAGCTGATGATTAATAATGAAACATTTCTATCGAATATACAGGGTGTCCCAGGACGGAGTGTCATCCCTGAAATGGGGGGTTGGGGGTGAAATTCTGAGTCGATTGATATAAGCATGTATGGTTCCCAGATCAACCCCTGAATTATTATTAATTTTTAAAGACCGGCCAATCAGGCGCGCCCGCGTGTAGTTGTGCCTGGCGGAGCACGCGCCCGCGTGTAGTGGTGCCTGGCGGAGCGGTGCTCCTACCGTGCTCCGCCAGGCACAACTACACGCGGGCGCGCCTGATTGGCCCGTCTTTAAAAATTAATAATAATTCAGGGGTTGATCTGGGAACCATACATGCTTATATCAATCGACTCAGAATTTCACCCCCAACCCCCCATTTCAGGGATGACATTCCGTCCTGGGACACCCTGTATAACGTAAATGCATATACGAATTTATTATTGAGTATATTAATTTAATTTATTATTAATTTGTTATTTAATTTATTGATATTATTTCTGATATTAATTGGACAGTCCTGTGCAAAAGTAGCCCAAACGTGTAAATATATTATCGAATTATATTATATTTGAATTATATTATAATTTTGAATAATAATAATAATAATTGGATAAACATACCACATATTCTCTACAATATTATCTAGTATGTAACGTTATTAATTTTTAAGCCTCAAAATTCTGGTAAAAATCAGAGTTTTTTTCTAACAGCTGTAATTCCTAAAAAAAATTAATTTTTTCTCTATCCTTCACTTCAGCTATTACCTTGCTTTACAAGGGTTTTTTAAAAATTTTTAAACGATAGCTGACAGGAAAAAACTTCCACCATCGGCAAAGATTTTTATAAAAGGGTCCTACTGGACGACATATATTTACGCTATGACATTTCTTTTGAAATTTGTTCATAAAACTATAAGATATGTTTGAAGAATAAAAATTATTTTGTTTCATTCGGTACGATAATAGACCCATTTTCACACCGCGTAAAAAAATTCCGTACAATACCCGACGAAAAAACTTTTTCTAATCTCGTGTCATTGCAACACTCGCATTCGGCTCGTGCTGCAAACTCATACGCGTTAAAAAAAAGTTTTTTTTTTCGTACTCGTATTATAATGTACTATTTTATAACAGTCGCGTCAATCTTTTTATTTATTTTTATATAGATTTTTCCGATCGCCAAGATGGTGTAACGCCGTAATAGAAATGATATTTAAAAAAAATATTTACGCAGAAAATTTATTTCAAGCTGAAATGATACCGTAATATTTTTATTTCAATCTATAATGTGTCTACTTGATATTCACATATGATTAATTTTGTAAATGTTTTTATTTTACTCATAAAAGATAAAACAAAATAAAAAAATATTGATATAAATTTAAAAAAAAAAGTAAGTAAAGTACAGTAAATACGACCTCCACGAAAAGTCTACAAGACGCTGTGGCCCCTTTTTATAACGCTTTTTCTCACAGTATCAAACCCAAATTTTGCACACAGGTTTTGAACAACTAAAGTAATTAATGCATTCGATTCTACTCGCCATGGAAGCATTTTTATAAAACTCTCCAACAGTTTAAAAAAACTCAGTAGTTTTAAGACAAAAAAAAATGTTTTCTTACCAGCTTTGATGATGTCCTCGAACGGCTTGAAAAAGTACGTGATCTCAGTACTTAACGCGATACAACCGAATACTTGAAAAAATATAACACCGATCGTATTGTACTCGAGATACAAATATTTCTCTTTTTGATCCCTGTAATTTTCCTCGTTCGCACCGTCCTCAACTTGTTTAACGACTTTCATCAGCGACTCCGAGTGCCTCAGTACCAACATTTTAACGCCGACCATAACTTGGAGAGTGCTCTCGGATAGATTGGCTACCATGAGGCTCAGGTCATCAGTGACATTTGCAAAATCAAGTGATACCAAGATCATTTGTAACGTGAAGTATACGTAGCCTATGTAAAACTTGGTGTAACTCTGCTCCAATGGCCAACATCCACCGATAGACATGATACGTCTGTTCCAGGAGAGCAGTTCCCGAACATTTTTTAAACCTGCCTGAAGAAAGTCAACGTGAGCTTGCGTCATAAAATCGTTATGGTATTCCTTTCATGAATGATTCAACAATTAAATGATTATCGTCCACAATTAACGGGCTATTCTACTGTGATGGCTAAAAAAATAAGCGATTTTTAAGGGGCCAGTCCACTTTGAAAATTTCAAAAAATCGTTTTCTTTTTTTTTTTTACTGTTTTCGAAAGTACATACATTCGCAAATATTGTGTCAAAATTTTATGAAAATCCGAGCTCTCTAAGTATTTTTTTTTTTTTTACCTGAACGTCAGGACCTCATTGCATTGTACTTGCACCTGCTCATGTCAGGTGCAAGTACCTCAAAGCTAAGGCACTTCAGCAACATTACAAACATCCTGCTGCTCTTTCGGAGGAAGTACAGGAAGTTTTAAAACCTATGTACGAGGATCTCACCAAAACAGAACTGCTCGAAAGGTGTTTAGGTGGCCATACGCAAAAAAAAAATGAAAGTTTTAACAACCGCGTATGGAATATGGCACCTAAACACATGTTCAACGGCAAAAAAATCGTAGACACTGCCTGCAAAGTTTCCGCGTGTGTCTTTAATGAAGGATTTCGTCCAGTGCTTAAAATAATGGAAATAATGGGCGTCAAACTCGCCCCGATCGCCATCGGATTCGCCGACAATCGCGATGACGAGCGTGTTCGCTCTGCAAACCGCCGCAGTTCTGAGTGCTCAAAAGAGACCAGAACCAAACGAAAGCAAGCGAGACTTGAAGAAATCGACGATGATGAGCAATCAGAAGGGATTTTGTACGGTGCAGGAATTGCCGATTGAGTTTAGGTAAGAGTTTTTCATAGTATAAACTTCAAACGCGTTTTTCTCGTAACAACGTTTTCAAAATCTAGCTCCATCGTATCTCTAAAACTAATAAACCGATTCTCTTGAAATTTGAACGACATATTGTAAACATGATTCGCAACAAGATGACCCTCGATGGTTTTAAAATTTGGATTTTTACTCTTTTTTTTGCGAAAAACTGTGAAAAAAACGCGTTTTCTTTTACTTTTTTCGTTTTTCATCTGCCATTTTTTTATTTTTTAATAAAACTTTATATCCGAGGGTCATTTTGTAGCTGGTATCATACTGAATCTAATGGACTTTGATTTTTTTGTTTCAAACAAGCCGTTACCGAGTTGTGATGGAGCTACCTAGCCCACCTATTTTTTAGGCGTTACGTTAAACTATAGTTTTTGTACTTAAAAATGAATAAAAATGAATTAAATTTTTTGTTTAAATGTATTTCAAGACTTTATTTATCAAGCCCAACAACTTTTATATTCATATCTTTTATAAAATACTGAAAAAAAAATCGCCAAAATAGCCTTTTTTTCGTGGCTTGAAAGTGGACTGGCCCCTTAAACGCCGTTATCTCGAAACTGCATTTTCAAAAACTGCTCATATTAAAGCTCAAAAAGTTATTGATCGATCTGGCTAAAATTTTGGGAGCTTTCTCACTATAACATTATCGGAAGGATATACCTAAAGTTTTAAGGTTATCGCGTAAATAAATTACTTTTTTAGGGTAAAAATTGTCGAGAAAATGGTGAAAAATATGGAAAATTTGATTAAAAAGCCTACTTAATTTTTAATTTTATACTTTTTTATATTTTTATAGGCATATCCTTTCCCTACACTTGTCAATAATCGAAAAATATTTTCGATTTCTGTTTCAGATCAATAAAAAAAAATCAGACAAATAGAGCACTTTTCGATAGGACGCAAAAGACGCCTAAAGAAATACCTTACAAGGCCGCCATTTTGTTTTGTTAAAAAAAATTAACACTTAAAAGTTGTAACAAGATAATGTCCAAATTTTAAAATGATGCAATTATTTTATCACTTTAAAAAAAAATCATGAAAAATGACTTATTTTCGGACGTCTAAAAGGTTTTCCTCCCTTAAAACGTACGTTTCTTTCGTTCGAAAAAGGAGAATAAAGAAAATGGTAACTCTTGTCATTGTCACTCACTGTCATGATTCGAGCGTGGAATATTCCAGTCAAAGGTTTCACGAAGACTGAACCTCGTGAATCTTGAATCGATAAAATATTTCCATGAGGAACATCGGGTATTGTTAATTCTCAGTTGGTCTCGCGCTCGACGATTCACGAGGGCATCAAACATGCAAAAACGCTGAATTCTGGACCCTAGTTTAATAACAAAAGTCGTTATATCGGAATATCCGTCGTTTTTCAATGTTATTATCTTTTGTATTTGTATAGTTAAATGTAGAAAGTTCTAATCCATACCTCTCCAGCGATGCCCAAGCAATTTTCGGTCTTTTTTTTCTCTCTCCCTCTCTCTCTCTTTCTCTCTCTCTCTCTCTCTCTCTGTAGCTCTCTCCAGGCGCCCAGATGTGAGCAAAAAAAAAATGGAAAAAACTTTTAATAACCGTGTAAGGAATATAATTGCTAGCGTTTATTCTGAATGTTTTATCATGCGCAAACTCGAGGATTTTTTTGTCAACACGATGTTCTTTAGTGGCAGGTGGGACGGGGGAGGGGTGGGATATTCGGTGCCTTTTCACAAAATATGCAAAATAAAGAATAGTTACGTTTCAACATGAAGAATGTCGTTATACGTTTAGCGCGCTTAAACGTACGTCGAAAAGCTTTTAATGCAAAAAGAGTCCTTTTTTTTAAATGGAGTTCCTAAATATTCGTAAAAAATTAATTCATACCTTAGCTTAATCCATGCAAAGAATGAATAAAAAGAAAAGAAATAACTTCGCGGTTGTAAGAAAACGAGGATGTTTGGTTTTTCAATTTTTATCTTTTTTTTCGTACAAATTCGTATATTTTCACATACCAAGTGGCAAAAAAAAAGAATCGTAGTGCAAAAATGTGCCTGACGTGCGTGGGTGGCCGTGATGTCCCGTACGTAGAAGTCCCCGAGAAAGTCTCTCGAGGTACATGAAAATACCGTAACGTTTTTTTCGCAATGGAAGATGTTGTCCTTTTACTTCGAGACCAACGATACGAAAGTGAGAAACATGGTCGAGTTGTTTTGGACAGAAAGAAAGGAAGTGTGCTCGTGTATATTTAATTTAAGGGGTAACACCACCGTAGAATTTTGAAAAAAAATGATTTTATTGGCTTAAGAGATGCTTCGAACCGTCTAGAATAAGGGAAAAAAGTTGGGTACCTGTAAAAAAAAAGTGGCTGGCAACAAGCCTTGATGAAAAAAAAACGGTTTTTTTTAGTTTTTCTATTTTATTCTAATAAATGTTGATCGCAGAGGAAAATGTCTCCTACAAAAATTGTAACCCATCAAAAAACCGATAATTTATGTTCTATACAAATTTTGTCTAAAATCATTATTTTCCAAGAAAAATGGGATAATACTCCAATAAGTATATTTTGCTAAACTCCATTAGTTTCGATATTATCTACTTACGCACTTTACTGCATATGGGCCCAAACAAACGCAAATAAAACAAACCCAAACAAACCCAAACCCAAAGAAACTCGGACATGTTGGATCGTGGGGTGTGTAGTTCATTGGGGTGGGCGGAGGGCACTTCGGGTGGGTGTGTGGAATCGCAGGGTGTATACAACACTAGGGTGGGCGGAGGGCACCTCGGATGGGTGCGTAGAATCGTGGGGTGCGTAGAACACTGGGGTGGGCGGAGGGCACTTCGGATGGGTGCGTGGAATCGTGGGGTGCGTAGAACACTAGGGTGGGCGGAGGGCACCTCGGATAGGTGCGTGGAATCGTGGGGTGCGTGGAATCGTGGGGTGCGTGGAATCGTGGGGTGCGTGGGACACTGGGGTGGGTTTGTTGGACACCTTGGATGTTTGTTGGACACCTTGCCCCCAAGCAATACACATATACCTATACAACGTAAAATTCACATGCCCAAACAAACTCCCCGTGGTAAAGTGCGTAGGTAGATAACATCGAAACTAATAGAGTTTGGCAAAATATACTTATTGGAGCATTATCCCATTTTTCTCGAAAAATAATGGTTTTAGACAAAACCTGTATAAAACATAAAATATTAGTCTATTCATAAGCTACAACTCTTGAAGGAAATATTTTTCTCTAAGATCAATATTTATTAAAATAAAATAGAAAAACTAAAAAAAGTGTTTTTTTCAGTTTTGACCTTGAAAATAAAATTTACGGATACTTTAATTTGTTCGTGATCATCAAAATAATGATTTTAGACAAAACCTGTATAGAACATAAAATATCAGTCTATTCATAAGCTACAACTCTTGAAGGAAATATTTTTCTCTAAGATCAATATTTATTAAAATAAAATAGAAAAACTAAAAAAAAAACTTTTTTTTTCAGTTTTGACCTTGAAAATAAAATTTACGGATATTTTCACTATCATATTCGTGATCAGCGAGTCAAAATACATAAGTATACGAAGTTTTAAATTAATCGGAGGCTTTTCGGAAGTACACCCGAATTAAATAAATATAAGAGACTAAATAAAAAAAATTAAAAAAAAAAAAATAAATAAATGCAAAGTTCCAATACGTACAAGACTTACTCGATCATCTTCTCGTTGTCTTGAAAATACATTATTCATTCTCCCACGACGGCGCATTTTCGTAGAGTCCCTTTCCATCGTGACACGAGAGTGGGGGGATGTGAAACTTTGATAATCGGGGACGCAGGATGATTTCTAGTATGGTGCAATCCTTTGTCCTTCATTATTATCAATAGCGATAAAAGTGTAACAAGTGCATCTTATCTACAATTGTTTATTTCTTTACGTTTGGGTGCGTGCATTCTTACGTGTTTGTATTTGATGCAAATCAATAGATTTTCGTTCCGAAGCTTCGTAAAATATTCCAGACGAATATTAATGTTAATTGCTCGAGAGATCGTGACGGGGAATATTAAGATCTCATTCGCCATGACTTTGGAAGTATTTCCAAAGTCATGGCGAATGAGTTCTTCATGATGTTCGTTTTTACGCTCCTTCACTCACAATTGTTCACGTAACTTCTCGAATGTTAGCGATATATTTTTATTTACGTGCAAAAGTGTTCAATACTCAACAATGCTGAGAAATATATTTCTAAAAGCGCCAATTAAAGAGTTCAATCAATCTGACTTTTGAGCTGTACGTCGTAAAAAGGTATAATGATATATGCTTTTAAACCATCGTACGTAACATCGATATGTACGCCATAGCGGTTTTGAGGACCTGCACAAATGTCCGCAATGACTTTTTTTTAATTGATTTCTTTTTTTCCAGCAACCAATCGATTTATATAACATAATTATTTATAGAAAATACATGGAAAGGCTTACGCTGCTAAACTGGCTGAGTTCGAAAACGTAGAATCTTCCTGCGGTTAGTTGCAAAGGTTTGTGTGCTCGAATCATGCATATCATCATATGTTGTTTGTATTTCGTTGGCATCGTGTACCATAGGCATTCGTAATACGCGTCAGCCACATTAGCACTCTGAAAATGACAAACGAGATGAATGAAAAAAAATCAACAATTGGCAGAAACGTTCTATTCATTGGGCTTCTTACCTCGCGCATAAGGAGTTCACCTATGGCACAATAGATGAGTATTATTCCGATCATTAATAAAGAGTAAAGGACGAATGATGCGAAATCAAGCATAGACGTCATATCAGTTTTCTAGAGACAAAGAAAAAATCCCACAATTCTTAAATTCTCTATTCCTAAAGTCCCAGATTACCGAGCTACTTTGTGCTTCTTCATTTTATTTTATTTTGTCACTTCAAGCGATTATTTGTACGTCTCGTACCGTAAGAACATTGTAGACCGAAAGTCCAATGATCCCGGTTGTAATTATGAGTTCTTCCAGCAAAACGAGATTGAAAACATCGTCGATTTTTTCGGCAGTGCTGACGGCAGACAATTATCGATAATATCAATAGCTTATAATTTATTAGTTTTATTACAATTATAATATTTATAAATACAGCTCATAATTTATTAGCTTTATTATAATTATGATATTTATAATTACAGCTCATCATTTATTAGCTTTATTATAAATATGATATTTATAATTACAGCTCATAATTTATTAGCATTATTATAATTATGATCTTTATAAATACAGCTCATAATTTATTTGCTTTATTATATTTATAATATTTATTATTACAACTTATAATTTATAAGATTTATTATGATTATAATATTTAGAATTACAGCTTATCATTAATAAGCTCTATTGTAATTATAATATTTATAATTATAGCTTATAATACATTAGCTTTATTATAATTATAATATTTATAATTACATCTCATAATTTATTAGCTCTATTATAATTATGATATTTATAATTAAAGCTTATGACTTATTAGCATTAATATAATTATGATCTTTATAATTAAAGCTTATAATTTATTAGCATTATTATAATTATGATCTTTATAATTACAGCTCAAAATTTATTTGCTTTATTATATTTATAATATTTATTATTACAACTTATAATTTATAAGCTTTATTATAATTATAATATTTATAATTACAGCTTATAATTCATTAGCTCTATTATAATTATAATATTTATAATTACAGCTTATAATTCATTAGCTTTATTATTATTATAATAATTATAATTACAGCTTATAATTAATTAGCTCTATTATAATTATAATATTTATAATTACAGCTTATAATTCATTAGCTTTATTATAATGATAATATTTATAATTACAGCTTATAATTCATTAGCTTCATTATAATTATAATATTTATTATTACAACTTATAATTTATAAGCTTTATTATCATTATAATATTTATTATTACAACTTATAATTTATAAGCTTCATTATAATTATAATATTTCTAACTATAGCTTATAATTAATTAGCTCTTTTATAATAATAATATTTATAATTATAGCTTATAATTCATTAGCTTTATTATAATAATAATATTTATAATTACAGCTTATAATTCATAAGCTTTATAAAAATTATAATATTCACAATTACAGCTTATAATTCATTAGTGAAATATGTGACTTGAATAAAAAAAACCGATACTCACTCGATGATGTTTAGGTGTTTTATCGTTAGATCGCGGAATGCAGATTCTAAATTGTCATCATCGTCCACCGAATCCGTGCTTTTGATGTTCCTTATTCGATAAGCCAGAATGGACAAGTTGCCAGCAACGTGTACGATCAAAGTGCAGATAAAACAAATTGAAAGTGCATGGAAGTAGAAATAATAAATCATAGGCGCTTGCGAGATATATAAAAGTGTGTATGTCCGTGTGGTGGTCACGTTAAAGACAAGACCTGTCCGATAGGGCAAATTATATTCCATCGTCTCGTTGCGCAGCACTGTTAATGAAAAAAAAAAAGAAGCAATCCAAGTTCTAAATACTACTAACATTTGTTCAAACTTACGATTAATTAAAACATGTTTCTATCGAATATATAACGTAATGGAAAAACAAAATTTCGTTGCCACTGACTGACACGCCGAGTACCATCTATAGGGGAGAGTGGGGCACAATGTGTCACCGGGGTACAGTCACCCACATGTGGTTTCTCAGCACCAATGAGCTAGTCCGCGAAATGAGCTAGTACGACGAAAAAACTTTTTCTTTCTCGTGTCATAAAAAGCTTTTTTAGTCGAGCATTGTACGAAATTTTTTTTTACGAGGTGTGAAATTATCGTACCGAGTGGAATAAACAGAATTTGTATAAATAACAATAAATTACATTACAATTTAGTAGTAAATTATTGTAAAATCATTGGAAAGTTACTTTCACTTATAAACAAACCAGACCAAAAATATAAAAGATACAGGACCCTTTTTTTGATAACACTTTTTCTTTCTCAAACAGTTTTAAAAATTCGAAAAGTTGGTAGACGGAAAAAGAAAAGGCGCATTATATCTCACCATTCCTGATGATGCCCTCCATCGGCATGAAAAAGTACGTCAGCTCAGGTACGAACGTCGAATAACTGAATGCTCGAACAAATAACAGCCCGACCGTAGCGTACTCGAGATACAAATCTTTCTCTTTCTGATCCTTGTAACTTTCCTCTCTCGCTCCGCTCTCAACTTGTTTCACAATTTTGACCAATGGCTCCGAGTGCCTAAGTGCCAACATTTTAACGCCGGCCATCAGCTGTTGGGTGCTCTCAGCTATATTCATCACCATGAGGCCCAAGTCACCGAAGACGTTAATCAAATCAATGATTATTAAGATCAATTGTATCGTGAAGTAAGCGTAGCCTATGTAAAACTTGACGTAAGTTGGCTCCAACGGCCAACATCCGCCGAAAGACATTAGACGTCTGTTCCAGGCGTGCAGCTTTCGAACTGTCTCTAAATCTTCCTAAGGAAAGCCAAGTAGAGCAGCGTCGTTAATTCGATTGAAAAAAAAAATAAAAAACTTTAGGTACTACTGGATGGATATGAAAAAAATCGCCAAAATTCTTGACAAATTTGAGGTATGATAGTTCTTGATAGAATAATAATACATGAATTGTTTTAGAATTTTTCAGTAAATAATTTAGTATTTATAAACCTATGAATTTAGGCTACTCTAGAGGCAAAAAGGGCATATTTTGTAATTTTTTTTTCCAGCGAAACCATGAAATAAATCGGAATTACAAAATAGGGGTTTTATTATACAGGTGTACAAGTATGAAATGCAGATTTCAGACAACAGATGGTGCACCAATGCAGTTTGTGCTATAAAGACTTGACACTGCGCCATTTTGTTGTGTCATCAACAAGTGTCAGACGCGCACGAGTAATAAATTGGAAAAGTGTGTGCATAGTGTTGTGTTGTTGTGTTCAATATGTCGAAATTTATGCCGAAAAAAGAGCATTCGCGGACAGCATTACTTTTTTGTTTTCGTTTGAAGAAAACTGCTGCTGAATTATACCGATTACTTCGAGAAGCTTATGGTGAACATGCTCCATCGCAAGATACATGTGAACGATGGTTTCGGCGTTTCAAAAGTGGCGACTTCGATGTTGCAGACAAGGAACATGGAAAACCGCCAAAAAAATACGAAGATGTGGAATTGCAAGCATTGTTGGACGAAGATGATTCGCAAACACAAAAACAACTCGCCGAGCAATTGGGCGTTAGTCAACAAGCTGTTTCCAATCGGCTGGGAGAGATGGGAAAGATTCAGAAGACCGGTAGATGGGTACCACATGAGTTGAACGAAAGGCAAATGGAAAAGCGCAAAAACACATGTGACATTTTGCTCGCTCGGTACAAAAGGAAGTCGTTTTTGCATCGTATAGTTACAGGGTATGAAAAGTGGATTTATTTTGAGAATCCCAAGCGCAAAAAATCATGGCTAGACCCAGGCGCACCATCCACATCGACCGCAAGACCGAATCGCTTTGGCAGAAAGACGATGCTCTGTGTGTGGTGGGACCAGAGGGGCGTGGTGTATTATGAGCTGTTAAAACCTGGGGAAACGGTTAATATCAAACGTTACCAACAACAATTGACCGATTTGAACCGTTCGCTGCTTGAAAAAAGGCGAGAATACCGAAAGAGGCAACACAAAGTCATTTTTCTTCATGACAATGCTCCATCACATACGGCAAAACCGGTTCGCGACACGTTGGGAGCACTCAGCTGGGAAGTTTTACCCCATGCGGCTTACTCATCAGACTTGGCTCCTTCCGATTACCACTTGTTTGCTTCGATGGGTCATGCACTTGCTGAGCAGCGCTTTGGTTCGTACGAAGATGTGAAAAAATGGCTCGATGAATGGTTCGCAGCAAAAGGGGAAGATTTTTACTGGCGTGGTATTCACAAATTGTCCGAAAGATGGGAAAAATATATAACAAGCGATGGAGCATACCTTGAATAAAGCACTTTTTATCATTCTTCCGAATTTACCGTGTTTTTTTTTAGAAAAAAAATCCGCATTTCATACTTGTACACCTGGTAATTGACTATACAAAATTATTTTTTCACAGCGATACATGTCGAAATGGCGACTGTGCAGCATTTTTCCGATAACGTCTTTATTTCTGGAAGGTCAACGGCCGGACCAAGAGCTCCTATAATTTTTGAGTTATGATGAGACACTAAACTCAAAATTAGGAGATGGCGCAAGCGACCTTTATATTTCTTTTTGCAATTAATGACAAAAAATCATGGTATTCATAAAAAATGTATGCAACAAATCTAATTCGATTTATGATAAAAGAACAAACAAGAGTGTCATCATTGCAATGACGCAATGCCAATATCGTCAAATTTGACGTCAATTGTTATTATAAGTGGAAGATTAACATTTGTAAGTGTTAATTTATTATTAAATTATCTATTCGTAATGCTCAACGAGTGCGACATGTTCTAGACTTTTAAATCCACGATTTGCCCATTTTGGACTGACGATTTGGATTTTGGAATGACGATAGAGAATAATTGAAAGTCTTTGAAGTGTTCGTTTCTTTAGTTTGAAAAAAGAAAATGAAAAACTTGTGATTTCTGTCATCGTCACTTACCGTCATGATTCGAAGTTGGAATATTCGAGACAAAGGTTTCCCAAAGACTGAACTCGTGAACGTTGAATCGATAAACGATTTGCATGTGCAACATCAAGTATTGTAAGTTCTCAGGTGTCCTCGTACTCCAAGATTCATGAGCCCATCAGACATGCAAAATCGGTGAATTATGGACCGTAGTTTGATAATCAAAGTCGTTACACCGTAATATCGATCGATTTACAATGTTATTATGTTTCGTATTTGTACCGTCCAATGCGGAAAATTGCGCTATTATTGTTCCCTTCCATGCAATGCACGAACAATTTGACGCTTCTTCTCTCACCCCCACCGGGCGCACAAACGTCTGCGCAACATTGGAAAATTTTCAAGAACCATGTAAAAACTATAATGCCGATCGATTGTTCTAAATGTTTTATCGTGCGCGAAATCAACGTTTTTTTGTTGTTAAGACGATGTTCTTTGGTGGGGAGAAATATTCGATCCGCTTTCATGAACTGTGCAAAATAACGAATGGTGACGCTTCATCGTGATAAATGTACTTGTATATTTTCCGCGGTTAACGTACGCTGAAAAGCTACAAATGAAATCAAGTACCGTTTTTATGAAGTTCCTAAACATTTTTACAAAATAAATTCATAACTCAGTTCAATGCGTGCAAACGTGCAAGTGAAAAAAAAATAACACCACAGACGTAAGGAAACGAGAATTTTTCAATTTTAATTTTCATTAAGGGGCCAGTCCACTTTGGAGCCACGAAAAAAAGGCTATTTTCGCGATTTTTTTTTTGAGGATTTTATAAAAGATATGAATATAAAAGTTGTTGGGCTTGATAAATAAAGTATTGAAATACATTAAAAAAAAATTTAATTCATTTTTATTCATTTTTAAGTACAAAAACTATAGTTTAACGTAACGCCTCAAAAATAGGTGGGCTAGGTAGCTCCATCACAACTCGGCAACGGCTTGTCTGAAACAAAAAAATCAAAGTCCATTAGATTCAGTATGACACCAGCTACAAAATGACCCTCGGATATAAAGTTTTATCAAAAAATAAAAAAATGGCAGATGAAAAACGAAAAAAGTATTAAAAAACGCGTTTTTTCGCAGTTTTTCGCAACAAAAAAAGAGTAAAAATCAATATTTTAAAACCATCGAGGGTCATCTTGTTGCGAATCATGTTTACAATATGTCGTTCAAATTTCAAGAGAATCGGTTTATTAGTTTTAGAGATACGATGGAGCTACATTTTGAAAACGTTGTTTCGAGAAAAACGCGTTTGAAGTTTATACTGTGAAAAACTCTTACCTAAACTCAATCGGCAATTCCTGCACCGTATAAAATCCCTTCTGATTGCTCATCATCGTCGATTTCTTCAAGTCTTGCTTGCTTTCGTTTGGTTCTGGTCTCTTTTGAGCACTCAGAACTGCGGCGGTTTGCAGAGCGAACACGCTCGTCATCGCGATTGTCGGCGAATCCGATGGCGATCGGGCCGAGTTTGACGCCCATTAGTTCCATTATTTTAAGCACTGGACGAAATCCTTCATAAAAGACACACGCGGAAAATTTGCAGGCAATGTCTACGATTTTTTTGCCGTTCAACATGTGTTTAGGTGCCATATTCCATACGCAGTTGTTAAAACTTTCATTATTGTTTTGCGTATGGCCACCTAAACACCTTTCGAGCAGTTCTTTTTTGGTGAGATCCTCGTAAATAGGTTTCAAAACTTCCTGTACTTCCTCAGAAAGAGCAGGAGGATGGTTGTAATGTTGCTGAAGTGCCTTAGCTTTGAGGTCGGCCGAGCGCGCTATACGCTCAGGTAGACGAAATGAGGTCCTGACTTTCAGGTAAAAAAAAAAGACTTAGAGAGCTCGGATTTTCATAAAATTTTGACACAATATTTCTGAATGTATGTACTTTCGAAAACAGTAAAAAAAATCGATTTTTTGAAATTTTCAAAGTGGACTGGCCCCTTAAAAGAGTAGGTTTGTAGATTCGCGTATATCGAGTGCCAAAAACGGCTCGAAATGTATTTGGTTCCTGACGTGTATGGATGCCCGTGATGTTCAGTACGTAAAAGACCTGGAGCAAAAAAAAAAGATTTTCTCTGTTACTTTGAAAGTGACGATAAAAAAAGTGAGAAGCAGAGTCCACGTGTTTTGGGCAAGAAAAGAAACGGGTTACACTGAGAAAAAAATTCTTATGGTATTAACTAGCGTCTATTTGATTTTTTCCTTATTTGAATTAAGGGAGGAAGACCATTGACAAATGGGAAAAAAATTGATTTTTTTGCCCCCATAATTCGAACAATGTCTTAAGAACATTATGTCCAATTTGTAGAGCGAAATTCCAAGAATTGCCTGAGTTTGAGACGAATGAATCTGAGTTTAAGAAGAATGAGGACGACGGTGGATGCGCCATCGGAAAGAAAAAAAAACAACGTTTCTACAAACTTTTTTCCGATGACGTTGAGGTTTGCATCGTTGGCACGCAACGATTTTTTTCAACTGGACCCCGTTAAATTTGCCTCATCCGGCTGGATTCCAGCGACAATCATACAGCCGGATTTCCGGTCCGCATAAATTCGCCTCATCCGGCTACGTTCAGGCGACTGGACTTACGGCCCCGTTGAATTTGCCTGATCCGGCTGGATTCCGGCGACAATCAGACAACCGGATTTCCGGCTTGTATAAATTCGCCTGATGCAGCTACGTTTAGGCGACTGGACTTACGGCCCCGTTAAATTTGCCTGATCCGGCTAGCTTTAGATAATCATCGAGACTGTTTATCTAGGAGCCGCGAGCTCCTGTTTATGGCGAGCCGGAAACAGAGCCCTACTACACAAAGCACGCATGAACGTGCGGGATCGAATAGCCGCGGTCGCTTAAATATCCATACATTGAGAGTTGCCGTAGGATACGGGTGAGTTAAAAAGTGCAGATAGTTCCGTTATTAATAGTTCGGTGCGTGCGTTAAAATCTAGGACTTCTTTAACCGAAAGCATCGTGGCCGTATTTTCAATGGCTACAGCCACGTGTTGCATCACATAACCGTTGCCCACGTGAACCTTCGGTATTCTGTTCGCATTCAGATGCCAAATTCGCATTTCTACTTCAAAACAAAAATGTTGCTTTTCGTGAATTCTTTCTTCTTCATGAGCGTTTGTTCATTGCGAAACGTCACGGCCCTGATCAGGCCGTAACGTTTCACCCTGATTAGGCCGTGACGTTTCACCATGATCCGGCCGTGGCGTTTCACCCTGATCCGGCCGTGGCGTTTCACCCTGAACAGGCCTTAATTTGCCATCCTGACCAGGCCGAAATCAGGAATGCCATTTCAAAACTTACCGGAGCTGGATAAAGTATCCTGATCAGAGCTGGATAAAGAAATCAGAATCGCTGTTCCGGGCCTTTTTGTAGCCGGATCAAGATGTCTACTCGGGCGGATCGGTATCTGCTGGTGATTTTTACATTCATCCCTGGGATCCAATTCGATATCGAACTAGATCTTGTTCTCGAAGTTCGGGATTCTAACCTGGATCCTACACAAAGTTTCTATTTGGATTCTGACTAGAGTCCTTAATAGTTGCCCATTAGGATCCTAGCTGGAATTTGATTTGCGAGCGTTACATTTCGTTCCCGGATCTGATCCGATATCCGACTGAATCCCGATTTAAATTTCTTCGTATCTTGTTCCGTTTTTTAGTTAACGTTGAAAAAATAAATACAGCTCCACATTCAAGGGTCCGTTTCACCACGTAAAAGGTAAGTTCCTCAGATATGAGAAAAAAAATATGTGTTGACTCTTTTTACCCACTTTGAAAACATGCCAAGTTTCATCACATTCGGAGTCACTCGTTGTGACTCAATTGTAAGACACTTACAATTAATCACGGGTTTTCTCGAATATTTTAAGACTATAACAATATATTTTTATTTGCGTCCAAGTGGCCAATACCGTACATTGCCAAGAAAGAACGTAAAAGCGCAAAAAAAAAAAGAATATAATCAACCTGACTTTTAATCTGTACGTGGTGAAAAATTAGAATGATCTGTATTTTCAAGCCATCGTCCGTAACATCGATATGTACGCCATAGATGTTTTGAGTACCTGCAAAAATGTCGGAAAACATGATTTTTTTTTCACAAGACAATCGAATCATATATCATAACTATATATAGGGTAAGTCCGGAGTATTTGGCCACAGTTTTTTCAAGGACCCGTTAAAATAAAAGTACAGACGTTTCTTTGCTTAGCTCTAATTGTAATTAAACTGAAGATTTTCCTTTAAAATAATTTATAAAAATAAAACTAATTCTTGTGAGATTAACCTTAAAATTAGTATTTAAAAAAAACACGATTGGTCATCTCTCCCAGAGTATCCGGGTGTGATGGCCACAGAAGTAAAGGATAGGTGGCCAATACTTAGTTATTATCTTGGTTTTCTTTTTTGGTTTAATGTTTCGATTCTTAATGGGTTTTTCTTTTCTTCTGTCCACATCTAGAACACATGTCATTGAATTCAGATAAATGTTTTCACGAATCCATCATTCTTTTACAGCATTAAAGCATGCTTTAATGATTGTCTTTAGTCCAATAGCTGCTTTTAATGATTGTCTCTAGTCCAGTTCCCTCGCCAAGCAATTGCTTTTCTCTTGTAATTATTACGCAATTAAAACAAATATAGAGAAAATTAATCATTAGAATATATATCACAAATAACAGTATGGCCATCATACCCCGACTGTAGGTGACCATCTCTCCTAATCTTCTGGGAGGGACGACCACAACTAAAATGTAAACAATGAGAAACAATAAATGTGAAATCTTGAGGTTGTAACAAAGCACTGCTCGTGAAATATACGAGAAATATAAAGATAACCATTATTTTTGGAAAATAGAATCACCAGAAGGTAAAACACGAACCCTTTGAAAAAATTTAGCAGTAGACAAAACAATTACCAGGTATGTAAATATGGAACCGGAATTTTTGTATAGAAAATACACGTTTATTGTATGAAAATGATGAAAAATATTTTATTCGAAGTATTGTCCATTACTAGCTATACATTTTCCCACCTGTCTGGCAATTTGTGAATGCCACGGCAAAAAAATTGTTGCTCTTTTGAGGCAAACCAGTCATCGAGCCATTTTCGTACATTTTCGTAAGAAGTGAAGCGCTGTTCAGCGAGTGCGTGTCCCGTCGATGCAAATAAGTGGTAATCGGCGAAAGTATTTCCTAACTAAACGCCTCAATCGTTTCCTTGACCAGTTTTGCTGTGTGTGATGCTGCATTATCATGAAGCAAAATCACTTTGTGCTGCTTTTTTTTGATATTCTGGTCGTTTTTCACGCAAAGCTTGATTCAAATCGATCATTTGTTGTCGGTAGCGTTCAGTATTAACAGTTCCGCCAGGTTTTAGCATCCAACAATGCTGGCAATTCGCTGTCTTCAAACTTTTTCGGTGGCCTCCCACGTTCTTCGTTTTTCGCGTCAAAATCGCGACTTTTGAATTTTTTAAATCACTCAAAGGACTGCGATTTACCAAGAGCATGCTCACTGTAAGCTTCGAAAAGCATTCGATGCGATTCTGCAGCAGTTTTCTTCAAATGGTGAAAGAAAATTGATGCTATCCACAAATCATAATTTCCAGGCACAAAATTCGACATGTTCAATGCTATAACAAACTATGTTGGGGGTATGAAAGTTGTAATGTTGTGACTTAAAAATCTTTGTCAGATGTCAACAAAGCAAATGGCGCTAATGACGCGACATGAAGGTAACTACATTGACAGCTAGGGCCATCTATGGGCAAATTCCGGTTTCATATTTACAGACCTGGTAAAACGGATTTTAGTGACTTTTCAATTATTTTTTGCCAAATATTTGCTCGCACACTTACACCTATGCACGACGCGAAGTGAATGAAGCAATAACAGACGACACGTAGTGAGTGGTTCTATGAAATATTATATTGGGTGAAGTTAAAAGTTCTGAGCATCTTCCGCTAGATGTCTTTAGTGAGCCATATCTCACGATGTATACATGGCATCGGGTCATACTATACGGCGATTTAAAGGTGACATTACGCTTCAAAAAAAGTTCTTTGACAGTTTTGTGTTTGGTGAAGCCAGCTGTGTGTTGCAGCGCTTCAAAATGGAGGTAGAAAAAAGAGAAAATTCGATACATTCTTCAGTACCACTAGAACCAAGGTGAAAAGGCGGAGCAGGCGGCCAAAACAATTTGTACTGTTGATGAACCCAATACAGTATCGAATGCAACAGCAAAGCGGTGGTTCCAGCGATTCCGTTCTGGTAATATGGACGTCGAAGATGAGGCACGCTCTGATAGGCCAATCGTCGAAAATGTCGATAAAATCATGGAAATCGTCGAGTCGGACCGGCATGTGAGCACTTATTCAATTGCCCAGGAACTGAAGATTAGCCAGAAAACCGTTTGGAACCATTGGCATAAGGCTAGTCTCAAGAAGAAGCTCGATGTATGGGCCCCACACGAATTGACGCAAAAGAACCTTTTGGACCGAATTGATGCCTGCGATTCTTTGCTGAAACGTAACGAAATCGACCCATTTTTGAAGCGGATGGTGACCGGCGATGAAAAATGGATCACATACGAGAACAACAGCCGAAAAAGATCGTGGTCTAATCGCGGTGAGCCGGCCCAAACGATCGCCAAGCCCGGATTAACGGCCAAGAAGGCTTTGCTGTGTGTTTGGTGGGATTGGAAGGGAATCATCCACTATGAGCTGCTCCCATCGGGCCAAACACTCAATTCGGACCTCTACCGTCAACAACTGACCAGATTGAAGCAGGCGATCGACCAGAAGCGGCCAGAATTGGCCAATAGGAAGGGTGTTGTGTTCCATCAAGACAACGCCAGGCCGCACACATCTTTAACGACGCGCCAGAAGCTCCGAGAGCTTGGATGGGAGGTTCTATCGCACCCGCCGTATAGTCCAGACCTGGCACCAAGCGATTATCACCTTTTCAAGCATTTGCAAAATTTTCTTGCTGGTACAAAACTGGCCTCAAGAGAGGCTTGTGAAAATGAGCTGGTCAAGTTTTTTTTTACCAATAGGGACGAGGACTTCTTCAATCGCGGGATTATGAAATTGCCTTCAAAATGGACAAAAGTTATCGAACAAAACGGCGCATATTTGATCTAAATCGGATAATCCTAACTATATTAATTGCATCGTCGAAATAAAGCGAAAAAACGCTCAGAACTGTTGACATCATCTAATATTTCTATTAGCCATGTCTCCCTTGTGGCCAACTCCCCCGGAACTACCCTAGTAATAAATGAAAACGCTTACACTGCTAAATCCGCTGAGTTCAAAAATGTAAAATCCTCCTGCCGTTAGTTGCAAAGGTCTGTGAGCTCGAATCATGCATATCATCATATGCTTTTTGTATTTCGTTGGCATAGTGTACCATCGGCACTCGTAGAATGCTGCCTCCACATTCATACTCTGAAAATAAGAAACGAGATTTAAAAAAAAACGATTCGCTGATATTGTATTGAATAGTGTCCTTACCTCGCGCGTAAGGAAATCACCCAGTATGCAATAAATGAGTATCACTCCGATCATGGAAGCCGAGTAAATGATGAAGGTTATGAATTCGAACAAAGAGGCCTTAAAATCTTTCTGAAGAAAGAGAAAAAAACCTCACCATTCCAAAATTGTCAATTTCTAGCAGCCCAGATAACTGAGCTGCTTTGTGCCTTCCCCATTTCTTGTTTGTTTGTCATTTTGACTAATTATTTATATGGCACGTACCACGAGAACACTATAGGCCGAAAGTCCAATGATCCCTGTCGTAATTACGAGTTCTTCCAGCAAAATGAGATTGAAAATATCATTGATTTTTTCCGCAGTCCTGACGAAAGACAATTTTTAATATTAATCCTTGCCGTAATTTATGATTTCTTAAGGGATCATCACAGTGTAAAATTTTCATAAAATCGATCTTTTTTTTTTGCATTATACGATCGTATAGATGGTTATAAACATGTTGTTCAATTTTTGGAGCGAAATTCGAATAATTTCAGTCGCTACCGCCTTTCTTAGAGAAAATGATTCTAGCAGCGACGTTCCGCACTCGAAACTTTAAACACGTTTTTTTCGAAATGTCGTTTTTCAAAACGGTATAACACTCTCAACTCAAAAGTTTTCAAGCTATCCGTCTCAAATTTGAACGCAACATTCTTCGTGCCATTCTTTATCTTGCTGTGGAAGCTTTTTTTTAATCTTCATAATTTTTTTTTAACGAAAAACTGTCGAAAAAAGAAGCTAAATACGATACTTTTTTTTTTCTTTTATTAATAATCTTTTTACAAATTTGGCTTTAGATAATATTTACGGCCACAACCGTGTACACCGTGAGGACTCCTTTTTTCGAAGACATTTTCAACCGTTAAAAAAATATTTAAAAAAAAATACAAATAAACGTTTAAAAATTTATTTTCCGTTCTTCACGAGTGCTTTGATTTGACACAAAAAATCAGACTGATTAGTGTATTTTAACCATCGAAAAAAAAATCGCAAAAATCAGCTATTTTTCGACCCGTTACACTGTGATGATCCATTGAGGCGGGCAACCGCTTTAGATGCTTCAAAAAATCAAATTTTTTTTTAATTTCATAAATCGTTAGCAAAATATCTTAAGAATACACCTTGCGCGTGGCTCGACAAAATAAAAAAAGTTTATTAGAGACAAAAGAAGCTCGTAAAGAGGAAATGCAAGCTTCAAATGAGTTGCATGAGGAAGAGGACGGACTGCTGTATGGTGCTGGAATTGCTGATTAATCGGTAAAACACTTTATCATTTGATTAAACACATTTGTCTTTGAGTTGTTCGTTTGTCAAACTTTAAACGTGTTTTTCTCGAAACGACATTTTTTCAATTTGCGGTAATCATAACTCAAAAACTACTTGATGGATCATCTTCGAAATTGGAACACTTTTACATAATATAATTTATTAAAACACGAACCTAAAGTTGAAAAGATTGGCTTGTTTAAAACATATTTATTATTGCAAAATGCCGGGGAAAAAAGTGCTAAAATTCGATCATTTTTTTTTCAAAAACGTTCCAACATTCAATTCTCGATTTTTTTTTTTCAAAATTTAGGTTCATGTTCTTAAAAAACATCTCAAGAATGTACAAAAATTTGTTGGACTATTTCAGATGCGAATTTCGAGCTGCACAATTGCCGCAAACCGACAACGACGATGAGGACACGCCAAGGGACACAGCGGATTACACCTTAATTAATGCATGAAATAACTTGAAAAAATTACCAGAGATGTATGAAAATCTGAATAATTTGTTGTCAGAGTTGCGAAAATTTCCGTTTTTTTTTTCACAATAAAAAAAAATCCAAAAAAATCATCTAATTTTCGGTCTCCTAAAGTGGTTGCCCCCCGCAAGGTACTTTCAGCTTATAATTCATTAGTAAAATATGTGACTAAAAAAAAAGAATGAAACGCGTGACTCACTCAATGATCTGCAAGTGTTTAATCGTCACATCGCGGAATGCAGATTCTATGATGGAACAATCGTCCGACGAATCTGCGTTGTTCATGTTCTTTATACGATAAGCCAGAATGGACAATTCCCCGGCAACGTGTACGATTAAAGTGCAGAGAAAACAAATGGATATCGTATGGAAAAAGTAAAAATAAACCAGAGGGAACTGCGAGGCATATAAGAGTGCGTATGTACGCATGTCGGTGACATTGAAATGGATAAGTGTACGATAGGGGAAAATGTATTGCATCGTCTCGTTGAACAGCGCTGCCAATGAAAAAAATAACAAGCCAAGTTCTAGAAAGTACACAAGTAACATTTGTGTTAACCGCGTCTATAAAAGTACCTTCGAAAATCGGCGAAATCGCGTATATAAGGCCTTAATCGAAGGATTTTTTTTTCCTCAATGCATACTTTTTTTTATATCAAGGAAAATAGAGTGTTTTTTTTTTCATCAAAATTTCGACGATCACTCGATCGGCGACCATTTTTTTCAAAAATCATTATTTTATTGAATCCTTCGATTAAAGACTAGATAATACGGTACAAAAACTAAATTCATTTGGTTTTTTTTTTATTTCAGATGATTCGTTCCCGAGCAGGAGTGATCACCGCGAAGGACCTTTTTTGCACAGCTGTCTGTGCAATTTACTGTATCTCCGTCGTTTATAAATATTTCTCAATAAAAAAATTGTCAGAGATACTTGAAATGATACTCTTTACTATGAAAAAAAAAACAAGTTAAAAACCTGCACCCATTTCCCCCAAAAAAAATCACGAAAACACCTCTTTTTCCCGACCGCGAACTAGGTGTAACCCGTTAAATACCTCAGTAGTTATTAGACAAAAGAAAGAAAAAAAATGTATTCTCACCAGCCCTGACAATGTTCTCCATCGGAACGAAAAAGTACGTCAGCTCAGGACTCAACGACAACCAACCGAATACACGATAAAACGTCATCCCGATCGTAGTGTACTCGAGATACAAATATTTTTCTTTTTCATCTCGATAATTTTCCTCTCTCGCTCCGTCCTTGGCTTGTTGAACAACTTTCAACAATGGCGCCGAGTGCCTGACAACCAACATTTTAATGCCGACAATCAGTTGCTCGGTACTCTCGGCTAGATTCGCCAGCATTAGATCCATGTCGCCCAAAACGTTTATCAAATCAATTGTAATGAAAATCATTTGTGTCGCGAAGTAAGCGTAGCCAATGTAAAACTTGACGTAACTCGGCTCCAATGGCCAACATCCACCAATGGACATAAGACGTCTGTTCCAGTCGTGGAGTTTTCGAACTTTATCTAAATCTGCCTGAGGAAAGCCAACGAGAGGTGCGTCATAAATTCGATTATAAATTTAAAAAAAACAACGAAAATGATGAAAGAGAAGAATTGAAAGTATTTGAAAGGTCCGTTTCGTTTGTTCGAAAGAGAAAGTGAAAATGTCATTGTCACTTACTGTCATGATTCAAAGTTGGAATATTCTAGACAAAGGCTTCGCGTAGACTGAACTCGTGAACTCGTGAATCGATATACGATTTGCATGAAAAATATCAAGTATTGTAACGCTCGACGATTCATGAGCCCATCAGACATGCAAAATCCGTGAATTATGGAGCCTACTTTGACAATCAAAGTTCTCATACCGTAATATCCGTCGATTTTCAATGTCATTATTTTTCGTATTTTTACCGTCCAATGCAGAAAATTGCGGTATGATTGTTTTCTTCCGTGCGATCGATGAACACTTTGCGCAAAATTGGAAAAACTCTCAATAACCATGTAAAGAATACAATATCGTTTATGCTAAATGCTTTACCATGCGCAAACTCAACGTATTTTTTTGTTGAGACGACGTTCTTTAGTGGAGAGAAATATTCGATCCGCGTTCACGAAACGTGCAAAATAACGAATGGTGACGTTTCGTCGTGATAAATGTACTCTCATATTTCTTTAAATGAGATGACCGACCGTCATAAACTTCCTCTCATTTAAGCCTAAACATTTTTTTACAAAATAAATTCGTACCTTAATTTAATCCGTGCAAAGTGTGAATGAAAACAAAAGTAACAGGCTTGAGGAAACGAGAATAATTTTTATTTTCTGTTAAATTTTAGATTTGTACAGTGGGTAAAAAAAGTATTTGTACACCGCGTGTTTTTCAAATTGCTCCTACATTCGTCCATTGAAACATTTTTGTCGACCACTTTCTTTTTTTCAAAGAAAAAAAAAATGCTAAAGTATATTTTTTTCGCAGGATGATTTGAAGCACACTGTACATTCGCGCATATCGAATGCCAAAAAGTGCTCAAAGTGCACTTGGTCCCTGACACGAGTGGACGTACGTGACATTCGGTACGTAAGAGTCCTGGAGAACTTCGTCAGGTACATAAAAATACCGTATCGTTTTTCGCAATAAAAAATGTTTTCACTTTGATGTTTAAGGCATGCGCCTAAATTTCGGACGTTTTTCCGGTTTTGATAAAAAAAAAATGTATATATTTTTTGTATCTATCGTTTCACAGTCTTTTTTTATTGATGTTTCAAGAACTTACAAAAAAAATTGTGCGAAAAATAAAAATTGTAAGTTATGGACTTCTAAATATGGCTGCGAAAAAGATTTGAGGCGGTTGACATAATTCCAAAGCTACCATTCACCTGAAACAGAAATAAAAGCAATTTCCTTGGTCAATAAGAATGTCATTATGTCAGGTACGGAAGGGAATTTTTTTTTTAAATTTATTTTAATGACGACTATCTGAAAAAAAGTTAATTTGTTATCCTTGTCAATTTTTAATCATAACTCAAAAATTATAGGAGCTGTTGGTCCGGCCGTTGACCTTCCAGAAATAAATGCTCCATCGGAAAAATGCTGCACAGTCGCCATTTTGACATGTATCTCTGTGAAAAAATAATTTTCTATAGTCAATTACGTGTATAATAAATTATTTCGTGCTATTACAGCCACAAAAAAAATATTATGACGATTTATAGGCAAAATTTGGGATAATTAAAAAACCGAAAAAAAATTATACCTCAATTACCGTGACATTTAGGAATAGGGTCTAAGAATTTAAAAAATTAGCAAATCTCAAAAAAAACAATTTATTGGTCCATCTGTTAAACACCCTGTATATATAACGTGTAGATGATGAACCATGGATGAAGGTAAAGGTAGGCCAGGTAAAAAAGTGGAGTAGACAGCGAAGGTGAAGCCGAACAAAGGTAAGTTCATAGAGCAGATCAGTGCGGCAAATGTGATGCCATTGGTGCATCACCTGTAGCCTGGACAGCGTAGGCCAACCAAATAATGGTAAGTTGACAGCTTACTACAGTTCAGTGAATGTAATGTCCATTCGAAGTGCATCTCGAATGGACTAACCTTCATCTGAACTGCGCTGTCAACTTACCATTATTTGTTTGGCCTACGCTGTCCGGGTTAACCTGCACATGATTATTTTATAGTCATCGATTAATTTATAGTCATAGATTAAAAATTAATTCATAGTCATCGATTTAAAATGAATTTATAGTCATTGATTTAAAATTCATTTATAGTCATACATTTGATCTAATTTATACTTATAGATTTAAGAATTGTAAAAGTCTTTGAAAAAAAAAATTGGTATACTAACCTGCTGCTGTATTATTTCTTCTTTTTTTTCCCTATTTAGTGTCCGCCATTTACGCAGACGCAGTAGTCGTGCAATTGTCTTCCGCTTTTGTTTTTCCATCTCATTCACTACGTACACGTTATGTGTGAAAATGTGTAAAGTGATTAATATGTCTCGTTCTTTTCTCGTGTCTCCCCAGCATTTTACAAGATGAGGTTAGACACGTTTTTAGCGCCAAACTGTACAAGTCCAGTTGCTTGACCATCGTCTGAAGCTAGCCGAATCAGGCAAATTGAAGTAAGCCGTAATTCCAGTTGCTCCACCATCGCCTGAAGCTAGCCGGATGAGGAAAATTGAAGTAAGCCGTAAATCCAGTTGCTCCATCATCGCCTGAAGCTAGCCGGATCAGGCAGATTGAAGTAAGCCGTAAATCCAGTTGCTCCACTATCGCCTGAAGCTAGCCGGATCAGGCAACTCGGCGAGACTGTATACCCAGTTGCCTGACTATTGTCTGACACCAGCCGGATCAGGCAAATTAAGGCATACCTTAAGTAAGGCCTCTGTACTACAACGTGATCAGACCAGGATCAAATATCAGGACAGCTTGACAATATTTCCTCTCGGGATTTCGGCCACTCACGGGGAGTTGGTGCGATCATTAAAAAAAATACATACATATTAATATCTATTTATATCTTCCCGAGTCTTTTCTTATTAACGATGCACGCCAATACCTTGCATAGCTTTTCCAGTGTACTTGTATCATTCCCATGCTGTATTTGTCGATAATGATAATATCAATTTGTTGTTACAATAATGTGATTTTTTTCATTAGAAACATTCTTAACAAAATGATTACAAAGGTTCAACCATTTCGTGAATAAGATTTTTTGTACAATTGACGAATGGAAAAAAATACAATCAAACCATGGTTTGACTGACAAAAAATGACTATTATTCTTAAGTTAAATTATAATTTTTTCTTCAAATATAAGCAAACAAGAATGTTTTCGAGGGGATTTTTTATTCCTGGCATACTTTTCAAAAGTTTCAAAAAGAAATTAATACATACGACAAAAAATGATCAACTATCATTCGACACTCAAGCATTTGCATCTACATATTCGGACGTAAGCTGCTAAATCTGCCAAAAGATAAAATGTAAATGAAAAGATATGAATGTAAAGTTGCAAAAAGTTTAGGACTTACTCGATTAGCTTCTGGCAGTCTGGAAAATCCATTTTCCATTTTCTACGATGGCGCATTTTCGTGGAGTTGCTTTCTATCGTGACACGAGAGCGATGGTGCGAGACTTTCGGAATTGGGGACGCAGTATAATTTCGAGTATAATGCAAACCTTGGTCGTCCATTATTACCAATAACAACGAAAATGTACTATCGATAAGTGTGTTTTATCTACGATTTCATCTTTACTTTTATGTGCGTGCGTTCATATGTATTTGTATTTGATACAAATTAAAGTATTACTGGATGGACCGTCGGGCAAAAAGTTACTCCAAAATGGGCGAATCGTGGATTTACAAGTCTAGATCATGTCGTACATATTTAGCCTTACAAACAGCTAATTTAATAATAAATTAACACTTAGCAATGTTAATTGTCCACTTTTAATATTAATTGAAGTCAAATCCGACGATAAGATATCCGTGGAGATCAGAGAGGTACGAGTTATTCAAATATATTTATCCGCTCCTTCACTCACAATTATTCACGGATTTAAATGAATATTTCAATATGATAGCAGTATGTTTTTTATTCACGTTCAAGTGCCCAATACCCTACAATGCTGAGAAAATTTTCTAAAATTACATTCTAAGACGACAATTGACTTGACTTTCAATCTGTACTAGGTAAAAAAAAAAGCTTAACCATTTATACTTTCAAGCCATCGTACGCAACATCGATATGTAAGCCATAGATGTTTTGAGTACCTGGAAAAACGTCCGCAAACCTGATTTTTTTCACAAGGCAATCGATTCATGTGCCACAACTAAATATAGTAATAAATGAAAACGCTTACGCTGCTGAACCCGCTGAGTTCGAAAATATAAAATCTTCCTGCGGTCAGTTGCAAAGGTCTGTGTGCTCGAATCATGCATATCATCATATGATTTTTGTATTTCGTTGGCATCGTGTACCATCGGCACTCGTAATACGCGGCCTCCACATTTATACTCTAAAAAATGACAAACGAGATTAACAAAAACACTTCGCAGATATTGTATTCATTGACGTTCTTACCTCGCGCATAAGGAAATTACCCAGCACGCAATAAATGAGTATCACTCCCATCATTGACCCCGAGTAAATGACGAAGGTTGTAAATTCAAATATAGACGTCAGAACAGATTTCTGGAGACAAAAAAAAAGCCTACCATTCCAAAATTATCCATTTCTAGCAACCCAGATTACTGCGCTGCTTCGTGTCTTCCCATTTTAGTTTGTTTGTCATTTCGATTGATTATTTATAAGGTACGTACCACGAGAACAGTATAAGCCGAGAGTCCAATGATCAACGTTGTAATTACGAGTTCTTCAAGCAAAACGAGATTGAAAATATCATTGATTGCATCGGCAACCCTGACGGAAGACAGTTTTCAATATTAATCTTTGTCGTGATCGATGAGTTCTTGAAGTACTTCAAGCTTATTAGTGAAATATGTGACTCAAATAAAGAAATGAAACGCGCGACTCACTCAATGACCCGCAAGTGTTCAATCGTTATATCCCGAAATGTAGAATCTATATTGCAATAATCGTCCGACGAATCTGCGTTGTTGATGTTCCTTATACGATAAGCGAGAATGGACAATGTACCAGCAACGTGTACGATCAAAGTGCAGAGAAAACAAATGGCAATTGTATGGAAGAAGTAAAAATAGATGAGAGGTAACTGCGTGGTATATAAGAGTGCGTATGTACGCATGTCGGTGACGTTGAAGAGGGTAAGTGTACGATAGGGGAAAACGTATTGCATCGTCTCGTTGAACAGCACTGCCAATAAAAAAAAAACAATCCAAGGTCTAGATACTACATAAGTCACATTTTCTCTAGCTAACCATGAATAAAAACACATTTCTATCAAATATATAACATATATAAATGTACTTGAAGATTATTCGAACGTGTTGCATTCTCATATGAATTAGATCGTTCATCGTTTGTGAAGATACAATCCTCAATGAAAGTACCCCAGATGTAAAATTCTCAAATATATGTTCCACGTGTAAAGTACATAATATGTAAACCAAGCCCCAAAATTTCAGTTAAAAGTTTTCGTTAATTATTATCACTTATATTTGTTAATCTTCAACTTCATTAGAGCGTAACTCTTGAGAGTGAATATGCCTCATGACTTTTAGGATTTTTGAGGGGCTCAATTGTTTACAGCATTTCCATACGGCTCAAGACTGTAAGGTACAATCCAATGAGAAAATAAACAGAATTTCAATAAATTATAATTAATTACACTACAATTAAGTAGCGAATGGTTGTGAAATTTTTCCAAAAGGTACTTTCATGTATAAACAATAGAGTGGCCTAAAAAAAATCTCTCCGATTCGGGCTCTCACCCCTTGAAATGTTTCTCGATACTCAAACAAAGAGACTTGTGAAAGGAGCAGTCTGTAGGTTAATTCTAACAGGTGACTCATGAGGTTTTCTTATTCACCATTTGATTTACACGTAGAAAATTCAAGTCTGATCTTCAGATACGGCCAATTGTCAAAAAAATACGAGGAATGGGGGTTAAAATTCAGTCGACGAGGTTCTTTTATAGCCAATGAAGTTGCACATATGTTTTTACCAATGTATTATGGATAATAATTACAGATACAATTGTGGAAAGTATGTTTCAAGATTTTTACACGTTAAAATGGCTTCATTATTCTATAACTAATACGTCAACTTTATATCCATATACTTTTTATCTGGATGCAAGCATCAATCTACAAAATTCTTCTTGTGACAATTTGAATATTGCTTCCGGTGTTTCTTCACCACCTTCAGAAGATACTGCTTCTGTTCTTCATTTTTTTATTAACAATCCATTATATTCTTCGATGAGGGCGACACCTCGTTCAGCAACATCATTAACAACTTTCAACTCCTCAAAAACTGCCAAACATTCATTGAAGCTCAGGCTACGTTTCCCATTCGTCGGGGCTTTTACGAAGAAAATCGTATGGCAATTCGCAGAGTTCAAACAAGCGTAGTGATTTGTTGGTGATAAAATAACTGATATCAACATCAACTATACGCTTGAATTCGTCGTCACTCAATACTACACGTTTAACATTTTCATCAAGACTTTCGCGTTGTATTGCCTGAACCATTTTTTGTTTTACGTTGAGAGGAACAGGCGGGTGTCGAAGAAGGATAAAGCTGCGAGCTCTTCACATAAATACCATAGATGTTCTCTCAGTTTGTTAGCAGCTGCCTTAGAAACGTCGGGATTGATAGCTTGAAACTTGATCAAATTTTGCATCAACGACAAATCGCAGTTAGGGGGCTTTGATTGCACACGGTGCAATCAAAGAAAGGATGCATGATTACGAAGGCTCTAATTTGGGGTTATTAATCCGTTTACTGTATATAATAATCCCACTGATTGGTCCAGACCACTCATTGATTGTATCTAACGAAAATGGTTTGCATTGATGAAGAAAACGTTAATTGATCACGTGTAAATCAAATGGAGAATCAAAAAGCCTCATGAGTCACCTGTTAGAATTAACCTACAGGCTACTCCTTTCACGAGCTTCTTTGTTTCAGTATGGAGCAATATTTCAAGCGGTGAGAATCCAAATCGGAGTGATTTTTTTTAGGCCACTCTAATAAACAACCTGCACGAAAAGTAGACGAGCTACTCGGCCCTTTTTTTCATTACGCTCTTTTACTCGTAATATATGAGAGTAAAACAACGTTCGAAAGGAAAGCAAGCGAAACTATTGCAAATTCAAAGTGCTAGAAGTTTTTGACGTGTCAGTGGATCGAACCCAAACTCTGCACTAATCCTTTGACCAACCGAATAATGCATTCGATTCTAATCTTCGTGGGAACATTTATATAAGAATCTCAAACAGTTTTGAGAAACCTCGGTAGTTTTTAAGCAAAAGAAAAAAATTGGTTCTTACTAGCCCGGACAATGTTCTCCAACGGGGCAAACATGTACGTCACCTCAGGAGTAAACGACAACCAACCGAATACTTGATAAAACGTCATCCCGGTCGTGATGTATTCGAGATACAATTTTTTCTCTCTTTCATCCCGGTAATTTTCTCCATTCGCTCCGTTCTCAACTTCTTTCACGACTTTCATCAATGACGTCGAGTGCCTCAGTGCGAACATTTTAACGCAGACTATCACCTGCTCGGTTAGCTCGAGTAGATTATCAACCATGAGACCCATGTCACCGAATACATTTACTAAATCAATCAACATAAAGACCATTTGTGACACGAAGTAAACGTAGCCTATGTAAAACTTGAAATAACTCGGCTCCAATGGCCAACATCCACCGATTGACATGAGACGTCTGTTCCAGGATTGTAGTTTTCGTACTTTCTCTAAATCTCCCTAAGGGAAGCCAACGAGAGCTGCGTCATAAATTCAATAAAAGCAAAAATGACGATTGCTAAGCATCAAAAGTATTTGAAATGTCACGTTTATTTTATTTTGAAAAAGAAAATGAACAAAAATATTGTAACTTGCATCACTCTCACTTACTGTCATGATGCGAACGTGGAATATTCAAGACAAAGGTTTCTCGAAGACTGAACTCGTGAATCTTGAATCGATAAGCGATTTGCATGAGGAATATCAATTATTGCAATTTCTCGGGTGCTCTCGTGTTCGCAAATTCATGAGTGCATCAGACATGCAAAACCGGTGCATTATGGACTCTACTTTGATAATCAAAATACTTATACCGTAATATCTGTCGATTTTCAATGTCATTATTTTTCGTGTTTGTACCGTCCAATGCAGAAAATTGCGGTATGATTGTTTCCTTCCGTTTGATGCACGAACAGTTTACCGGCCTCTCTCTCTCTCTCTCTCTCTCTCTCTCTCCAGGCGCACACACGTCTGCGCAAAAATAGAAAAACTCTCAATAACCATGTAAAGAATACAATGACAAACGATTATGCAAAGTGTTTTATCGTGCGCAAACTCAACGTACTTTTGTTAAAACGATGTTCTCCAGTGGGGAGAAATATTCGATCCGCGTTCATGAAACGTGCGGAATAACGAATGGTGACGTTACATCGTGATAAATGTACTTCTGTATTTTCCGCGGTTAACGTACGTTGAAAAAGCTTTCAATTAGACGAAGAGCCGTTTTCATGAAGTTCCTAAACATTGTTACAAAATGAATTAATAGCTCAAATTAATCCGTGAAAAGTTTGAACGAAAACAAAAGTAACTTCACAGACGTGAGGAAAGAAGAATGTTTAATTATTATTTTTTGTACAAGTGTAGGTTCGTACATTCGCGCACATGGAGTGGCAAAAAGAGATCAAACTGCACTTGGTCACTGACCTGAGTGGATGCCCGTGACGTTCAGTACGTAAAAGTCCTGGAGCACTTCTTCAGGTACGTAAAAATACCGCATCGTTTTACGCAATAAAAAAATGTTTTTTTCGTTGATTTTTAAGACAGTACTATAGCCTCAACGGGTTACACCTAGTTCGCGGCCAGAAAAAAGAGGTGTTTTCGTCAATTTTTTTTTTTTTGGGAAATGGGTGCAGGTTTTTAATTTTTTTTTTTCATAGTGAAGGGTATCATTTCAAGTATCTTTGACAATTTGTTTATTGGGAAATATTTATAAACGACGGAGATGCAGTAAATTGCACAGACCGCTGTGCAAAAAATAAATACATTTCCAGATGTATTGAGTACTGGCCAATAAGGATCATGCATATCATCATATGATTTTTGTATTTCGTTGGCATCGTGTACCATCGGCACTCGTAATACGCGGCCTCCACATTTATACTCTAAAAAATGAGAAACGAGATTAACAAAAACACTTCGCAGATATTGTATTCATTGGCGTTCTTACCTCGCGCATAAGGAAATTACCCAGTACGCAATAAATGAGTATCACTCCCATCATTGACCCCGAGTAAATGACGAAGGTTGTAAATTCAAATATAGACGTCAGAATAGATTTCTGGAGACAAAAAAAAGCCTACCATTCCAAAATTATCCATTTCTAGCAACCCAGATTACTGCGCTGCTTCGTGTCTTCCCATTTTAGTTTGTTTGTCATTTCGATTGATTATTTATAAGGCACGTACCACGAGAACAGTATGAGCCGAGAGTCCAATGATCAACGTTGTAATTACGAGTTCTTCAAGCAAAATGAGATTGAAAATATCATTGATTGCTTCGGCAACCCTGACGGACGACAGTTTTCAATATTAATCTTTGTCGTGATCGATGAGCTCTTGAAGTACTTTCAGCTTATTAGTGAAATATGTGACTCAAATAAAGAAATGAAACGCGCGACTCACTCAATGACCCGCGAGTGTTCAATCGTTATATCCCGAAATGTAGAATCTATATTGCAATAATCGTCCGACGAATCTGCGTTGTTGATGTTCCTTATACGATAAGCGAGAATGGACAATTCACCAGCAAACGTGTACGATTAAAGTGCAGAGAAAACAAATAGCATTTGTATGGAAAAAGTGAAAATAGATGAGAGGTAACTGCGTGGTATATAAGAGTGCGTATGTACGCATGTCGGTGACGTTGAAGAGGGTAAGTGTACGATAGGGGAAAATGTATTGCATCGTCTCGTTGAACAGCATTGCCAATAAAAAAAAAGCAATCCAAGTTCTAGATACTGCATAAGTCACATTTTCACTAGCTAACCATGAACGAAAACACATTTATATCAAATATATAACACATATAAATGTATTTGAAGATTATTCGGACGTGTTGCATTATTATATGAATTAAACCGTTCATCGTTTGAGAAGATGCAATCCTCAATAAAAGTACTCCAGATGTGAAATTCTCAATTATATGTTCCACGTGTAAAGTACATAATATGTAAACCAAGCCCCAAAATTCCAGTTAAAAGTTTTCGTTTATTATTACGTCACCTATATTTGTTAATTCTTCAACTCTTGAGAGTGAATATGCCTCACGATTTTTAGGACTTTTTTGAAAAAATTTTTTAACAATTTAAAGTTGTAATAAGATAATGTCAAAATTTAAAAATGATGCGATTATTTTATCGCCTTTGAAAAAAATCCATAAAAATGGACTCATTTTCGGACGTCTAAAGGATTTTTTCCCCTTAAGGGGGGAAACCCCTTTTTAAAATGAGCCATTTTTTATGGATTTTTCTAAAGGTGATAAAATAATCGCAACATTTCTAAATTTTGACATTATCTTATTACAACTTTGAAATGTTTATATTGACTTTTCCAATGATTGCTATTAATTAATCGTAAAAAAAAGCGATACTTCTCATTACTTTAATTAATTTCTCAACAATTACTCAGTCGATTTATTTGTTTGGGATTGTTCGGGTTAATAAATAAATTTGGGTTAATAAAACTCAGTCGATTTATTTGTTTGGGTTCGTTTGGGTTAATAAGTAAATCCCAATGTGCCGAAAAATATCCTAGAAAAATCTTAGTGGTAAATGCTTCAGAGATGGTGCTGAGGAATAGTGAGACATCATCAGTCGAGACAAGTGAACTATTTTGATTTCTTTGAATTTGTTTATCCGCTCCTTCACTCACAATTATTCATTGATTTTGTCGAATATTTCAACAAGATAACGCATTATGCTTTTTAATCACGTTCAATAAGTGTCCAATACCCTACAATGCTAAGATAAATTTCTAAAAGCATATTCTAAGAAGATAATCAACCTGAATTTCAATCTGAATCTGTACGTGGTAGAAAAAAAAACCATGATGATTTATACTTTTAAATCATCGTACGCAACATCGATATGTACGCCATAGAGGTTTTGAGTACCTGAAAAAAAGGTCTACAATACTGATTTCTTCACATAACAATCGATTCATATAACATTGCTATAGCAATAAATGAAAACGCTTACACTGCTAAACCCCTTGAGTTCGAAAATGTAAAATCCACCTGCCGTTAGCTGCAAAGGTCTGTGTGCTCGAATCATGCATATCATCATGTGATTTTTGTATTTCGTTGGCATCGTGTACCATTGGCTCTCGTAATACGCGTTCTGCACATTTGTACTCTAAAAATGATAAACGAGATTTAAAAAAAAACAATTCGCACACTGCTAAAAAAAATATATTTATCCTACTCGGTACGATAATGAACGATTTACGCACGCGAAGAGTACGTAAAACCCCCATTTTCACACCGCGTAAAATAATAGAACATTATGATACGAGGACGAAAAAACTTTTTCTAACGACTGTAAGTTTGCAGGACGAGCCGAAGGTGAGTGTTGCAATGACACCGCGTAAAATAATAGTACATTATGATACGAGGACGAAAAAACTTTTTTTAACGATTGTGAGTTTGCAGCGCGAGCCGAAGGCGAGTGTTACAATGACACTACGTAAAATAATAGAACATTATGATACGAGGACGAAAACACTTTTTCTAACGACTGCAAGTTTGCAGCACGAGCCGAAGGCGAGTGTTGCAATGACACCGCGTAAAATAATAGTACATTATGATACGAGGACGAAAAAACTTTTTCTAACGACTGTGAGTTTGCGGCCTGAGCCGAAGGCGAGTGTTGCAATGACACTGCGTAAAATAATAGAACATTGTGATACGAGGACGAAAAAACTTTTTCTAACGATTGTGAGTTTGCAGCACGAGCCGAAGGCGAGTGTTGCAATGACACCGCATAAAATAATAGAACATTATGATACAAGGACGAAAAAACTTTTTCTAACGACGCAGGTATACGCATTTTTCTCAAAACACTATTTTTGAAGTCGGTGAACACGATTTCTCAAAAACTAATGCACCGATCTTATTGAAATTTTGCACACTTCTTCAAAATGGCATTGACTAGTGATTGAACGATGGATTTTTTTTCGATTACAAATAATTTTACAAGGCTATACGTAGTGTAAATTGTACCAAAAATTGAACTATTTTGCATACAACTCTGCCAAAAATTCAAATTTCAATTTTTTTTTAAATCCTTCCTTCAATCACGAGCTATACTTATCTACTAACAGAAAAAATTTGGTTTTTTTATTTCTGATAAAGCTATCATGAGTTATCCTGACCACCACGAGGACACTTTTTTTGAGGGGTCTCCGGAAGCCAGGTCCCACTGGCTGAAATTCCCAAATTTTTGGATGAATTTTTTTTTTTTAATATTGTTGAAATGTTGCTCTTTTATGTACTAAATATTTTGAATAAAATAATCTATATATTATATTTTTAAAAATAGAGAAAATATGCTTTTTTTGGGTTCGAAACCACGTAAGCCCTTAAATAAAATAGGTTTTTTCCTTGTCTCGCAGCCTACTACGACTCTATTTGTTACAAATATTTTTTTATTTGTTCAAGCTATTCTTTTTAAATATCGAATATATTTAAATTAAATAAATAACGTTTAGATTCAAATTAAATGAATAAAGATAAAACACAAAATATCGCACGAATACGAGAAAGGAATATTGGTTCGTGACATAATAGTGCGGTGATAAAAGTTAAATTATTTTTCTTTTTTACTAATAAGGTTGTTATTTTTAAAAAAAGAACGGTATCGTCGTGCCTTTTATTAACAGGCGCGACTATTTATGTATAGAAAGACTAACGATTTTCCTCAACTGCAGAATGTTACAACAGTCTTCTAATAAAAACAAAGCCATAAGAATTTTGAGCGACTGAAACGTGTAGCAATTTTCCATCTCTCTTTTGTCTTATACTATCAGATGTAACCAAATCACAGATTTATTAGGAATAAATAAAATATTTAGTTATTAGACGATATTAAATAGATCTTGATTTGAATAAATAAATATATTTAAAAGAAATCATTTTAATAATGGAATGCAATAGAAAAAATTCGTTTTTCCGAAAAATCTAGTTAATTCAAATTTAAAAAATCAGATAGACGCACGTAGTTGATATCAAAAGAATTTTTCTGTCAGTGCAGATATTGTATTTATTGGCGTTCTTACCTCGCGTATAAGGAATTCACCCAGTGTGCAATAAATGAGTATCACTCCGGCCATTGACATCGAGTAAAAGACGAAAGTTGCGAATCCAAATATAGACGTCATAACATCTTGCTGGAGACAAAGAAAAAAATCTCACCATTCGAACTTTGTCCATTTCATGCGAGCCAGATAACTGAGCTACTTTGTGCCTTTCGATTTTTTGTTTGATTGTCATTTCGACCCATTATTTATATGACTCCTACCACGAGAACAGTATAGGCCGAAAGTCCAATGATCAACGTCGTAATTATGAGTTCTTCCAGTAAAATGAGATTGAAAACATCATTGATTCTTTCGGAAGTCCTGACGGAAGACAATTATCGATATTTATCGTTGTCGTAATCGATGAGGTGATGAGGGGCTATTCTACTGTGATGGCTCAAAAAATGAGCTAGTTTTTAATAAATTTTTTTTCCAAAACCATTGCATGTGTCGGTAAAAACTTTTTTTTTTGCTTAAAGGTATACTCTTACAAAGTAGAAAACAATTTTTTTTCTTGCACATAAATGTATATTTATTTAACAATTGATAATCGTGTAAAAATATGTAGCGAAACAAAACATTCAAAAAGATTCTTAATCTGTATGAGTGTCGCTATCGCCCGAACTAGAATTATTATTTTATATTGCAAAATAACAAAATGGCGTCGTTTTTTGCAAAAATGTTCGAAAAACACGTTTTTTTTTTTCGTCATAATTCGGGCGAAAGTATAAGTAAAAATTAATTTTTTTTTTATAATTCCAGTTCGGGCGATAGCGACACTCATACAGACTAAAAATCTTTTTTAATTTTTTGTTTCAGATTACCTGGAGAGCGCAAATCATCAACGCCAGTGACATACTTCTCTTTCTTCATGCCTTTACACGATTATAAATTCTTAAATGAATATACATTTATATGCAACAACAAAAAATTGTTTTCTATTCTATAAGAGTGTACCTTTGAGCGAAAAAAAAAGTTTGTACCAATACATGCAACAGTTTTCAAAAAAAAAAAGTTAAAAAATAGCTTATTTTTTGAGCCATCACAGTAGAATAGTCCCTTAAAGTATTGGGAGTACAAATTAATTCGGTCCATTTTCAAGAGATGGCTCTGGCTGTTATGAATGTTCGATAGTGACAGCTGATTTCGGTGCTTTCAGAGAGGTTAGACATCTTTCAATAACATTCAATTTATATCGCTTTGAGTTCCATTAAAAACCTTGTTTTTTACTGTGTTGAATATGTCAAATTTTGTGTGAACTAAGCAGCATTTGCGGGAAGTTTTACTTTTCTGCTTTAATTGGAAGAAAAGTGCAGCTGAAGCGCATCGAATACTTGTTGAAGTTTATGGTGATGATGCTCCAACTGATAAATCATGTAGGGAATGGTTTCGGCGCTTTAAGAACGGTGATTTCAGCGTTGAAGACAAGCCTCGCCCTGGACAGCGAAAAAAATTCGAAGACAATGAGTTGGAGGCATTACTCGATGAAGATCCGAGTCAAACGCAAGAAGAGCTTGCAGATTCATTGGGAGTGACTCAACAAGCAGTTTCCGTGCGACTAAAATCCATGGGATTGATTCAAAAGCAAGGAAATTGGGTGCCTCATGAACTGAAATTGCGAGACGTTGAAAGGCGATTTTTCTCTTGTGAGCAGCTGATTCAAAGGCAAAAAAGAAAGGGTTTTTTTTTACATCGGATTGTGACTGGGGATGAGAAATGGATATTCTACGATAACCCCAAGAAGAAAAAATACTACGCTTTGCCCGGTAAATCGTTGCCATCGACCTCAACATCAACGCCAAAGTCGAATATCCATGGTTCGAAGGTCATGCTGTGTATCTGGTGGGACCAAAAGGGTGTTGTGTACTATGAGCTGCTACAACCTGGCGATTCCATTACGGGCGATCGGTATAGACTACAATTGATTCGTTTGAGCCGTGCATTACGAGAAAAACGGCCGGAATACGAGCAAAGACATGACAAAATTGTTCTTCTGCATGACAACGCTCGGCCTCATGTCGCAAAAGCCGTAAAAAAAGATTTGGAAACGCTCAAATGAGATATTTTACCGCACCCGCCGTATTCTCCGGACATTGCTCCTTCTGATTACTGGTTGTTCCGACGAATGCAGCAGGATTTAGCAGGTCACCGGTTCACTTCTTTCGCAGAAATCGAAAATTGGCTCAAAACTTGGATCGCCTCAAAACGACGAGACTTTTTGTTCGAGATGGAATTCGAAAATTGCCTGAGAGGTGGGAAAAAGTAGTAGCCAGCGATGGACAATACTTTGATTAATCTATTCATACCTTTGATTTTGAAACAAATGGATTTTTTACCACAAAAAAACGGACCGAATTAATTTGTACTCCCAATACTTTCAGCTTATTAGTGAAATGTGTGACTCAAAAGAAAAACGGAATGAAACATGCGACTTACTTGATGATCCGCAAGTGTTCAATCGTTACATCGCGGAATGCAGATTCTATATTGGAATAATCGTCCGGCGCATCTGCGCTGTTGATGTTCCTTATTCGATAAGCCAGAATGGACAATTCACCGGCAACGTGTATGGTTATAGTGCAGACAAAACAAATGCCAATTGTATGGAAAACGTAAACATAGAGGACAGGTAACTGTGACACATATAAAAATGCGTATGTACGCATGTCCGTGACGTTGAAGATGAGAAGTGTACGATAGGGGAAAGTGTACTGCATCGTCTCGTTGAGCAGCACTGCCAATGAAAAAAAAAAAAAAAAAAACAATCCAAGTTCTAGATACCATACTAGTAACATTTGATCTAGTTGACGATTAACTAAAACACCTTCTAATTAAATATATAACTTATACAAATGTACTTGAAGATTATTCGAACGTTCAGTTCATATAAATGTACTTGAAGATTATTCATGTTCAGTTCATATAAATTTTTGAAAATACATGAAAAATTTGTAGTAAAAAAATCTCACTCGAAAACTACCCCCAACAGTAAGAAAACATCGAATTATCCGTAAGTCCTTCAAAATATGCTTATGTGTTCTGGAACGCTCATATTTCGATTCAGATCAGGATAAAATAACAGAAAACGAGATGATAACATTTTATCCATTGAGGGGATGAATTTCTCTCAATTGAGGGGTAGTTTATAAGGGTTGATTGATCCGTAAGTTCTTCAGAATCCCACTACGTGTTCTGAAATGACTTTTCCTCAATTTCTGGCAGAAATGAACAATGTGAAATGAAATTAAGATGTTTTCGAGCGATTGGTGTGGTTTTTTCATTTGGGGGTAGTTTCTGAGGGTAAAAAAATTCTCGAATAATTTTTTTTCTCACATTGCGTACTCATGAATTCAGATTCACCGTGTACCAACTTTGCCAAACGCTCCAAAAAAAACTCAGAGGTTAAAGGGTTAAAAAGCTCAATAATTTTTTTACCAAAATAAATGAAAAATAAGTTGCTTCTTACCAGTCCTGACAATGTTCTCCAGCGGGACAAAATAGTACGTCAGCTCAGGAGTTATGGACAAGAAAATGAATACTTGAAAAAAAATAATCCCGATCGTCGTGTACTCGAGATACAAATGTTTCTCTTTTTCATTTCTGTAATGTTCCTCATTCGCTCCGTTCTCAACTTCTTTCACAACTTTGATCAACGAAGACGAGTGCCTTATTACCAACATTTTAAGAGCGACCATTAGTTGCTCGGTGCTCTCGATTAGATTTTCTACCGTCAGTGCCATGTCACCAAATACGTTTACTAAATCAATCGATATCAAGATCATTTGTGACGCGAAGTAAGCGTATGTTACGTAAAACTTGATATAAGTCGGCTCCAATGGCCAACATCCACTGATAGACAATAGACGTTTGTTCCAGGAGTAAAGTTTCCGTACTTTCCTTAAATCTGCCTAAGGAAAGCCAACGAGAGCTGCGTCATAAATCCGATGAAAAAAAAAAAACAAACTAAAATTTACGATTCACGAAGAATTTAATGTAGGGGCGAGTGGGGCACAATGTGTCACAGGGCACAGTGAGCCACACGCGGTTTCTCGAAGGTTTGTAGCTCGTAAATTCCGAAATTTGATATGGCGGACCGTGATTTATATTAGGTTTCGTCAAGCCTGAAAGAAAGTCGATAGCAGCTCACAAAGGATTCGGGAAAATTAAAAATTGATTCGAGGCCTGGAAAAAACAAAAATATTTCGCGTCAAATATAACGACACTTTCTGTAGCGGCTCGTACCGCGCACGAATCGTGGTGTGGGGCCTTAAGAGAAAATATAAGAATTTCAACCGGCTCCTTGTACCCTACGTTTCGCAGGACTTGACGCACCGTACCCACCTATCTGACACATTGTACCCCAACCCGTGGGGCAAAATGGGCCAATCCGTAAATTTTTTTTCCAACCCATTGTTTTACGATTTTAAATCTTTTAGCAAAAAATATGGTAGCTTTATTGTTTCAAATCAGACTACTTTGGCAAGATTAAAAATTCGATAGAAAAAAGTGACACACTGTGCCCCATCTGCCATCTCCATTCAAAACGTTCGTTTCCGTTCGTTTGGACAAAAAAATAAAATGAAATATTGTGTACTTCGGTTATTTTCACTCACTGTCATGATTCAAACGTGGTATATTCGAGACAAAGGTTTCCCGAAGACTGAACTTGGTGAATCTTCGATCGATAAACGATTTCCATGAGGTACATCAAGTATTTTAAATGTTCCGTTGCTTTCGTGATCGAGCATTCATGAGGTCGTCAGACATGCAAAAACGTCGAATTATAGACCCTAGTTTAATAACCTTGGTTGTTTAAAAATCCCGCCGTTTTTCAATGTTATTATTTTTTGTATTTAAATGGTAAAATGTAGAAAATTGCGCTATTATAGTTGCCTTCTATGCGATGCACGAGCAATTTTCTAGTGTTTTTGTTTTTTTTCTTTTTTCGTCTCTCTCCAGGCGCAACCTACGTGAGCGGATAAAATGGAAAAACTTTTAATAACCGTGTAGAGAATATAATTGCGAGCTATTATTCTAAATGTTTTGTCATGCGCGAGCGCAAAAGATTTCTGGTTAACGTGACGTCTTTTAGTGGGCGGGGGGGGGGGGGGGGGGGGTGGGGGAGAGGTATTCTATTCTCGTTCACAAAACGTGCAAAACAACGAATAGTGACGTTACAACATGATAAATGTACTTGTGCGCTTACCGCGGTTAACGTACCCTTCAAAAGCTTGCGACGAGATGAAAGACCGTTTTTTTTTTTACGAAATTTCCAAACATTTTGACAAAATTAATTCGTACCTCAATTTGATCCGGACAAAACGTAAATAAAAGCGAAAATAACTTCACCGCGCAAGGAAACGAGAATGTTCGTTTTAGAAGAAAAAAAAAATTCCTATGCAAGTGTACGTTTGTACATTTGCACATACCGAGTGATCAAAAAGGGCTCAAAGTACGCATGATCTGTGACGTGTGTGGTTGCACGTGATGTTTATGTACGTTAAAGTCACGGAGCACCTATTCAGGTATATAAAAATAACGCATCGCTTTTCGCAATTAAACATTTTTGTTTTCGATTAATTTTTGGCGTAAATATACAGGGTGAGGCACACAAAGTGTTACAGAGCAATAGCACTCAAACTATTGATCATATCCAAAAATGTTTCAGACAAAAAATTCAGTGTTCGAGAAGGCCGTCATACTGGACCACCCTATTTTTTTTATCGGTGGAGGCGCTGAAGATACGTCAAGGTCAACTCCACTTTTTAAAATGGAACCATGTATTTTTTTTTTCGATGACATTATTACCGATTTTAAGACGAATTCAGCGACCTACAACACAAGGTCATTCTAGTCACGCAAAGTATGAAAATAGTCGAAAAAACGAAAAATATCGGAATAGTCACTTTCAAAGGATCCACTAACCTTGGTTTGGGTCTACCTACAGAAGATGCTCGAAGTGATGACCCTCGACTTGTAAACACTTGTTTGATCGCTGTTTACATTTCTTACGATGCCAATGTTTCTTATCGGCAGCAAGTACGTATTTTCTGCTGACATATCAGTTAGTCACGCATTACCTTCTAATGTGAGTACATCGGATCGCGAAAATGAACTTTTTATGGGGTTTTGTCAAAGAACGCGTAATGGCGGTAGCACCTACCACGCCTGACGACATGAAAGAAAGAATACGCCGAGCATGTACCGAAATTACACCACAAATGTTGGCTCAAGTTAGACGGTCTTTTCATCAGCGAATTAACAAGTGCTTACAAGTCGAGGGTCATCACTTCGAGCATCTTCTGTAGGTAGACCCAAACCAAGGTTAGTGGATCCTGTGAAAGTGATTATTCCGATATTTTTCAATTTTTCGACTATTTTCATACTTTGCGTGACTAGAATGACCTTGTGTTGTAGGTCGCTGAATTCGTCTTAAAATCGGTAATAATGTCATCGAAAAAAAAATACATGGTTCCATTTTAAAAAGTGGAGTTGACCTTGACGTAGCTTCAGCGCCTCCATCGATAAAAAAAATAGGCTGGTCCAGTATGACGGCCTTCTCGAACACTGAAACTTTTGTCTGAAACATTTTTGGATATGATCAATAGCTTGAGTGCTATTGCTCTGTAACACTTTATGTGCCTCACCCTGTATAATAGTTTCCTGCTTCAAATGGGCCTGTATTCACCATCTTACCCGGAGTTTGAAGTATCCTCATTACATAAAACTTACCCATTTCACAAAGTGGTTAAGTTTTATGTTATGAGGATAAAAAAGTCGGAATAAATAGTTTTTTTCGGAACGGGCACTATGCTACTATTTTTTCCCCAAAAGTAGCATATCTAAGGAGTATCACGTGCAAATTTTAGGCAAAAATGTTGAAAATTCACGGCACTATGATTTTTGTTTGTAACAAAACAGTGTCTTTATGCGTTTTCACCTCTTTATGAATTTTTTTTAACATGTCGCCATTTTATTTCTCAAAAATAAATTTTTCGTACATCATCTAGAAAGTTCGAAGCATGTTCCGTAATTTTTTGAACCACTTCGGACGGATAGTTTGGTAACAATATTTTTTTGAAAACTGACTGGGTCGAATCGACGAGATTAGGAAAGAAATTCGATTTAAAAAAAAAAAAAATTATCTGCTCCTTTTTTATTTACGTTCATTCATCTCATACCCTACAAAGCTAAGAAAATATGTCTAAAAGCGCATTCTAAGAAGATAATCAACCTGACTTTCAATCTGTACGCGGTGAAGAAGCATAATTATACTTTCAAGCCATCGTACGCAACATCGATATGTATGCCCCAGAGGTTTTGAGTACCTGGAAAAATGTTCATTTAAAGTCTAAAAATATGAAAATGTCTATTAAAAAAAAAATATATACTGTTTATAGCAATATATGGAAACGCTTACACTGCTGAACCTGCTGAGTTCGAAAATGTAAAATCCACCTGCGGTTAGTTGCAAAGGTCTGTGTGCTCGAATCATGCATATTATCATGTATTTTTTGTATTTCGGTGGCATCGCGTACCATCGACACTCGTAATACGCATCCTCCACATTTATACTCTAAAAATAATAAAGGCGATTAAAGAAAAAAAAAAATCCCACTTAAGGGGCCAGTCCACTTTGAAAATTTCAAAAAATCGATTTTTTTTTTACTGTTTTCGAAAGTACATACATTCAGAAATATTGTGTCAAAATTTTATGAAAATCCGAGCTCTCTAAGTATTTGTTTTTTTTTTTACCTGAACGTCGGATTGCTGAAAAGAGACCAGAACCAAACGAAAGCAAGCAAGACTTAAAGAAATCGACGATGATGAGCAATCAGAAGGGATTCTGTACGGTGCAGGAATTGCCGATTGAGTTTATGTAAGAGTTTTTCATAGTATAAACTTCAAACGCGTTTTTCTCGAAACAACGTTTTCAAAATCTAGCTCCATCGTATCTCTAAAACTAATAAACCGATTCTCTTGAAATTCGAACCACATATTGTAAACATGATTCGCAATAAGATGACCCTCGATGGTTTTAAAATTTTGATTTTTACTCTTTTTTTTGCGAAAAAACGCGTTTTTTTTTACTTTTTCCGTTTTTCATCTGCCATTTTTTTGATAAAACTTTATATCCGAGGGTCAATTTGTAGCTGGTGTCATACTGAATCTAATGGACTTTGATTTTTTTGTTTCAGACAAGCCGTTGCCGAGTTGTGATGGAGCTACCTAGCCCACCTATTTTTGAGACGTTACGTTAAACTATAGTTTTTGTACTTAAAAATGAATAAAAATGAATTAAATTTTTTTTTTTTAAATGTATTTCAAGACTTTATTTATCAAGCCCAACAACTTTTATATTCATATCTTTTATAAAATCCTCAAAAAAAAATCGCGAAAATAGCCTTTTTTTCGTGGCTCCAAAGTGGACTGGCCCCTTAATGTATATATTGTCGTCCTTACCTCGCGCATAAGGAAATCACCCATTATGCAATACATGAGTATCATTCCGGTCATTGACCCCGAATAAGCGACGAAGGCTGCAAATTCGATCATAGAAGTCTTTACTGATTTCTGGAGACAGAAAAGAAAATCCCACAATTGTCAAATTATTCATTTCTAGTAGCCCGGATTACTACTCAGCTTCTTTGTACCTTCCCATTTTAGTTAGTTAGCCATTTAAACTCATTATATGTATCTTACCACTAGAACACTATAGGCCGAGAGTCCAATGATCGCTGTCGTAATTACGAGTTCTTCCAGCAAAACGAGACTGAATATATCGTTGATTGTGTTGGTAGTCCTGACGAAAGACAATTTTCAATATTCATTTTAGCCATAATCGATGACTTCTTAATGTGCGTTAGCTTATAATTCGTAATAACCTTTTTTTTCATTCATTCAATTAATTTCAATTCAATTCATTCATTAGTTTTCATTGCCGTGATCGATTACTTCTTAATGTACTTTCAGCTAATAATTCATAATAACCCCATTTCATTCATTCAATAAGTTTAATTCAATTCATTCATTCAATAAATTTTATTTCAATTCATTCATTCAATTTCAATTCAATTCATTCAATCAATAAATTTCAATTCAATGCATTCATTCAATAAATTTCAATTCCATTCATTCGTTCAATAAAATTCAATTCAATTCATTCATTTAATAAATTTTAATTCAATTCATTCATTCAATTTCAATTCAATTAATTTATTCAATAAATTTCAATTTCATCCATTCATTCAATAAATTTCAATTCAATTCATTCATTCAATAAAATTCAATTCAATTAATTCATTCAATAAATTTCATATCAATTCATTTATTCAATAAATTTCATATCAATTTATTCATTCAATACATTTTAATTCAATTCATTTATTCAATAAATTTCAATTGAATGCATTCATTCAATAAATATCAATTCAATTCATTCATTCAATAAATTTCAGTTCAATCCATTCATTCAATAAAATTCAATTCAATTCATGCATTCAATAAATTTTAATTCAATTAATTCATTCAATAAATTGTAATTTAATTCATTCATTCAATAAATTTCAATTCAATTCATTCATTCAATAAATTTCAATTCAATGCATCCATTCAATAAATTTCAATCCAATTCATTCATTCAATCAAAATATATCCAATTCGTTCATTCAATAAATTTCAATTCAATTCATTCATTCAATCAATTTTAATTCAATTCATTCATTCATTAAATTTCAATTCAATTCATCCATTCAATAAATTTCAATTCAATTCATTCATTCAATAAAATTCAATTCAATTCATTCATTCAATAAATTTCAATACGATTAATTCGATCAATAAAATTCAATTCAATAAATTTCCTTTCAATACATTTCAATTCAATTCATTAATTCAATAAATTGCAATTCAATTCATTCATGCAATAAATTTCAATTCAATTTATTTATTCAATAAATTTTAATTCAATTCATTCATTCAATACATTTCAATACAATTCATTCATTCAATACATTTCAATTCAACTCATTCATTCAATAAATTTCCATTCAATTAATTCATTCAATAAATTTTAATTCAATTCATTCATTCAATAAATAATTATTCATGATAACGTCTCTAATATGTGACTCAAAAAAAGAAATAGTACGCGCGACTCACTTGATGATCCGCAGGTGTTCAATCGTTATATCGCGAAATGCAGATTCTATATTGCCAGAAACGTCTGACGAATCTGCGTTGTTGATGCTCCTTATTCGATAAGCCAGAATGGACAATTCGCCAGCAATGTGTACAATTATAGTGCAGAGAAAACAAATGGACATTGTATGGAAGTAGAAATAGTACCCCATGGGACACTGCGAGGCATATAAGAGTGCATATGTACGTGAGTTGGTGATGTTGATGAAGAGAAGTGAACGATAGGGCAAAAGATATTGCATCGTCTCGTTTTGTAGCCCTGTGAAAGAAAAAATAATTGATACTACAGAAATAACAACTCATATATGTGACGATTAAAGAAAACACATTTCTATCAAATCTATAAATTTTATGTGAAGATTATTCTAACGCGTTGCATTCCGATATAAATTAGGCCGTTCCCCGTGCAGAAATTTCTTAGGGATACCTAAGCTCCGATCGGATCCTGATCGGGATATGATACGGATTCCCTAAAAGGGGTATCCTCATCGGAATCCAGATGGCGCCCACTACGTAGCACAAGGCAGAGACGTAATGGCAAGAATTTGAAACACGTATTTTAAATACGTATTAAATACATTTTTCTTAGCAAATTAAAAACATATTTTCTCCGTTCGAACGATCTCCATTTAATTTAAGGGCGGGGTAAGGTTAATTCGGTGAAAAAAAAGTATATTTTCAAGAATTTTTTTAGACGATACAGTTAATGCTGGGTTATTTAATTAATTTCCATATAATAATACAACATCTGAACTATATTTTCCTAAATTTTCATTGCAAAATATTGATAAATAAGCCGTTGGCAGCAAATCTCCGCAGGCGCCTCGAAAAAAAGTTGTTTTGCGGTGTACGCTGTAACTCGTCACTGGATCATCTGAAACAAAAAAATCAAAATGCGTTCATTAGGTGAGATGTTTCTCGAGGTAACGCTGCCGAGTTTTTTTTTTATAATTATTTTTTATCTTACAATAACAAATTTGCCGATTTTTTTAGCGAAAATCGCGTTTTTGACTTCCAAGTGCTACCGAAAATGAAAAAATCGATTAAAAAAAAAAACTCGGCAGCGTTACCTCGAGCAACATCTCACCTAATAAACGCATTTTGATTTTTTTGTTTCAGATGATCCAGTGACGAGTTATAGCGTACACCGCAAAACAACTTTTTTTCGAGGCGCCTGCGGAGATTTGCTGCCAACGGCTTATTCATCAATATTTTGCAATGAAAATTTAGGAAAGTATAGTTCAGATGTTGTATCGTTATATGGAAATTAATTATATAAACCAGCATTACCTGTATCGTCTGAAAAAATTCTTGAAAATAGGCTTTTTTTTCATCGAATTAACCTTACCCCGCCCTTAAATATAATTACTTAGAATAAATAATCTATATCACTTTTCTCCAGGCAATATAAGTCTTTCAAGGTCTATATATTGTTTTTTTTTCGATTTTTTTAAATTAAGGGGCCAGTCCACTTTGAAAATTTCAAAAAATCGATTTTTTTTACTGTTTTCGAAAGTACATACGTTCAGAAATATTGTGTCAAAATTTTATGAAAATCCGAGCTCTCTAAGTATTTTTTTTTTTTACCTGAACGTCAGGACCCTATTTCGTCTACCTGAGCGTATAGCGCGCTCGGCCGATCAGAAAAGAGACCAGAACCAAACGAAAGCAAGCAAGACTTGAAGAAATCGACGATGATGAGCAATCAGAAGGGATTTTGTACGGTGCAGGAATTGCCGATTGAGTTTAGGTAAGAGTTTTTCATAGTATAAACTTCAAACGCGTTTCTCTCGAAACAACGTTTTCAAAAACTAGCTCCATCGTATCTCTAAAACTAATAAAGCGATTCTCTTGAAATTTGAACCACATATTGTAAACATGATTCGCAACAAGATGACCCTCGATGGTTTTAAAATTTTTATTTTTACTCTTTTTTTTTTGCGAAAAACTGCGAAAAAAACGCGTTTTTTTTACTTTTTTCGTTTTTCATTTGCCATTTTTTTATTTTTTGATAAAATTTTATATCCGAGGGTCATTTTGTAGCTGGTGTCATACTGAATCTAATGGACTTTGATTTTTTTGTTTCAGACAAGCCGTTGCCGAGTTGTGATGGAGCTACCTAGCCCACCTATTTTTGAGGCGTTACGTTAAACTATAGTTTTTGTACTTAAAAATGAATAAAAATGAATTAAATTTTTTTTTTAAATGTATTTCAAGACTTTATTTATCAAGCCCAACAACTTTTATATTCATATCTTTTATAAAATCCTAAAAAAAAAAAATCGCGAAAATAGCCTTTTTTTCGTGGCTCCAAAGTGGACTGGCCCATTAAATGTGAAAAATTTTGTTCGAAATTCTGTTATTGAAATATATATAAGTTTTGACAGTTATACTGTAGCACCAATCGTTTACCTAATCGTTTTTCAAAACCTTGAATAAATGATTTCAGAAAACGTCCAGCGTCTCCAGCTGACACGGATCGGTATCTCCTGGTGATTTTTTTATATTTATCCCCGGGATCCGATTCGATATCGAACTAGATCTTCTTCTAGTAGCTCGGGATTCTAGCCTGGATCCTATGTAAAGTTTCTATTTGGATTCTGACTAGAGTCCTTAATAGTTCCGGATTAGGATCCTGGTTGGAATTCGATTTGCGAATGTTACATTTCGCTTCCGGAACCGATCCGATAGCGGACTGGATCCCGATTGGGAAACGAGGATCCTAGTCCGAATCGGACTGTGTCTATGACAATATTTCTGCACGGGTCATCGTTTGAGAGAGATACAATCATAAATAAAATTACCCCAGATGTTAAATTCCCAAATGTATCTTCCACCTATAAATGACATAATGTGTAGACCAAGCCCCGAATTTCCAGTTAAAAGTTTTTCTAAATTATTACGTCACTTATATTTGTTAATCTTCGACATTATTAAGGGGTTACGTGGATTTGAAAATTTCGAAAAATCCATTTTTTAATTTTTATTATCTAATAGTACAATATGTCTAGAATATTCACGCAAAGTTTTAAGTCAATCGGAGCAAAAGTCTAGTAGAGAGAGCGCATTTTTCTCAAAACACTATTTTTGAAGTCGGTGGACACGGTTCCTTAACAATTAATGCACCGATCTTATTGAAATTTTGCACACTTCTTCAAAGTAGCATTAACTAGTGATTGAACGAAGGGTTTTTTTATTCTTCGATTACAAGAAATTTTACAAGACTATACGTACCAGGTGTACAAGTATGAAATGCCGATTTTTTTCGAAAACAAACACGTTAAATTCGGAAGAGTGATAAAAAGTGCTTTATTCAAAGTATGCTCCATCGCTTGTTATACATTTTTCCCATCTTTCGGGCAATTTGTGAATACCACGCCAGTCAAAAATCTTCCCCTTTCGCTGCGAACCATTAATAGAGCCATTTTTTCACATCTTCGTACGAACCAAAGCGCTGCTCAGCAAGTGCGTGACCCATCGATGCGAACAAGTGGTAATCGGAAGGAGCCAAGTCTGGTGAGTAAGCCGCATGGGGTAGAACTTCCCAGCTGAGTGCTTCCAACGTGTCGCGAACCGGTTTTGCCGTATGTGATGGAGCATTGTCATGAAGAAAAATGACTTTGTGTTGCCTCTTTCGGTATTCTGGCCTTTTGTCAAGCAGCGAACGGTTCTAATCGGTCAATTGTTGTTGGTAACGTTCAGTATTAACCGTTTCCCCAGGTTTTAACAGCTCATAATAGACCACGCCCCTCTGGTCCCACCAAACACAGAGCATCGTCTTTCTGCCAAAGCGATTCGGTCTTGCGGTCGATGTGGATGGTGCGCCTGGGTCTAGCCATGATTTTTTGCGCTTGGGATTCTCAAAATAAATCCACTTTTCATCCCCTGTAACTATACGATGCAAAAACGACTTCTTTTTGTACCGAGCGAGCAAAATGTCACATGTGTTTTTGCACTTTTCCATTTGCCTGTCGTTCAACTCATGTGGTACCCATCTACCGGTCTTCTGAATCTTTCCCATCTCTCGTAGCCGATTGGAAACAGCTTGTTGACTAACGCCCAATTGCTCAGCGAGTTGTTTTTGTGTTTGCGAATCATCTTCGTCCGACAATGCTTGCAATTCCACATCTTCGTAGTTTTTTGGCGGTTTTCCATGTTCCTTGTCTGCAACATCGAAGTCACCGCTTTTGAAACGCCGAAAGCATCGTTCACACGTATCTTGCGATGGAGCATGTTCACCATAAGCTTCTCGAAGTAATCGGTATGATTCAGCAGCAGTTTTCTTCAAATGAAAACAAAAAATTAATGCTGTCCGCGAATGCTCTTTGTTCGGTATAAATTTCGACATATTGAACACAACGACACAACACTATGCACACACTTTTCGAATTTATCACTCGTGCGCGTCTGACACTTGTTGATGACACAACAAAATGGCGCAGTGTCGAATCTTTATAGCACAAACTGCATTGGTGCACCATCTGTTGTCTGAAATCCGCATTTCATACTTGTACACCTGGTAGTGTAAATTGTACCAAAAATTGAACTATTTTGCATAGAACTCTGCCAAAAATACAAAATTCAATTTTTTTTTAAATCCTTCGTTCAATCACGAGCTATACTCATCTACTAAGAGAAAAAATTTGGTTTTTTAATTTCAGATAAAGCTATCATGAGTTATACTGACCACCAACAGGACACTTTTTTTTTAAGGGTCTCCGGAAACCAACTCTCACCGGCTGAATTTTCCAAATTTTTGGATGAATTTTTTTTTAAATATTGTTGAAATGTTGCTGTTTTATGTGCTTAATGTTTTGAATAAAATAATTTATATATTATATTTAAAAAAAAATAGCGAAAATATGCTTTTTTTTGGCTTCGAAACCCACGTAACCCCTTAAAGCAAAATACTTGAGAGTGAGTATGTCTCACGACTTCTGCAATTTTAGAGGAGCTCAATTGTTTATAGCCTTTCCATACGGTTTGAGAAAGATGTATGGTAGAGCCGAAGGCGAAAATTCAAAAAATTTGCATGAGTTAGAATTAATTGCACTGCAATTAGGTAGTGAATGGTTCTGAAATCTATCAAAAAGTTACTTTTCTATACAGGTCTACTGGTTGTAATAGGGATGTTCGATCATCTAGAAAAAAAAAGAAAAAAAAAAGATTTCGACATCGATTCTGAATCGGATGCGCCGAAGAATCGATTTTACAAAAAAATCGAAACGTAAAAGATCGATCTTGCCGGAATCGATTTTTTTAACTAAACTACACATTCTAAACAAAGGAAGACGTACATATTCAATCCATTAAGGCCAAAGTCTGTTTCTTGGTGAAAAAAAAAAATCATCCATTCGCGTCTCGTTCCTGGTGCGTTTTAAAAAGCCTATTACGACGTTCGATGCAATATTTTTCGACTATACTTTGTGACTTTATCGACAACGACAGAAAAATTATACCGCGTTGGGTAGCTAATAATGTATTTTTTTTTTTTCAATGATCCGTAGACTAGGTAACTTAGTGATTTTTTAAAAATAAAACCTCCATTTTGGTCGAAGGGAATTAGGAAAATTATTAGACTTGTAGAATTTTGGACTCCTAATTCAAAGATGTTTGCATATTGTTCTTATTTTATTTTAAATAATTCTTCGTTACTGTGTCCTCAAACTACAAATCATAAAAAAGTCTCATTCCACACAACAGTTTTTTTTTTAATTAATTTTTTTAAGTTGACTACGTTTTTCTAAAAAAAAATAATAACTTAGTGATTTAAAAAAATAAAATCTGCATTTTTGTCAAAGAAACTTACGAAAATTACTAGACTGGCAGAATTTTGGACCCCTAATTCAAAGATGTTTGCAGATTATTCTTATTTTATTGTTGATAATTTTTCGTTACTGTGTTCTCAAACTACATATAGTAAAAAAGTTTCATTCCATAAAACAGTTTTTTAAGGGGCCAGTCCACTTTGAAAATTTCAAAAAATCGATTTTTTTTTTACTGTTTTCGAAAGTACATACATTCAGAAATATTGTGTCAATATTGCCGATTGAGTTTAGGTAAGAGTTTTTCATAGTATAAACTTCAAACGCGTTTTTCTCGAAACAACGTTTTCAAAATCTAGCTCCATCGTATCTCTAAAATTAATAAACCGATTCTCTTGAAATTTGAACCACATATTGCAAACATGATTCGCAACAAGATAACCCTCGATGATTTTAAAATTTTGATTTTTACTCTTTTTTTGCGAAAAACTGCGAAAAAACGCGTTTCTTTTAACTTTTTTCGTTTTTCATCTGCCATTTTTTTATATTTTAATAAAACTTTATATCCGAGGGTCATTTTGTAGCTGGTGTCATACTGAATCTAATGGACTTTGATTTTTTTGTTTCAGACAAGCCGTTGCCGAGTTGTGATGGAGCTACCTAGACCACCTATTTTTGAGGCGTTACGTTAAACTATAGTTTTTGTACTTAAAAATGAATAAAAATGAATTAAACATTTTTTTAAATGTATTTCAAGACTTTATTTACCAAGCCCAACAACTTTTATATTCATATCTTTTATAAAATCCTCACAAAAAAAATCGCGAAAATAGCCTTTTTTCGTGGCTCCAAAGTGGACTGGCACCTTAAATTATTTTTTTAAAGTCGGCTGCCTTTTTCTAAAAAATAATAATATCTCGAAAAATGTTCACTTTTGCCTAAAGCATTACTGGGTTATTAGATAGCGGCAAACATGTCCTAGAATCTTTTCACGGGACGGTGACCAATAACCAGTAGCCCTGTACAAAAAACCTACACGAAAAGTCTAAGAGAATACCGTGCCCTTCTTTCATTGCCTTTTCGATTTTATTTTTTTATTCGATTTCAATCGTCATGGGAACATTTTAATGAGAACCTCGAACAATTTTAACCTCAGTAATTGTAACACAAAAAAAAAGAACAAATGGTTCTTACCAGCCCTGACAATGTTCTCCAACGGGATAAAATAGTACGCCACCTCAGCACATAACGACATACAACCGAAAACTTGATAAAACGTCATGCCGATCGTAGTGTACTCGAGATACAAATATTTCTCTTTTTCATTCCTATAATTTTCCTCTTTCGCTCCGTCCTGAACGTCTTTTAAGAATTTTGTTAACGACGACGAGTGTCTCAGTACCAACATTTTAACGCCGACCATCACCTGCTGGGTGGTCTCGGCTAGATTCTCTACCATGAGGCTAATGTCACCGTATACCTTTATAAAATCAATTATTAACAAGATCACTTGTGACGCTAAGTATACGTAGCCTATGTAAAACTTGACGTAACTCGGCTCCAATGGCCAACATCCACCGATAGACATGATACGTCTGTTCCAGGCGTGTAGTTTTCGAACGTTCGCTAAACCTGCCTAAAGCAAGCCAACGGGAGTTGCGTCATGAATTCGATAAAAAATAATAATAACGTTTCAGAAGATATTGAAAGTTATTGAAACGTTCGCTTCCCGTGCGGAAATTGAATTCGGGCTTTGATCGGGACCGTTTTAACTTGCCCTAACGTTTATTAAGGCCTTAGGCCACTCTAAAGGCCAAAAGAAGGGCATATTTTGTGATTTTTTTTCTTCAGCCAAACCATAAAATAAATCGAAATTACAAAATAGGAGTTTTATTATACACGTAATTGACTATGAAAAATTATTTTTTCACAGCGATACATGTAAAAATGGCAACTGTGCAGCATTTTTCCGATGACGCCTTTATTTCTGGAAGGTCAACGGCCGGACAAACAGCTCCTATAATTGTTCAGTTATGATGAGACACTAAAGTTTTTTTCGATTATATACCAGGTGTACAAGTATGAAATGCGGATTTCAGACAACAGATGGTGCACCAATGCAGTTTGTGCTATAAAGATTTGACACTGCGCCATTTTGTTGTGTCATCAGCAAGTGTCAGACGCGCACGAGTGATAAATTGGAAAAGTGCGTGCACAGTGTTGTGTTGCTGTGTTCAATATGTCGAAATTTATACCGAACAAAGAGCATTCGCGGACAGCATTAATTTTTTGTTTTCATTTGAAGAAAACTGCTGCTGAATCATACCGATTACTTCGAGAAGCTTATGGTGAACATGCTCCATCGCAAGATACGTGTGAACGATGCTTTCGGCGTTTCAAAAGTGGTGACTTCGATGTTGCAGACAAGGAACATGGAAAAGCGCCAAAAAAATACGAAGATGTGGAATCGCAAGCATTGTTGGACGAAGATGATTCGCAAACACAAAAACAACTCGCCGAGCAATTGGGCGTTAGTCAAGAAGCTGTTTCCAATCGGCTACGAGAGATGGGAAAGATTCAGAAGACCGGTAGATGGGTACCACATGAGTTGAACGACAGGCAAATGGAAAAGCGCAAAAACACACGTGACATTTTGCTCGCTCGGTACAAAAGGAAGTCGTTTTTGCATCGTATAGTTACAGGGGATGAAAAGTGGATTTATTTTGAGAATCCCAAGCGCAAAAAATCATGGGTAGACCCAGGCGGACCATCCACATCGACCGCAAGACCGAATCGCTTTGGCAGAAAGACGATGCTCTGTGTTTGGTGGGACCAGAGGGGCGTGGTCTATTATGAGCTGTTAAAACCTGGGGAAACGGTTAATACTGAACGTTACCAACAACAATTGGCCGATTTGAACCGTTCGCTGCTTGAAAAAAGGCCAGAATACCGAAAGAGGCAACACAAAGTCATTTTTCTTCATGACAATGCTCCATCACATACGGCAAAACCGGTTCGCGACACGTTGGAAGCACTCAGCTGGGAAGTTCTACCCCATGCGGCTTACTCATCAGACTTGGCTCCTTCCGATTACCACTTGTTTGCATCGATGGGCCACGCACTTGCTGAGCAGCGCTTTGGTTCGTACGAAGATGTGAAAAAATGGCTCTATGAATGGTTCGCAGCAAAAAGGGAAGATTTTTACTGGCGTGGTATTCACAAATTGCCCGAAAGATCGGAAAAATGTATAACCAGCGATGGAGCATACTTTCAATAAAGCACTTTTTATCATTCTTCCGAATTAACGTGTTTTTTTTTTATAAAAAAAATCCGCATTTCGTACTTATACACCTGGTATACGAATAGCTATAGAAGTACGTAGGATTTTTTTGATATATTGTTTTTTGTCAAAATGGCGCATTTCTAAAACAAAAAGTATAAAATGCCATGAGAAAATCGTCAGAAAATTGTTTATAAAAAAGGAACTATGCAATATAATGAAAAAATCCTACGTAGTGCCTCAGAAAATGTAATTCTAAATATACAGTTAAAATAACAAGTGAATCGATTGAAATTTGTTTGAGTTATGAGTCCGGCCGTCTTGAAAAATGTAGTTTTGAGATAAAACGCGTTTAAAGTTAATAGAAAGTCGCGACATGAATGAAGAGGGGCTGCGCTAGAATTCAAAAATCGAGTACAGATTTTTCACACCCATAATCTTTTGGAATATAATTTTATAGGTAATAAGGTACATTTTTAACAACAAAAAAAATCGATTTTTGAAAAATCCTAGAGTGGCCTAGAGCCTTAACCCCTACTCTGGTCACACTTTGCTACCGAGGGCCATTGAAGGCAAAATAGCCAGGGCCTTTAAAATTGCCGCAATGGTGCCTCATAACAAATTATTGCAGTCATATGCGTACGTGCGTGTATGTGTGGCACTGTGAAAAAGAAATATGTTATTTCAATAAATTTGAGGCTTAGAATTCTGTCGCATATTTTGACACGTTTGATCCCGCGTTGTTCAAATGAACGCACTGCATGCGTGTTGGTTCAAGGCATCACAGCTCGTCTACTAAACGCATAGTTTAATTATTACATTTGATCGATCTCGATAATTATTATGCCACGAAATTCTTTAGTCAAGCAATTGATACTGATTTGCCCCTATAATAGCAAAGTCTGGTGGTATTGGGGAAATACCTAATAGAGAATTTACAACTACACCCCTCAAGGCCTTAGGCCACTCTAGGATTTTCCGCAAATCGATTTTTTTTTTTTTGAAAAGGGACCTTAGTACCTATAAAATCATATTCCAAAAGATTGTGGGTATGAAAAATCTCTAAGTACTCGATTTTCGATTTCTAAACCCCTGTCGATTCATATCGTGACTTTCTACTAACTTTAAACGCGTTTATCTCAAAACGACATTTTTCAAGTCGGCCGGACTCACAACTCAATCAAATTTCAACCGATTCACTTGAAATTTTAACTATATATTTATAATTACATTTTCCGAGGCACTACGTAGGATTTTTTAAATTATATTGCATAGTTCCTTTTTTATAAACAATTCTCTGACGATTTTCTCACGGCATTTTATACTTTTTGTTTTAGACATGCGCTATTTTGACAAAAAACAATGTATCACCGTGGAAAAAATAATTTTGCATAGTCAATTACGTGTATAATAAAACCCCTATTTTGTAATTCCGATTTATTTTATGGTTTCGTTGGAAAAAAATCACAAAATATGCCCTTTTTTGGCCTCTAGGGTGGCCTAAGGCCTTGACTCTCACTTGGTCTCTGTACTTAGGCCACAGTTTTAGTCAACCTACCTATCCTACTATTTCCTAATAGGGGACCGATCCGATCTCTTTTTACGGAAAACCCTACTACGGAATCTACAAACAATCCCTTGAAGGACCCGAATTGTATTAGGAAAATGCCCTGCCAATTTTCCGCACGGGAATTCTTTCGTTTGTAAAAAGAAGAAAAAAAAAAGTCACTTTCTTTATTGTCACTTACTGTCATGATTCGAAAGTTGGAATTGTTCAGGACAGAGGTTTCTCGAAGACTGAACTCGTGAATGTTGAATCGATGAAGGATTTACACGAGGAACGATCAAGTATTGGAAATTCTCAGTCGCCTTTGCGCTCGATGCATTATGAGTGCATCAGACATGCAAAATCGGTGAATTATGGAATTGTTCAGGACAGAGGTTTCTCGAAGACTGAACACGTGAATGTTGAATCGATGAATGATTTACATGAGGAACGATCAAGTATTGTAAATTCTCAGTCGCCTTTGTGCTTGACGCATTATGAGGGCATCAGACATGCAAAATCGGTGAATTATGATCCCTAGTTTAATAACCAAAGTAGTTATAATGTAATATCCGTCGATTTTCAATGTTATTATCTTTCGTACTTGTACGATAAAATGACGAAAATTACCCGATAATAGTTTCCTCTTTTGCGATGCACGAACAATTTGCTGGTCTCTCTCTCTCTCTCTCTCTCTCTCTCTCTCTCTCTCTCTCTCTCTCTCTCTCTCTCTCTCTCTCTCTCTCTCTCTCTCTCTCTCTCTCTCTCTCTCTCTCTCTCTCTCTCTCTCTCTCTCTCTCTCTCTCTCTCTCTCTCCCCCTCTCTCTCTCTCTCTCTCTCTCTCTCTCCAGGCACACAGACGTGGACGTAAAAATGGAAAAACTTTTAATGACCATGTAAAGAATATAAATGCGAGCGATTATTATAAATATTTTGTCATGCGCAAACTCAAGACTTCTCGTTAACGCGATGTTCTTTAGTGGGGGAGGAGAGATATTTCATCCTCGTTCGCAAAATGTGCAAAATAACGCGTACTCACGTTTCAAAATGTTAAACGTACTTGTGTCTTTTTCCGCCGTTAAGATAACCTCAAAAGCTTTAATTGAGATGAAAGATCTTTTCTACGAAGTTCCTAAACATTCTTACAAAATGACATGCACCAGTTGACATCCGTGCACACCGTAACTAAAAATGAAAATAACTTGACAGACTTAAGGCAATATTCTGGTCTAGAGCGAGATTTTTGACGTCATTTTTGGGTTGGATTAACTTTTAAACCGTTGAAGTTGTCTTGATGAAATTTTACATATGTATTTATTGTTCCTTTGAGAATGTATCTACATTTAAAAAAAAATTATTTTAAATATTTTCATGTAGTTTCTTTATTATTTTACAACATGGTCCGCCGAAAACCGCCTCAATCGGCGCCCACTCTGGGTGATGTTGTATGCATCTGAAAAAAAAAATATATATATATATTCTCAATCTGTATGAGTATTCTGAGCACTGGTAGCAGAATTAGTACTGAAAAAAATTTTGCTACAAAATGGCGGCCTGTTAAACTTTGATTAACGATATTTCATACATTTTCGGGTATTCGACGAGTTATAAAATGTGGGCAAAATTATTGTTCGACTCAATTCTGCTACCAGTCCTCAGAAAGAGGCTACCGAAGGTATGTGCAAAATTTGAGCTCGATCGGTCAATTAGTTATCGAGATATCGTGGGCGCCGATTTGAAAAACATAGTTCTGAGATAAACGCGTTCAAATTTGCTTCCCGACTGCGCTACCTGAGCGCGCGGCTTGCTTATAATTTCTATTACTCTGCTAATTTTTGAAATATCAATAAACGGTTTTCACGAGCGTATTAAGAAAGGTTTAACGAATAATAAAATGAAAGAAAAAATCGATTTTGTCAAATTTCTAGACCAGACTACTGCCTTAAGGAAACGAGGATGTTTCATTGGGATCTGTCATATGGGCAGAGCCTAAAAAACATGACGGCGAGGAGGATCGTGAAACGTAGTCATGTAATTTAGTGCAAATTTCTGTGCTATTGTGAGAAGTATTGGTGCAATTCGTGATTGGACTGGTGTCAATACTAAACAACGCAATTTTGTGGAAGGAGAACGTATTTTGAAGACTGGGCACATTTTAAAATGTAGCATAGTTAGTGGTAAAGCGTATTGTTTGCAAACGTCGAAATTACGAAACAACCCCCATGAAATTGATGATTTTTAATTTATGTGCTTTTGCAAAGCTGGTTTGGGAGAAAAATGCAAGCACATGATTGCGAGGTTACTGTATTGCAATCGGTAAGTCTAACCTCTCATTTTCCGTATCTTTCGTCATTTGGCAGCGAAGCATTTTTAGTTATTTTTAAATGTTTGTCAATTTTTCATCAGAGTTTCAAAAATTTTTTTACAGCACACTTTCATGCCTGAATGCACTTTTTAAATTTTTACGGCTTTCATACAAGCCTCTAATCGATATGTTCTTTTTTGTTCACTTTTCCAAAATGATTCTCCATGCACACAAAGCCCTCCAATAGAACACTTTTCCCTCCAATAGAAAAGTTGTGTAAACGGACTTCCAACTCTTTACTCGAAGTGCTTTCGCAATCTTTCACAGCACATTTAATGTTCTAGCGATTGTTTTTACGCGGTCCAAAACTTCGCGAATTCCATTTTCTCTGATATTTATGTTTTTCACAAAAATTAAATACTTTTATCGTACGGCTACGTATGATATCTATTGAAGGCTTTGCCCTACGTATAGTTTGATTTTCCCCCACTAGATGTCATAACACCATTTAACAGATCCGAATTTTTCAATTTTTATTTTCTATACAAGCGTAGATTTTTACATTTGCCCATATCGAGTGTCAAAATAGGCTCAAAGTGCACTTGGTCTTTTGGTGTCTCTTTTTCCGAATCTCACAAAATACTTACGACAAAAAATCCAACAACCATTCGACAATCAAACGTTTGCATATACATATTCGAAGTTAAGGGGGGAAAGTCCTTTGCAATGTTAAAAAAAAATCGATTTTTTTCACATATTTCGAAAGTATAATATTGGATGAAGTAAAAAGTTCCGAGCGTTTTCCGCTAGATGTCTTTAGTGAGTCTTTGTGTTTGGTGAAGCCAGTTGTGTGTTACAGCGTTCCAAAATGGAGGTAAAAAAAGAGAAAATTCGATACATTCTTCAGTACCATTACGACCAAGGTGAAAAGGCGGAGCAGGCGGCCAAAAAGTTTGTGCTGTTTATGGAGCCAATACAGTATCGAATGCAACAGCAAAGGGATATCGCGTAGATAAATAATTTTTTTGGGGTACTAACTTTCGAAAAAATGGTCGAAAATTTGAACTTTTGGTTAAAAAGCCTGCGTAATTTTCAATTTTATACTTTTTTATAATTTTATAGGTTTATCCTTCCCCTACATGTGTCAGTAATCGAAAAATATTTTTGTCTTCTGTTTCAGATGAACAGTAAGAATGTGAAAAATGGAGCATTGTTTGATAGCACAGCAAAGACGCCTGGGGGAAAAGGCTATAACGTCGCCATTTTCTTTGGTAAAAAAAATGTATTTGAGCTCTTTAAACCTATAATAAAATAACATTAAAATTTAAAAATGATGCGATTATTTCATCACCCTCAAAAATATTCACGAAAAATGGCTCATTTTCGGGCGTCTAAAAGGTTTTCTCCCCTTAAGAGATTTTCGCCATGAAGTTCTGAAAAATATCCTAGAAAAATGCCAGTGGTGGATGCTTCAGAGATCATGATGGGGTAAGATGTCATCCTTCGAGAGGCTGGAAGTATTTCGAATTTTTAAATTTTATTTCTTTTCTGCCTCCGTTACTAACAATCGATCTTAGACCTTCTTGCATATTTCAACACAATAACAATATGTTTTTATTTACGTTGAACTTCCCATTACCCAACAATACTAAGAAAGATTCCTAAAAGCGCCTGCTACAATGATAATCAATCTGACGTTCAAACTATACATGGTCAAAAAGCATAATGATTTATGCCTTCAAATCATCGTACGTAAAATCGATATATACGCTCCAGGCAAAAAGATATAATCAGGCGAAAAGAAATTCAGCGGTCAAAAAGTATTAATTTTCGTTGCATTGCTAACCTCGATGCTAACTTCAACGCCATAAAAAAATATTGACATTTTTTAAAATGATGATAATATAAGCAACGAAAAAATGAAAATTCCTACAAGTGTTTCGATGGCCAAGTAGGTAGCGCGTTCAGCTCTAGAATTAGAAGACGTAGGTTCGAAACCGAGGCTAGACAAAAACTTGAATGAGGCAGAACACGTTTTAATCCAATTATCATATATGCAGCGATATAAGTAAAGCATATGGAAACGAAAAATACTACCAGAATATTTTTATTCATCATTTGTTGCCTTTTTTATTTTTCATTTCAGGCACGGCAGCCGGATCAGGGTCGGATCAGGGCCGTAATCAGCAGCCGGATCAGGGCAGTAAACGGCAGCCGGATCCGGCCCGGATGCCAAAAAGCGTTACACGCCTGATAAAGCCCTGATCCGGCCGCCTGTCCGGTGCCGTAGTACGGGATACGGATGCCGGATCCGGCCCTAGTCAGTCCCGTAGCAAAATTTCTAGTCGGGTGGATGCACGTGATGTTTAGTACGTTAAAGTCACGGAGCACCTATTCAGGTACATCAAAATAACGCATCGCTTTTCGCAATTAAACATTTTTTTTTCTCTTTTACTTTAACCGTTCGTGGTCACCCTGGGTAGAATCGACCTTTCGATCAATTTTTGGCGTAAATATATAATAGTTTCCGGCTTCAAATAGGACTGTATTCACCATCTTACGTGGAGTTTGAAGTATCCTCATAACATAAAATTTATCCACTTCACATGTCGGAATAAATACCTTTTTCGGAACGGGCACTATGCTACTATTTTTTTCCCAAAAGTAGCATATCTGAGGAGTATCACGTACAAATTTTCGGTAAAAATGTTGAAAATTCACGGTACTATGATTTTTTTAAACGAAAAAGTGTGTTTTTCGCATTTTCACCTCTTTATGAATTTTTTTTAACATGTCGCCATTTTATTTCTTAAAAATAAATTTTTTTTACATCATCTAGAAAGTTCGAAGCATGTTCCGTAATTTTTTGAACCACTTCGGACGGATAGTTTTGTCACAATATTTTTTTGAAAACCGACTGGGTAGAATCGACGAGATTAGAAAAAAATTCGATTTAAAAAAAAAGGGACACAGCGGATTACACGTTAATTAATGCATGAAATAACTGGAAAAAATTGCCAGAGACGTATGAAAATATGAATAAATTACTGTCAGAGTTACGGAAATTTCCGTTTTTTTTCACAATAAAAAAAATCCACAAAATCATATAATTTTCGGTCTCCTAAAGTGGTTGCCCGCCTTAAACTTTCAGAAACGGCGACGCAGTATGATTTCGTGTATGATCCAATCCTTGGTGTTCCATTATTACCAATGACAACGAAAATCTACTAAATTCATCGTATCTGCGATTTTTACTTTACATTTATATTCGCGCATTTCTATGTAAATTTGTATTTGACACGAATTAACAGATTTTTCCACCAAAATTCCGAAAAACATTCTAGAAAAGTTTTAGTAGTAAATTCTCCAGCGATGGTGATGAGAAATAGTAAGATGTCATCCGTTCGCAATTGGAGAAGTATGCCAAGTTTTTTAAAATTTATTTATCCGCTCCGTCACTCAATGTTCACAGATTTTGTTGAATATTTCAACATGATAACACTATGTTTTTTTAATAATTTATTTACGTTCAAGTATCCAATACCCTACAATGCTAAGAGAATTTTCTAAGAGCGCATTTTAAGAAGATCTATAAACCTGAATTTCGGTCTGTACGTAGTCAAAAAAAAAAGTACAATGATTTCAAGCCATCGTCCGCAACATCGATATGTACGCCATGGAGGTTTTGAGTACCTGCAAAAATGTACGCAAATCTAAATTTTTTTTCACAAGACAATCAATATATACACCATAATTATTTATAATAATATATGGAAACGCTTACACTGCTGAACCTGCTGAGTTCGAAAATGTAAAATCTTCCTGCGGTTAGTTGCAAAGGTCTGTGTGCACGGATCATGCATATCATCATATGATTTTTGTATTTCGTTGGCATCGTGTACCATCGGCACTCGTAATACGCGTCCTCCACATTTATACTCTAACAATTATAAAGGATATTAACAAGACAAAGAATTCGCAAACATTGTATTTACCAGGTGTACAAGTACGAAATGCGGATTTCAGACAACAGATGGTGCACCAATGCAGTTTGTGCTATAAAGATTTGACACTGCGCCATTTTGTTGTGTCATCAACAAGTGTCAGACGCGCACGAGTGATAAATTGGAAAAGTGCGTGCATAGTGTTGTGTTGTTGGGTTCAATATGTCGAAATTTATACCGAACAAAGAGCATTCGCGGACAGCATTAATTTTTTGTTTTCATTTGAAGAAAATTGCTGCTGAAGCATACCGATTACTTCGAGAAGCTTATGGTGAACATGCTCCATCGCAAGATACGTGTGAACGATGCTTTCGGCGTTTCAAAAGTGGTGATTTCGATGTTGTAGACAAGAAACATGGAAAACCGGTAAAAAACTACGAAGATGTGGAATTGCAAGCATTGTTGGACGAAGATGATTCGCAAACACAAAAACAACTCGCTGAGCAATTGGGCGTTAGTCAAGAAGCTGTTTCCAATCGGCTACGAGAGATGGGAAAGATTCAGAAGATCGGTAGATGGATACCACATGAGTTGAACGACAGGCAAATGGAAAAGCGCAAAAACACATGTGACATTTTGCTCGCTCGGTACAAGAGGAAGTCGTTTTTGCATCGTATAGTTACAGGGGATGAAAAGTGGATGTATTTTGAGAATCCCAAGTGCAAAAAATCATGGGTAGACCCAGGCGCACCATCCACATCGACCGCAAGACCGAATCGCTTTGGCAGAAAGACGATGCTCTGTGTTTGGTGGGACCAGAGGGGCGTGGTCTATTATGAGCTGTTAAAACCTGGGGATACGGTTAATACTAAACGTTGCCAACAACAATTGACCGATTCGAACCGTTCGCTGCTTGAAAAACGGCCAGAATACCGAAAGAGGCAACACAAAGTCATTTTTCTTCATGACAATGCTCCATCACATACGGCAAAACCGTTTCGCGACACGTTGGAAGCACTCAGCTGGGAAGTTCTACCCCATGCGGCTTACTCACCAGACTTGGCTCCTTCCGATTACCACTTGTTCGCATCGATGGGTCATGTACTTGCTGAGCAGCGCTTTGGTTCGTACGAAGATGTGAAAAAATGGCTCGATGAATGGTTCGCAGCAAAAGGGGAAGATTTTTACTGGTGTGGTATTCACAAATTGCCCGAAAGATGGGAAAAATGTATAAGCGATGGAGCATACTTTGAATGAAGCACTTTTTATCATTCTTCCGAATTTAACGTGTTTTTTTTTTTTAGAAAAAAAATCCGCATTTCATACCTCTACACCTGGTATTTGTGTCCTTACCTCGCGCATAAGGAAGTCACCAGTTATGCAATAAATCAGTATCACGCCGATCATTGACATCGAGTAAATGGCGAAGGTTGTGAATTCAATCATTGACGTCGTAACAGATTTCTAGAGACAAAAAAAAAGCAATCCCACGAATCTAAAATTGTCCATATCTTGGGCAAGATTACGATTTTCGTGGCGCCACAATTTGATGAATTTTGGGTCGTCATGTCAAAATAAATAGAATTTGAAAGGTGGTAAAAATCGATACGATTATTTTGCCTTAAAATTCGAATTTCTCATTAGTTATTAAAAAGGTTGTCTCAAAATGAGCTGACATTTTTATTTATTAACAAAATGTATTATTTGTTTGAACAGTACGAACATTTTTATTTTAATATAAATTATATGTGTGGAACGCAATATCCGATAAATTACCCTCCGATAAGTACCATCGTCCCTGTTTGCAAACGTTCACTCCATTGGCAAAATTTTCAATAACATTTTGGCATAATTGCGGACTAATTTCATTAACTATTAATGGTCCGGAATAGTTTGTGGATCATTGGCGTACACTTTTCCTCTCAGAAAATCCCAAAGAAAGAAATCAAATAGCGTCAAACTCGACGATGAAACTTCGTCTTGCAATAACTGCATTGTTTCGCCCGCAGTGTGACAGGCGGAAAACCGTTTCTGCAAAATGGTCACTATTTTTTTTTAATGAATCTTCACAATTTCTACGCGTTACTCGATCGTGTAATTCTCCATGACTAAACCTCAATACTTCATGATGCCAGTTGTCAAACAATAATATTCTATGTTCGCAAAAAAAAAATGGCGCGCAATTTGAAATGCCAGGTCATTTTGAGACACCCTTTGCATGACAATTTTTTTTCAAATTTGAATTTTTTTTCTTTTCTCATTGCAAAGATGCCTTTATTTGATCACTAATAATGAAAAATCAGGCAAGGTAACTCGGTAATATATACATAAAAGAGGTGCACACCCAACGTGCGCACCTCTTTTACGACCAAAATATGCGTTGCACAAAAAAATGTTTTATACAAAAGTTATATGGTTCATAAGGCTAGACTATGTGGTGCATTTATTTTTTTTATAGATGGAGGCGCTTCGAATATTTGAAGGTCAACTTTATTTTTTCAAATGGAATGCTATATTTTTTATAGCGTAATATGATAGCGTATCGAATTCTGAGTAAAAAAGTATAGACCTTTATTAGCCCTAGAGTTAATAGCTGACGAGTAATTTCACTTTATTACTTTAAAATTTTCTTCACGTAATATCAAGTTGGAGATTCCAACATTCAATTCTCGACTTTTTTTTCAATATTTAGGTTCATGTACTTAAAAAACATCTCAAGAATGTATAAAAATTTGTTGGACTATTTCAGATTCGAATTGCCAGCTGCACAATTCCCGCAAATCGACAACGACGACGAGCACACGCCAAGGGACACAGCGGATTACACCTCAATTAATGCATGAAATAACTTGAAAAAATTACCAGAGATGTATGAAAATATGAATAAATTATTGTCAGAGTTGCGGAAATTTCCGTTTGTTTTTTTTTTCACAATAAAAAAAAATCAAAAAATCATGTAATTTTCGGTTGCCTAAAGTCGTTGCCCGCCTCAATAGCTAAGAGTCCGAAGAGGCAATAAAAGTAAGTTCATCCCTCTTCGAGCTCATAAGGCTCCAAAGTGACTCCTAGTCCTTAAGAGTGGATTTTTGTTTTCTCCTCACCGACAAGAAGAATCGTAAACCTTACTCCGAACAAAAGCGTCGATATAATATTGTGATTGTTAAAAATATATGATTGTTATGAAAAAACAATTGTTATTACATTCCTTTTTTTTTATAACAAACGATACTATATCGACGATTTCATTTGAACATGCAATATCACTTGAAAGTAAAAGTTGATGTAAAATCTATTGTTTAGTAATTTGTTGTACCAATTGTATGTATCAATTTTTTGTCATAAATAAACAAAAAATATAGATAAATGAAGACTTATAATCTCGTAATTAATGTTAATAATCATTTAAGTATTACGTTTAGCGACCCTGTCGGGGACGTCCCGCCCCATCCGCCCCCGCAACGGGCTTGACCCCTTGACCCTGCCGGGGAGGTTGCAACCCTCGGACCCCCCGCCCTCCAGTAGCAAGCACCTTTCACCTACGACACACTTTCCCCGTACATAACCCTTTGCCAATAAAAAAAAAAAGCTCGGAAAGTTTTGTCAAGCTCGCCCGATCTTCCTCCATTATTGGTGATAAAATGTATAGTACTCATGAGTAAAAAAAAAACGTTGAATTTTTGCGTACTTCCATTTACCGCTGAACGCGCTGATAACACATGAGTCATTGAGTCCCGTGACTGACACACAGATGGCGCCGCCAATGCCAAGCCGCTTTTGTTTTTCGGCAGTGCCAACCTTCAAAAGATACGTGTAAAAATTTCATGACATTCGGTTCAGTCGTTGTCGAGATATTGAAGGTTAAGTGACGCTACATTTGTTTTTGCTTGAACGATGGATAAAAACGAGTTTCGTGTGTTGATCAAACACTGTTTTTTAATGGGAAAAAAATACCGTTCAAGCTCAGCAATGGCTTGAAAAGTGTTACCGGGAAAAGTGCCCATCGAAAACAACCATTTGCCGATGGTATGCGGATTTTAAACGCGCTCGAACAACCACCGAAGACGCGGAGCGCTCAGCCCGAGCAGAAATTTGTTCAGGGTGAAATCCGGACCGGATCAGGCTGCCACAATAGCAAATCCGGGCCGGATCAGGCAAATTTAGTCCGGCCCTGATCAAGGATGTAACGCTTTTGCAAATTCAGGTCCGGATCAGGCACCTTATCAGGCTCTGATCAGGCGCTTTATCAGGCCCGGATCAGGCACCTTACCAGGCGCGGATTAGGCACTATATGTGGCTCGGATCAAGCAACTTATCTGGTCCGGATCAGGTGCCTTATCCTGCCTGAGACATGCGTGTCATCTGGCTCAATCATTTGATTAATTCTTTGTTTAAAAATAGATCAACATTTATTAAATTATTATCGCAGTTACACCTTATCAAGTTTACTAACGTTATTAAAAATATGAAACATATGAAAACATTTTTTTTAAGTTTAAGTTTTTATTTTACTTGACTTGATCGTTTAGTTTTTGTTCCGGTTTTGGCGATGACCGTCCCAATCTTTCCGGCCCAATCTGTCCGGCGCAAATCATGCGTGCCTGATCAGGGCGCCTTATTGATACCTGATAAGGCTTTTATCCGGCGCAAATCAGGCGTGCCTGATCAGGGCGCCTTATTGATTCCTGCTCAGGCCCCTGTCTGGCGCAAATCAGGCGTGCCTGATCAGGGCGCCTTATTGATCCCTGCTCAGGCCCCTGTCCGGCGCAAGTCATGCGTGCCTGATCAGGGCGCCTTATTGATACCTGATAAGGCTTCTATCCGGCGCAAATCAGGCGTGCCTGAATAGGGCGCCTTATTGATCCCTGCTCAGGCCCCTGTCTGGCACAAATCAGGCCTGCCTGATCAGGGCGCCTCATTGATCCCTGCTCAGGCCCCTGTCCGGCGCAAATCATGCGTGCCTGATCAGGGCGCCTTATTGATCCCTGATCCGGCCCTGATGGATCCTCAGGCAGCCTGATTAGATTTCTGCTCGGGAGGTCGTCCAATTGAGGTGGCTACGCCCGCAAAACATCGAAAAAATTCGGAAAATTGTTATGTCCGATCGTAAAGTGAAGTTGCAAGAGATAGCTGATATCCTAAAGATATCAAAAGGCACCGTGTTCAAAATTGTGCATGAAAATTTGGGTATGAAAAAACTTTTGTCCAAGTGGGCGCCGCGTTTTTGCTCACAGTGGAACAAAAACAACAACGAATTTTGATGATTCGGAGCGCTGTTCGAAGCTGTTTACGCCTGATAAAAAGGATTTTTTGCGTCGGTACATAACAATGGATGAAACATGGATTCATCGCTATACGCCGGAGTCGAAAAGAGCGTCAGCCAAGTGGAGAGGAGAGCCTATGTTGAGGCAAAAGACAAATCGTTATATAAGAAAGGCATCGAAAGTTTAGAAAAACGTTGGAATGATTGTATCGCTATGGAAGGTGACGATGTTGATGAATAAAGTCGCATTTTGCAAAAAAAAAAAATGTGTTCTTACTGGTTAGTCCCGGGATTTAATGACCCATGTGCTATTTCCTTAAGGAAGGCGAAACGGCAAACTTTTTATTCTTGACATTCTCATTGTTTCGGTTGAAATGTTAAGAAATAAATGGTCAAATCTTGGCGCAACGGATGTCGTAATCTCCCCATTTCTATAAACTCATATTACTGAGCTTCTTTGTGCCTTCCCGTTATTATTCTCTTTTCTTTTTTCATTTTGACTCAATATTTATGTTTCGTACCACAAGAACATTATAGGCCGCAAGTCCAATGATTCCCGTCGTAATTACAAGTTCTTCCAGCAAAACGAGATTGAAAATATCATCGATTGTCTCGGCAGTCCTTACGAAAAACAATTTTTTTAAAATATTTATCTTCGCCGTAATCGATAAGTTCTCAAGGTTTATTCAGCTCTTTAAAGTAGTTCGGCCGTCATATGACTAGTCAAGTTGGCAACTAATTTATATTGATTAAATTTAAGTCTAAATTACTAATAAAATTAATAAACACTCACATTGAAAATATTTTTATCACGTGAATGTAATAAAGTGCTTTAAAAATATCGTAAAAAATAAAATGTATACTTCAACTTGACTAGTTGAGTGATTGAGTCCGCCATGATTGTAGTAATGTTCGGATAAAGTCGGATCACTGCCCCTCTCGCCCCCGCCATGCCGGCACCGGTGACATTTTAATACACATAACCTAGCTAACATTTGTATTACGCGAAAGAAAATGTATCTGTGTAATGGTATCGCGAAAAAAAAATGGTCAATTCGTTAAAAAAAGGGAAGCTATTCGATGAATTAAAGCACGTGACTCAATCTCAAAAACAAATTTAAAAAAAGCTGAAAAACTCGGCCAAAAAGTGAAAACAAACGTGAACAACGCTGGTCGAAGAATAGTTGATACAGCGTTGCTCGGAAAACGTTTGTGGTGCAGTGATTGTAAAATCCCATTGAGTTTTTCCAATGTGGAAAAATACATTCTTATTTATATTGTTTAAAAACATTGACTGGATAAACAAGGTTCTCAAATTTTTGTCCTCGCCTTTATTTATTGTATTCAAGGTGCACCGACTCGCATGAAGATTTTTTATGGTTAAAAAATTAATACTTCCAAAGATTATACATGACAATTTATTTGTAAAACTTGATTTATTCATGAAAAAAAAAATAAAAAATAAACATAAATGTTGATCACTTTTAAAGTTTCTCGAGAAGAATTTGAAATTCCCGCGATTACCGATTCTGCGCGAAGCTTCAATCAGCTGTTACCAGCAGTGCAACGTAATGTCTGCCATCCGCTTCCGACACGTCAAAAACAAAAGTTTTTTTATGTTTTCTTTTTTAAAAGCGCCGTAAGATAATGTTTTTTTTAAAATAAACAGAATCTGTGATAAATTTTCTTTATGATGGAAACTTTTCTGAAGCTCAACCACCGATTAGTTTTTTTACAGTTAACATTATTGTGAGTTCTTCCATAAGGTACTGTGTTAAAAATCAAAATTTAAAAATGAAATAATTCAAAATTTTGCCTCGCAAGAGGTCCCGAAAATGTGCTTATTGTAATCAAGGGACTTTGAACTATCATTTACCGCAAAAATTGGTGAACATTCACCGTACTTGTTCAAATAGCCGAACTACTTTAATTCCGTGAAATGTGTGACTCGAGAGAAGAAATGACGACTTACTCAATGATTCGCAGATGCTTGATCGTTATATCGCGAAATGCAGATTCTACATTGGAATAATCGTTCGATGAATCAACGCTGTTGATGTTCCTTATTCGATAAGCCAGAATGGACAGTTCGCCGGCAACGTGTACGATTATAGTGCAGAGAAAACAAATGGAAATTGTGTGGAAATAGTAATAATAAATCATTGGGAACTGGGAGGCATATAAGAGTGCGTATGTACGTGGATCGGTGATGTTGAAGAAGAGAAGCGAACGATAGGGCAAAATGTATTGCATCGTCTCGTTCTGTAGCACTGTCAATGAAGAACAACAAAAAAAACAATTCAACTTCTAAATACTACACAAGTTACATTTGTTCTAGCTGGCGACGAACAAAAACACATTTCCATCAAATATATAACGTACAGAAATGTATTTTGCAGATTATTCGAACGTGTTGAATTTTGATATGAATAAGAGAGTTTATCGTTTGAGGAAGATACAATTCTGGATCAAAGTATCCCAGATGTGAAATTCTCAAATATCTGTCGTACGTGTAAAGTATTGGGACATTGAATAAGTTCTCCATGTTTTCCAACAGATGGCCTTGACAAAAGTGCGCGCGAGTAGTTCAAAGCGGGCAACCACTTTAGGTGCTTGAAAATATCAATTTTTTTTATTTCGTAAATCGTTAGCGAAATATCTTAAGATTACACCCTGAAAATTTCAAAACGGTCGAGTTTGGCGATTAGCTCCAAAACATCTCCATTCTGGGTACAAAATAATCGAGGTAGCGGCATTTCTTGCTGCTATTTTATTCAATGAAGGAAATTCAGCCCTACTCATGGTTATGAATGAACTACAAATCGTAGTTGGCAGGCAGAGCTACGGATATGCCGAGCAAGTGGATCAGATGCGCGTGGCTCGGCAAAATAGAAAAAGTTTAGAGACAAAAGAAGCTCGAAAAGCTCGTAAAGAGGAAATGGAAGCTTCAAATGAGTTGCATGAGGAAGAGGAATTTTTGATTAAACGGCAAGACACTTTATCATTTGATTAAACACTTTTGACTTTGAGTTTTTCATTTGTGAAACTTTAAGGGAGGGGTAAGGGTTTGCACTTTCAAAAAATCGATTTTTTTTTGCCTTTTCTTGTAGTCAAATATTTTAAGAATATTGTCTCAAAATTTGAAGTCAATCGGAGCAACAATCTAGAAATGATTGACCTTTTAGTCCCCTTCCCTGTTCGATCAAGCGAACTGGACAGCAGAGTAAAGGAGCCAGGATAAGACGAAGACTCGAAAAAAAAAGAAGGTGAAGACAACGAAGCTGCTGCAGGAAGTGTACTGTATGGAGCTGGAATCGATGGTTCAGTGTAAGTTGAAAAAAAAAAACATTTTCTTCACTTTTGTCGAGTTTAAAACTCGCGTTTCTTTCGACGCGTTTTTCGCGAAATCACTTTTTCAAAGTCCGTGATCACTGCCATTTAAAAAATACTTCACCGATTCATTTCCAATTTTACACATAGTTTCTACATATATATAAAATACCTCCCCCCAACGTTGAGTATGATAATTTTTTTTTACATTAAGGGGGTTTTCCACTTGAAAAATGGCAGAAATTTTAGTGAAATATCGCAATGTTTGCTTCAAACGACCACCAAAAATGTAAACATCAAAAAAATTATAATTAGAGAACGTTGGGGGGAGGATTTAGTGATGTTTCAACTAAATTTTTTATTTATTTTGATTTCAGATAATTTTCGGCTGTGATACAGTGATCACCGCAAATCTTTATTTTCTCGGAATCGTTCTCGGAACGCTCCGTCACTGGCTTATTTGTCGTTATTTTTCGATGAAAAAATTACAAATTGTTGCTGAAATGGTACTTCATAAGTACTGAAGGATTGAATAAATTTGCCAAAAAAATTTGTCTAAAAAAAATTTGCAGAAAAAGTGTTTTTTTTTTGCCCTGAAACCCTTACCCCTCCCTTAAACGTGTTTTTCTCGAAACGACATTTTTTCAATTTTCGGGAATCATAACTCAAAAACTAATTGATGGATCATTTTCAAATTTGGAACACGTTTACATAATATAATTTATTGAAACATGAACCTAAAGTTGGAAAGATTAGATTGTTTAAAACATATTTATTATTCCAAAATGCCGGGGAAAAAAATGCTAAAAATCGATCATTTTTTTTCAAACACGTTCCAAAATTGAATTATCGATTTTTTTTTCAAAATTTAGGTTCATGTTCTTAAAAAACATCTCAAGAATGTATAAAAATTTGTCGGACTATTTCAGATGCGAATTGCGAGCTGCACAATTCCCGCAAATCGACAACGACGATGAGGACACGCCAAGGGACACAGCGGATTACACCTTAATTAATCCATGAAATAACTTGAAAAAATTACCAGAGATGTATGAAAATATGAACAAATTATTGTCAGAGTTGTGGAAATTTCCGTTTTTTTTTCACAATAAAAAAAAATCCAAAAAATCATCTAATGTTCGGTCTCCTAAAGTGGTTGCCCGCCTCAAACATTTTTCCTCCAGGTCTGGGTGTCATGTAATACCAACCTAGTAGATCATTTTTCCGGACCAACAGCTCAACATAACCACAAAATATACATCGTGAGCAAATTGAGCCCAATGACTTGCAATAACGCGCATATTAGGCACTGTATGCTCTTCACGTTTAAATTGAAATAAAATACTTCTGAAGCTAAGGAGATGACTCGTCAGGTATTGGGCATTCGGGGTGGAAATTTTGACAGGTTGAGGAAACGTGTATAAGCAAAAGGAGATTACTTTCCCAATTGAAATGTACCTTGATTTTAAGCAAATCATTATATTTATGGAAGAAGGCCGTGAACTTATTTGCATACCTAATAATAATGTATTTCACTCTAATCGTTATGAAAACTTTTCTAAGACTCTCAAACAGTTTTTGTTCATAATATAAATAGTTGTAACTAAAAGAAAAAATGGTTTCTTACCAGCCCTGACAATGTTCTCGAAGGGGATAAAAAAGTACGTCACCTCGGGACTTAACGCCACCCAACCGAATACTCGAAAAAACATCATCCCGATCATAGTGTACTCGAGATACAAATATTTCTCTTTTTCATCCCTGTAATTTTCCTCATTCGCTCCGTCCTCAACTTGTTTCAAGATTTTCATCAACGACACCGAGTGCCTCAGCACCAACATTTTAACGCCGACCATCACCTGCTGGGTGGTCTCGGCTAGATTCGTTACCATCATGCTCATGTCACCAAAGACGTTTACAAAATCAATTAGAACCATGATCATTTGTGACGCGAAGTATACGTAGCCTATGTAAAACTTGACATAGCTCGGCTCCAACGGCCAACATCCACTGATAGACATGATACGTCTGTTCCAGGCATGCAGTTTTCGAACGTTCTCTAAATCTGCCTAAAGCAAGCCAACGGAAGTTGCGTCATAAATTCGATAATAAACAAAATTCTGTTTAAAAAAAAAAATTTTAAGTAATTAGAAAAACATCGGCTTCGTTCTTTCGAAAAAACGAAGGAAAAAGAAGTTGTTGCTCATGTCAATTGCTACTCACTGTCATGATTCGAAGATAGGGGATATTCAAGACAAAGGTTTCTCGAAGACTGAACTCGTGAATCTTGAATCGATAAACGATTTGCACGAGGAACATCAAGTATTGTAAATTCTCAGTCGCCTTTGTTCTCCATGATTCATAAGGGCATCAGACATGCGAAAACAAACGGTAAATTATAGACCCTAGTTTAATAATCATTGTCGTTACAATGTAATATCCGTCGATTTAAAATGTTATTATATTTTGTATTTTTACGGTAAAATGTAGCAAATTGCGCTATAATAGTTTCCTCAATTGCGACGTACGAGCAATTTGCTGCTTCTTTTTTCTCTCTCGCTGGATGGACATACGTAAGTGGAAAAATGGGAAAAACTTTTAATGACCATGTAAAGAATATAAATACGAGCGATTATTATAAATATTTTGTCATGCGCGAACTCAAGACTTTTCGTTTACGTGATGTTCTTTAGTGGAAGGAGAGATATTTCATCCTCGTTCGCAAAATGTGCAAAATAACGAATACTCACGTTTCAAAATGTTAAACGTACTTGTGTCTTTTTCCGCCGTTAATGTAACCTCAAAAGCTTTAATTGAGATGAAAGATCTTTTCTACGAAGTTCCTAAACATTCTTACAAAATTACATACATCAGTTGACATCCGTGCACACCGTAAATAAAAAACGAAAATAACTTGACAGACTTAAGGAAACGAGGATGTTTCATTGGGAATTGTCATATGGGCGGAGCCTAAAAAACATGACGACGAGGAGGACCGTGATACGTAGTCATGTAATTTAGTGCAAATTTCTATGGTATTGTGATTGGACTGGTGCCAATCATAAACAACGCAATTTTTTTGGAAGGAGAACGTATTTTGAAGGCTGGGCACATTTTAAAATGTAGCAAAGTTAGTGGTAAAGCGTATTGTTTGCAAACGTCTCAATTACGAAACAATCCCCATGACATTGATGATTTTTAGTTATGTGCTTTTGCAAAGCTGCGGTTTGGGAGAAAAATGCAAACACATGATTGGGTCGTTACTGTATTGCGATCGGTAAGTCTAACCTCTCATTTTCCGTATCTTTCGTCATTTGGCAGCGAAGCATTTTTAGTTATTTTTAAATGTTTGTCAATTTTTCATCAGAGTTTCAAAAATTTTTTTACGGCACACTTTCATGCCTGAATGCACTTTTTAAATTTTTACGGCTTTCATACAAGCCTCCAATCGATCTGTTCTTTTTTGTTCACTTTTCCAAAATGATTCTTCATGCACACAAAGCCCTCCAATAGAACACTTTTCCCTCCAATAGAAAAGTTGTGTAAACGCACTTCCAACTCTTTACTCGAAGTGCTTTCGCAATCTTTCACAGCACATTTAATGTTCTTGCGATTGTTTTTACGCGGTCCAAAACTTCGCGAATTCCATTTTCTCTGATATTTATGTTTTTCACAAAAATTAAATGCTTTTATCGTACGGCTACGTATGATATCTATTGAAGGCTTTGCCCTAAGTATAGTTTGATTTTCCCCCACTAGACGTCATAACGCCATTTAACAGATCCGAATTTTTCAATTTTTATTTTCTATACAAGCGTAGATTTTTACATTTGCACATATCGAGTGTCAAAATAGGCGGAAAAGTGCACTTGGTCTTTTGGTGTCTCTTTTTCCGAATCTCACAAAATACTTACGACAAAAAATCCAACAACCATTCGACAATCAAACGTTTGCATATACATATTCGAAGTTAAGGGGGGAAAGTCCTTTACAATGTTAAAAAAAAATCGATTTTTTTCACATATTTCGAAAGTATAATATTGGATGAAGTAAGAAGTTCCGAGCGTTTTCCGCTAGATGTCTTTAGTGAGTCTTTGTGTTTGGTGAAGCCAGTTGTGTGTTACAGCGTTCCAAAATGGAGGTAAAAAAAGAGAAAATTCGATACATTCTTCAGTACCATTACGACCGAGGTGAAAAGGCGGAGCAGGCGGCCAAAAAGTTTGTGCTGTTTATGGAGCCAATACAGTATCGAATGCAACAGCAAAGGGATATCGCGTAGATAAATAATTTTTTTGGGGTAAAAACTGTCGAAAAAATGGTCGAAAATTTGAACTTTTGGTTAATAAGCCTGCGTAATTTTCAATTTTATACTTTTTTTATAATTTTATAGGTTTATCCTTCCCCTACATGAGTCAGTAATCGAAAAATATTTTTGTCTTCTGTTTCAGATGAACAGTAAAAATGTGAAAAAGGGAGCATTGTTTGATGGCACAGGAAAGACGCCTGGGGGAAAAGGCTATAACGTCGCCATTTTCTTTTGTAAAAAAAATGTATTTGAGCTCTTTAAACCTATAATAAAATCACATTAATATTTAAAAATGATGCGATTATTTCATCACCGTCAAAAAAATTCACGAAAAATGGCTCATTTTCGGGCGTCTAAAGGGTTTTCTCCCCTTAAGAGATTTCCGCCATGAAGTTCTGAAAAGTATCCTAGAAAAATCCCAGCGATGCATGCTTCAGAGATCTTGATGGGGTAAGATGTCATCCGTCGAGAGGCTGGAAGTATTTCGAGTTTTTAAATTTTATTTGTTTACACCCTTCCGTTACTAACAATCGATCGTGGATCTTCTCGCATATTTTAACACAATAATAATATACTTTATTTACGTTCAAGTGTCTATTACCCAACAATGCTAAGAAAGATTTCTAAAAGTGCCTGCTACAATGATAATCAACATGACGTTCAAACTATACATGGTCAAAAAGCATAATGATTTATGCCTTCAAATCATCGTACGTAACATCGATATATACGCCCCAGCGGTTTTCAGTACCTGCAAAAATGTCGGCAATCGTCATTTATTTCAAAAGACAATCGATCGATGTACGACAAAAAGTATGTACAGTTGCGTGCAAAAGTTTTGGGCCATTCTATTTTCCAAGCATATTGCATTCTAATACGAAGGTGGTGAAAAAATTAACGAGCTATGAAAACATGAATTCACTTATATTTGATAACAATTAATTGGCCACCAAGATCGTGCGATTTGACGGCATTGGACTTCTTGGCTCTACTGCTCTAGTGTTAAAAAAATAACTGCTAAAAATTCTACTGCTAAAATTCTACTGCTAAACGAGCTCTACTGCTAAAACTGTACTGCTAAAAGCTCTAGTTCTAAATGGGCTCTAGTGCTAAAACTGGATCGCTAAATAGACTCTTGTGCTAAAAGCAGCACTGCTAAAGAGTCTCAACTGCTAAAACGCAAAAGGGCATGTTTTTAAAAAGTTTTATTGGAAATCATTGAAAATCATTGAAAAGTTAATAGAACATTGAAAAGAAAGGGAAAATGTCATGAAAATTAGTACTGAATATTAGATGACAAGTTGAGAAGAAGGTGAACCCATTTCTCAGCACCGAATTCAGAGGTGTCTTCAGCTACTGCCAAGGTAGTCTGAAGGCGCTGGTTCGCGCGAGAATTGGCGCCCTTCTGTTGTCCAGCAGGCTGAGAGCCACCTGCAACCACCTTCATAGCAAGTTAAGTTTTCTCAGAAAAATTCCAAAAAATCGTCAAAAAACCGCAAAAAGTACAGTATAACCTCCATCAGTGGGACTTATATGAGCCCTCTGTCAGAAGCTAGTTTTAGCAGTCCAGTTTTAGTATTATTTTTTCGACGTAGTACTGAGGTTATGTCACGCACCGGGCCTCATCATATCTTTAGCATCGACGCGCAGAGCAAAACTTACTCAATAAGAGTACTTATTCCTCACCACTGAATTTCGCCTTCGTTTCCAGACCTGCATATAAGACCATGCACCACACTACAGACACCAACGACGAACACGCTCGGACTCGTCCATAAGCAGCCCCCTGGCACTCAGCTCACTGGCTAGTCTCTCGATGACGCCAGCCGCTACGTGGCGCTGACAGTACTCCGCACCGTCCGTGCTGTAGCATCAGACCCATCAGCCGCATCAGCCGGTTACCCTCCCATGGCCTTCATGGCCGGCGGGGGTTTCGGGCAGGGGAGTAGAGGCGCGGAAGCATGCCAGCGCCGCGCAGTGCGAACTAACTACGGCGCATAGAACAAAGACAGGTTCCCTGTAGGAAATCATAGGAGTGTCAGGGGGCTGTCCATAAGTCAGGTCTGACTTACCAACGCGCAATGCTAACCACTCCCCGCACCCGCCATCCATCGCAGAAAGTCACGCGAGCTCGCTGCGCACACATATAAACCGTATTTTGGCGTTCTGTCAAAGTAGCCTCAAAAACTGTCGGTTACCCTCAATGTCAATGTAACGCCGTTTTACGGTACTGGTTTTCCATTGCCATGCATGTTTTGAAACTCATCTTTATCATAGCTCTCTTAACAAAATTCGAAATGATTAACGATGTTTAGGAATTAAGCATTTCATCACTTTACTCGAAAAAGTAGGATAGCCCGAAACTTTTGCACGCCCCTGCGTATGGCAATATATGGAAACGCTTACGCTGTTAAACCTGCTTAGTTCAAAAATGTAAAATCGTCCGGCAGTTAGTTGCAGAGGTCTCTTTGCTCGAATCATGCATATCAACATATACGTTTTGTATTTCGATGGCATCGTGTACCATTGGCATTCGTAATACGCGTCCTCAACATTCGAACTCTAGAAATGGTAAGCTAGATTACAAAAAAAAACGATTCGCAGATATTTTATTGATTATTGTTCTTACCTCGCGAATAAGGAAATCACCCGTTAGGCAATAGATGAGTATCAGTCCGACCATCATCATCGAGTAAGTGATGAACGCCACGAGAGCAAACATAGACGTCATAACAGTATTCTGGAGGCAAAAAAAAATCCCACTTTTTTTTCAAATTCTTCAATTCTACTATTTCAGAGTACCGTGCCGCTTTTGTGTCTTTTCATTTTTTTTTTTTCGCTCTTGTTCTTTCAATCCATCATTCACATGTCTCGTACCAAGAGAACATTATAGGCTGCAAGTCCAAGAAGCAGCGTCGTTATTACGAGTTCTTCCAACAAAACGACGTTGAAAATATCGTCGATCGTTCGGGCAGTCCTGGTGGAAGACAATTTTCACTATTTATCTTTACCCGAATTCATGAGTTCTCAAAGGGGTATTCTAGTCTTGAAATTGAAGAAAAAAAAACAATTTTTTTTATTCCACTCGGTATGATAATGGACGTTTTACGCACGCGAACCGTACGTAAAATCCCCATTTTCACACCGCGTACAATAAAATTTCATATAATACTCGCCGAAAAAACTTTTTCTAACCTCCATTTTCACACCGCGTACAATAACATTTCGTATAATACTCGACGAAAAAACTTTTATTCCACTCGGTACGATAATGGACTTTTTACGTACGCTTCGCGTGCGTAATACCCTCATTTTCACACCGCGTACAATAAAATTTCGTATAATACTCGATGAAAAAACTTTTATTCTACTTGGTACGATAATGGACGTTTTACGTACGCTTCGCATGCGTAAAACCCTCATTTTCACACCGCGTACAATAAAATTCCGTATAATACCAGACGAAAAAACTTTTATTCCACACGGTACAATAATGGACGTTTTACGTACGGTTCGCGTGCGTAAAACCCTCATTTTCACACCGCATAAAATTTCGTATAATACTCGACGAAAAAACTTTTTCTAGCCTCGTGTAATTGCAACACTCGCCTTCGGCTCGTGCTGCAAACTCACACTCGTTAGAAAGAGTTTTTTCGTCCTTGTGTTATAATGTACTATTACAGCACACTTTCATGCCTAAATTAATTTTCTTCAATTTTTACGGCTTTCATCCAACCCTCTAATTGTTCTGTTTTTTCCACTTTTTCAAAATAATTTTTCATGCACACAAAGCGTTTCCCCGCAATACGAAAATTGTGCAAACGCACTTTCAACTCCTTACTCAAAGTGCTTTCGCAATCTTTCATAGCACATTTAATGTTCTGGCGATTTCTTTTACACATAGAAAACGTATAATTTCTATTGAAGCCTTGGCCCTAAGTACACTTTGATTTTCCGCCACCAGATGCCATATCGCCATTTGACAGATCCCAATAAGACTGTAAAAAATGGATTTTATTTTTTCCAACAAGTTCGAAAAAACGCCCGCAATTTAGCCCTCTAGACTAGAATACCTCCTTAAGGTAATGTCAGCTTATAATTTATCGGTGAAACATTTGACTCAAAAGAAGAAATAAAACGCTCGACTCACTCAATGATTTCCAGGTGTTTAATCGTAATATCGCGAAATGCCGATTCTATATTCTTATAATTGCCAAACGAATCCATCTTGTTGATGTTCCTTATTCGATAAGCGAGAATGGACAATTCGCCAGCAACGTGTACGATCAAAGTGCAGAGAAAACAAATAGAAATTGTATGGAACCAGTTATAATAAATCATTGGAAACTGGGTGACGTATATTAATGCGTATGTTGGTGTGTTGGTCACGTTGAAGAAAAAAGTATCCGAGAATATCCGATAGGGAAAAAGGTATTCCATCGTCTGATTGCGCCCTCCTGTCAATAAGAAAAGAAAGAAAAAGCAATCCAACTTCTAGATATTACCCAAACAACATTTTTTTTTTTTTTACGTTGACGATTAATAAAATCACGTTTCTATCAAATATATTACATCAATTAATCCATTCCTATCAAATATTGAGGGCTGAGGCTACAATTTGGCTGCAAGTTAGGCTACAAATCTACAATTTTGGAAAACACGAGAAAAAAATCTTGGCTCAAAGGTGCCTAACGGTTTTAGTTAATTAACTAATAATATTGAATTGAATTAAATCAAATAATATGTTGTTTTATTACATTAAAAAATTACATTCACTGTTTACATTACATTGAAAAAAATATTAAATTTACTTTATATTTTTACATTAACAACTTTTACTATAAGTTTATTTTACTTTGTTACATTTTCAAAGGAATTATGTTTACTTTAATTTATTACATTGAAAAAAAAATTAAATTAAATAATATACAAGAATATTATGTTGAAATTACGAAATATTGGGTGAAGTAAAAAGTTCTGAGCGTTTTCCGCTAGATGTCTTTAGTGAGTCATATCTCACGATGGATACATCGCATCGGGTCATACTATACGGCGATTTAAAGGTGACACGACGCTTTAAAAAAAGTTCTTTGACAGTTTTGTGTTTGGTGAAGCCAGTTGTGTGTTACAGCGTTCCAAAATGGAGGTAAAAAAAAGAGAAAATTCGATACATTCTTCAGTACCACTACGACCAAGGTGAAAAGGCGGAGCAGGCGGATAAAAAAATTTGTGTTGTTTATGGACCCAATACAGTATCGAATGCAACAGCAAAGCGGTGGTTCCAACGATTCCGTTCTGGTAATATGGACGTCGAAGATGAGGCACGCTCTGGTAGGCCAATTGTCGAAAATGTCGATTAAAATCATGGAAATCGTCGAGTCCGACCGGCATGTGAGCACTTATTCCATTGCCCAAGAACTGAAGATTAGCCAGAAAACCGTTTGGCACCATTTTCATAAGGCTGGTCTCAAGAAGAAGCTCGATGTATGGGTGCCACACGAATTGACGCAAAAGAACCTTTTGGACCGAATTGATGCCTGCGATTCTTTGCTAAAACGTAACGAAATCGACCCATTTTTGAAGCGGATGGTGACTGGCGATGAAAAATGGGTCACATACGAGAACAACAGCCGAAAAAGATCGTGGTCCAATCGCGGTGAGCCGGCCCAAACGATCGCCAAGCCCGGATTAACGGCCAAGAAGGTTTTGCTGTGTGTTTGGTGGGATTGGAAGGGAATCATCGACTATGAGCTGCTCCCATCGGGCCAAACACTCAATCCGGACCTCTACTGTCAACAACTGACCAGATTGAAGCAGGCGATCGACCAGAAGCGGCCAGAATTGGCCAATAGGAAGGGTGTTGTGTTCCATCAAGACAACGCCAGGCCGCGCACATCTTTAACGACGCGCCAGAAGCTCCGAGAGCTTGGATGGGAGGTTCTATCGCACCCGCCGTATAGTCCAGACCTCGGCACCAAGCGATTATCACCTTTTCAAGCATTTGCAAAATTTTCTTGATGGTACAAAACTGTCCTCAAGAGAGGCTTGTGAAAATGAGCTGGTCAAGTTTTTTACCAATAGGTACGAGGACTTCTTCAATCGCGGAATTATGAAATTGCCTTCAAAATGGACAAAAGTTATCGAACAAAACGGCGCATATTTGATCTAAATCGGATAATCCTATGTTAATTTCATCGTCGAAATAAAGCGAAAAAACGCTCAGAACTTTTTACTTCGTCTAATATTACGAAGAAGCATAATTATTCGTGATTATTATTTAAAAAATCGTAATCTTTTATTAGATTAGAAAGATTGGAAGACCGAAAAGATTCGTAATTTTTTATCAACCTTTTCATTATTGAATACATATGGCTTTCGATGGGCAAGATGGGTTTTCTTTTTCTAAATGTTTACAAAGTTTTAGTTTACATTAATCCGTTGTTAGTAATGATTTAACTTGGTGCTAAATAGCCAAAAAAAATGACGTCACGTGAACATCTTGCCCATCTAACCGCACCTAAAATTACATACATTAAACTATTTTTTAGCTCTCCTGTTTTGTGGTAAATTTTTTTTTAATTCGTAAACACTCAGTATATTCTGGACAATAATTTTTTTTTTTTTAATCTTCTATTGTGAGTAACGCTCCAACCTTCTCAATCGCTATGGTAACATTTTTACAAGACTCTCAAGCAATAAAAAAAAATATCAGTAGTTCGACAAAACAAAAATTCTTTCTTACCAGACTTGAAAAAGTTCTCTAGCGGCTTGCAGAAGTATGTGAGCTCAGGGCTCAACGCGACAGGAGCAATGACACGAAAAAATATCATCCCGATCGTAGTATACTCGAGATACAAATCTTTTTCTTTCTCATCCCTGTAATTTTCCTCTTTCGCTCCGTTCTCAACTTTTTTAAGGATTTTAATCAACGACGATGAGTGCCTCACTACCAGCATTTTAACGCCAACCATAACTTGCAGGGTGCTCTCGGCAAGATTGTCTACCATGAGACTCAGATCACCGAAAACTTCGACAAAATTAATCGACACCAGGATCATTTGTATCGTCAAGTATGCGTAGCCAATGTAAAACCTGACGTAATTCGGCTCCAATGGCCAACATCCAATGACAGACATGATACGTCTGTTCCAGGAGTGCAGCTTGCGAACTTTCTGTAAATCTCCCTAAAAAAAGGTAATGAAAGTCGCGTCGGGAATTCGATAAAATTGAAGAAGAAAAAGAAGAAGAAGAAGAAGAAGAAGGAGTTGGAGAAGAATTTAAGGCCTTATATACGCGAAAAATTTCAAAATTTTTCATTTTTTTATTCATTTTTGATTCCATTAGCCTGAACGGTTAGGAATATTTGAAGCTTTACAGAATTGAAAAATTCCAAAAATTGTTAAAGTTACAGCATTTAGAGCATTTATAATAGATACCGCGCGGCGCGCCCGACCGCCAACTTCAAAGCCGTTTTGTCCACGATTCACTTTTTTGAACCTTGTGAAAGTTCTGACTCTTGAACGAAGGTTCAGATCGCTTTGAAATTTTTACAAACTATTCTTAGTATCATCACCCATCGTGTGAACCACAGAAACAAAAATTTCAATGACACAAAAAAATAAAAATAAAATACCGACAGAAAATTGAGTAAAAAAATTTTAAGTTTCGAATTTTTATAATAATAATTTTTTAAAAATAATATTGTTGGTTCACACCGAAGATACATTCATTATGCAATTATAAATATGTTCTTTTTTTTTTCAGACACCCACATCGATGCCGAGAACTTTCACCATCAACGCGCGCGCAAAAAAAATACATTGCTTTATTATGTTATATCTCCCCTATTTGTTAATATTTCTGATTTTTTTTTTTACATATACTTAACCATGTGCATAAATGATCTGCAAAAAAAATTTTGTCAATATATGCGTCATTTTTTTTTAACCGCGTCTAGAAAAGTGCCTTCGAAAATCGGCGAAATCGCGAAAGGGCTTAAAAAATTTCAAAAAAAATTGTAAAGATTCAGTATAGTTTGGATAATAACATATATAAATTTCTTAAATCTTGGATTGTCGGTAAAGCTCCAATCTCCTTAAAGTATTTGAAACGTTCGTTTCTTTCGTTCGATTGAAAAAGAAGGAAAAAAACGTTTAAAAATTATAAATCTCGTCATTGTTACTTACTGCCATGATTCGAAGGTGAAATATTCAAGACAAAGGTTCCTCGAAGACTGAACTCGTGAATTTTGTATCGAGAAAAAGATTTGTGGGAGGAACGTCAAGTTTTGTAAATTCATGAGAGCATCAGACATGCAAAAACGGTGAATTATGAATTCGAGTTTAATAAACAAAGAAACCACGGTAATGTACGTCGATTTTCAATGTTATTATCTTTCATATTTGTACGGTGGAATGCAAAAAATTACCCTATAATAGTTTTTTGCTATGTGATGCACTAGCATTTTGCTTATTATTTTCTCTCTCTTTCTTTCTCTCTCTCTCTCTCTCTCTCTCTCTCTCTCTCTCTCTCTCTCTCTCTCTCTCTTTCTCCAGGCACATAAATGTTACCAGCAAAATGGAAAAACGTTTAACGAGCATGTAAAGAGTATAACTGCGATCGATTATTCTAAATATTTGATCATCCACGAGCTCAACATTACTTTCTGATACAATGTTCTTTAGTGGTGAGAGATATTTCGATATCTGTTCACAAAGTGCGCAAAATAACGAATAGTTACCTTTAAGCATGATAAATGGGCTTATATATTTTTTTCCCACGATCAGCGGACGCTGAAAAGCTTGAAAGGAAACAAAAGACCTTTGTTACGAAGCTCCGAAGAATTCTTATGAAATTAATTCATGCCTTGGAAGCAGTGCAACCAGTGCAAAAGAAAAATATCTTTACAGCCGTAAGAAAACGAAGCTTTTTTTTTTATTTTTTTCGTTTTTATTTTATGCACATGTGAAAAAATGTATACATTTATGGATAACGAGTACCAAAAAGTGCTGAAAGTGCTGGCCCTTGACGTGGAGCACTTCTCCAGGGACGTGTAAACTACTGTTCAATATTAAATTGTTTTTTCTTTTTTTTTTTAATACATGAATTCAAGTAAAAATATTTACTCGCAAAGTAACGTTACAAAAGTAAGAGCCCATGTGTGTTGGGCAAAAAAAAAAAAAATTAAGGGCTCTTGTGTATATTCAACTTACGGTACGTAACATCGATATTTAATTTATGGCACTTTTCGGTATCCGAAAAGAAAAATCTTTCCGTGCAATCTTTGCACTCGCAATTCGTACTCACTGCAAAAATGCAACCATAAATCGCCACTCGAATGCCTCGTATTTATTCGCACTTTTGCTGCTGAATCTGCTGAGAGAAAAAAAAAGTGTCAAATTTAGACAAATGTAAAATTGACAAATGGTCTTAAGGCAGCATTGTTGTCTATAAATTAAAAAAAAAACGTTTTCTTTTTTATTTTATTTTATAATTTGAAACAAAAATTTGATTAGAAATTCTGACGTAGACGCCATGAGAGATTTCTATGGAACAAAAATGAAAATGAAGGAAAAACATCTGTAGAAAATGTACAATAGATCGAAACCCAATTATATGAAGCTTCCTTCATCGAGACAGGTTTTACACACTTTTCTTGCACTCTCGTGCAAATGTGATACAGCAATTTTTGTAAATTAAAAAATTATTTAATTTCCATGCATTAAAAAAAAATACATTTACAGAAAAATATATCTTGACAAAAAAAAAGCATACCGATAGCTGTAGGTTGAAAGTCCTGTGAGCGTGGTGGATATTACAAGTTCCTCCAACAAATCGACGTTCAAAATATCGTAGATCCCTTGAGTGGTTCCGGCGAGAAATGACTTTGAATTTTTTTTTTTTCTTTATCGATCAATTGAACAAATCACTGTATATAATATTATCCATCGAGATTTCGGAAATATTTTGATTTTTTTTTTACAATTCATTTATACACGGAGAGAATTATAAATGTTAAAAATTACCGTGCAGTAACGGTAACCAGATGATAACCCTGAAACTTCGCTTATTATGACTGTGAGTTAAACACAGATTTTCACGAAAATAAAATAAAATTTCTTCTTCACATAGAAAATTTTACCAGATTTTCTAGTAAATTTTGTTGTGAAACAAAATACGCAAAACATAAATTTAAAAAATATATAATATCAGCGAAATTTTACTGTGTATTTTATTATTTTATGCCTTTCAATAATGTCTATAAAAAAAGTATCGTCTTTATAACAGTTATTTTAAGATTTATTATACAATTTAATGAGTGTTATAGGAAAATGTGTTGTGCTCTCGGTTCAAATTATCGTGCGCGCTACCCTTCTTGTATAGTCAAATTTTAGCTACGTATTTGAAATTTTCTGTAACGTCAGTTAAAAAAAAAAAACTTGTCGCATACGAATTATTATGCTTTTCTCACTTGTCGCCACATTGAAATATATCACGGTAATTTTTAGCGTGAAATTCACGACAAAAATTACTTTTTAATTCTCTCCGTGTACGCAGTTTCACTTACAATTCATGAATCTTCTTACTTACACTTACACTTACTTTTTTCACTTACAAGTCATGAATCTTCTTACTTGGACTTAGATTTACTTCTTTCATTTACAATTCATGGATCTTTTCGATAATTTCGACACGATGAAAATGTATCTTCATTTACGCTGAAGTGTCCAATATACAGCAAAGATAAAAAAAATATAAAAAAACACCAACCAAAAGATAATCAACCCTAATTTCAATCTGTACGTGGTTAAAAAAAAAACCATAATTTTCTATATCTCTAAACCACTGTACGTAACATCGATATATACGCCAAAGAGGTCTTGAGTACCTACCAAAATATACGGAAACATGATTTTTTTTATGAGGAAATCGATCAATATACCTTAAGGATGTAAATACATATAGACGATGAATAAATAGCCATTTTTTTTTAGAAACAAAACGTTTTACATTTAGCAAAGTTTAGGTACAATTTATTAATTTAACTGTTCGAATAAATAATCGTATTAATAAAGGGTGTATAAAAATGACCTGACATTTTAAATTGCGCGCTATTTTTTTTTTGTGGCGAACATAGAGTACTGATCTTTGACAACTGGCATGAGGAAGTATCGATGTTTAGTCACACGGAAAGAATTAAAAAGTAATTTTTGTCGTGAATTTCACGGTAAAAATTACCGTGATATATTTCAATGTGGTGACAAGTGAGAAAAGCATAATAATTCGTATGCGACAAGTTTTTTTTTTAACTCACGTTACAGAAAATTTCAAATACGTAGCTAAAATTTTACTATACAAGAAGGATAGCGCGCACGATAATTTTTACCGAGAGCACAATACATTTTCCTATAGCACTCATTAAATTTTATAATAAATCTTTAAATAACTGTTATAAAGACGATAATTTTTTATAGACATTTTTGTAAGGCATAAAATAATAAAATGCACAGTAAAATTTCGCTGATATTATATGTTTTTTAAATTTAAGTTTTCCGTATTTTGTTACACATGAAAATTGACTAGAAAATCTGGTAAAATGTTCTATCTGAAGGAGAAATTTTATTTTATTTTCGTGAAAATCTGTGTTTTACTCCAGTAATTATAAGCGAAGTTTCAGGGTTGTCATCTGGTTACCGTTGCTGCACGATAATTTTTAACATTTAATTCTCTCCGTGCATGGAGAATTACACGATCGAGCAACGCATAGAAATTGTGAAAAATGCAATTGAAAATTTCGTCAAAAGAGTGAACGTTTGCAAACAGGGACGAGGCGCGCCATTCATCGGATATTGTGTTCCACACATAACCTCCATGTTTGTAACTTCCATTGAAACAAAAATATTGCTACTTCTCGAATAAACAATACGTTTTACTAATAAATAAAAATGTCCGGTCATTTTGAGACACCCTTAATGTATTTTTAAATACCAAAGTTATCGCGTCGTTTTTCAGAAAGGTTTCTTCGAGTTTGCGGGAAGCATAACTTTAAAAAGTTGCATGGGAAAATACAAAAAGGGAATATGTGAATATTTTCGGGAAATAGAGGAAGTGTGCAAAAAGAACGAGTAAGGAGGATGGGGGAGGAAGAAGAGATGGAGTAGAGGAATAAATGAAGAAAAAGAGTGAAATGTTGGAGAGTACGATGTAGAAGAATGCTGGATGAAGTAATTAAGTGAAGGAATATGTGAGCGGAAAGTTACGGTTTTGACAAAAACTTTTGTAAAAAGTTGTGCAAATAAAGCTCGTTCGATTAATCGAAATTCTTGGCTCATATTTGTTCGCATCAATATTGATGTCGTTGGATTTCGCACAAACGGACAACTGCCGCCAAAGCCTTTCTGGAAGACGACACACCATAGCGTCGCCGCATTTCGCAATATTTTTCATTGAGTAAATTAATTCAAACAGTTTAATTATGTAATAAATTGCCCCTAAAGCTTCATAAATGTAAGACGTTTCATTCCTTACCTACAGAGAAATGATCAAAATTGGCTATTTTTTCATCGTTTACGTGTATTTCTCCCCTTTAGGGGGGAAAACCCTTTACAATGTTCGAAAAAGCGATTTTTTTACACGTATTTCGAAAGTATAATGTATTGAGAGTATACTGAAAAATTGAGAAATCAAAATGTGAAATATTTACGAAGTTATAGCGCATAGTCGTATAGGACATTATCGTATTGAAACTTTAAGGGGTTACGTGGGTTTGAAATATTTAAAAAATCCATTTTTTTATTTTGTTATCTAATAGTACAATGTGTCTAGAATGTTCTCCCAAAGTTTTGAGTCATTCGGAGTAAAAGTCTGGGAGAGAGAGCCTTTGGGAATTACCCCCCTTGGGAAAAACTGGCCGGGAGCGACGCAGGCACACGCATTTTTCTCAAAACACTATTTTTGAATTCGGTGGACGCGATTTCTCAAAAACTAATGCACCGATCTTATTGACATTTGGCACAATTCTTCAAAATAGCATTGACTAGTGATTGAACGAAGGTTGTTTTTTTTTCGATTACAAGTAATTTTACAAGGCTACACGTAGTGTAAATTGTACCAAAAATTGAACTATTGGGAGTAAAGGTTAATTCGGTCCGTTTTTTTGTGGTAAAAAATCCATTTATTTCAAAATAAAAGGTATGAATAGATTGATCAAAGTATTGTCCATCGCTGGCTACTACTTTTTCCCACCTATCAGGCAATTTTCGAATTCCATCTCGAAAGAAAGTCTCGTCTTTTGAGGCGATCCAAGTTTTGAGCCAATTTTCGATTTCTACGAAAGAAGTGAACCGGTGAGCTGCTAAATCCTGCTGCATCCGTCGGAACAACCAGTAATCAGAAGGAGCAATGTCCGGAGAATACGGCGGGTTGCGGTAAAATATCCCATTTGAGTGTTGCCAAATATTTTTTTACGACTTTTGCGACACGAGGCCGAGCGTTGTCATGCAGAAGAATAATTTTGTCATGTCTTTGCTCGTATTCCGGCCGTTTTTTCTCGTAATGCACGGCTCAAACGAATCAATTGTAGTCTATACCGATCGCCCGTAATGGAATCGCCAGGTTGTAGCAGCTCATTGGCTCATTTGGCTGTCCAGGGCGAGGCTTGTCTTCAACGCTGAAATCACCGTTCTTAAAGGGTCGAAACCATTCCCTACATGATTTATCAGTTGGAGGATCATCACCATAAACTTCAACAAGCATTCGATGCGCTTCAGCTGCACTTTTCTTCCAATTAAAGCAGAAAAGTAAAACTTCCCGCAAATGCTGCTTAGTTAACACAAAATTTGACATATTCAACACAGTAAAAAACAAGGTTTTTAATGGAACTCAAAGCGATATAAACTGAATGTTATTGACAGATGTCTAACCTCTCTGAAACCACCAAAATCAGCTGTCACTATGAAACATTCATAACAGCCAGAGCCATCTCTTGAAAACGGACCGAATTAATTTGTACTCCCAATATTTTGTATACAACTCTTGCAAAAATTCAAATTTCAATTTAAAAAAAAATCCTTCGTTCAATCACGAGCTATACTTATCTACTAACAGAAAAAAATTGGTTTTTCAATTTCAGATAAAGCTATCATGAGTTATCCTGACCACCAAGAAGACACTTTTTTTGAGGGGTCTCCGGAAACCAAGTCCCACCGGCTGAATTTCCCAAATTTTTGGATGAAAATTTTTTAAAATATTGTCGAAATGCTGTTCTTTTATGTGCTTAACATTTTGAATAAAATAAATTATATATTATATTTAAAAAAAATACAGAAAATATGCTTCTTTTGTTTCGAAGCCCACGTAACCCCTCAAACGCGATTATCTTGAAACTGTATTTTCAAAAAACTGCTCATGCTATAGCTCAAAAAGTTATTGATCGATGTGGCTGACATTTTGGAAGTTTTCTCACTATAACATTATCGGAAGGATATACCCAAAGTTTTGAGGTTATCCGCGTAAATAAATTACTTTTTGTGGGGTAAAAATTGTCGAGTAAATGGTCAAAAAAATGAAAATTTGATTAAAAAGCTTACTTAATTTTTAATTTTAGACTTTTTCATATTTTTATAGGTCCTTCCCCTACACGTGTCAATAATCGAAAAGTATTTTCGTTTTCTTTTTCAGATCAATAGAAAAAAAATCAGGCAAATAGAGAGCACTTTTCGATATCACGCAAAAGACGCCTAAAGGAATAACTTATAACGCCGCCATATTGTTTTCTTTAAAACAAAAACAAAAACTTTTTTTCAACACTTGACATTTCTAATAAAATAATGTCAAAATTTCAAAATGATGCGATTATTTTATCACCTTTCAAAAAAATCAGACTCATTTTCGGGCGTCTAAAGGGTTTGCCCCCCCTTAACGATACACACTTATAAAAATGCTTACACTGCCGAACCTGCTGAGTGTGAAAACGTAAAATCTTCCCGCGGTTAGTTGGAGCGGCATCTTTGCTCGAATCATACATATCATCATATGCTTTCTGTATTTCGCAGGCATCGTGTACCATCGACATTCGTAATACGCGTCCTGCACGTTTACACTCTAAAATGATAAACGATATTATGAAAGAAAAAAAAAAAGAAAAAAAAACGCAGATATTGTATTTAAGGTTCTTACCTCGCGCATGAGGAAATCACCCGTTATGCAATAAACGAGTATAATTCCGATCATCGATATCGCGTAAGTGACGAAGGACATGAATTCAAACATAGACGCCATAACAGATTTCTAGAAACAAAAACAAAAAGTCCCACCATTCGAAAAATTCACCAATTTTGGAATACCAGACTACTGAGAAGCTTTGTGTCTTTATATTGTTTCTTTTTTTTGTTGTTGTCATTTTGACAAATTATTCACATGCCTCGTACCACGAGAACATTGTAGGCCGTAAGTCCAATGAGGATCGTCGATATTACGAGTTCTTCCATCAGAACGACACTGAAAATATCGTCGATCGTTTGGCCAGTCCTGACGGGAGACAATTTTCAATATTTATTTTTGCCCGAATCGATGAGTTCTCAACTAATAAGGTGACAGGCGAGTGAACGGTGAAAAAAAATTGCTAAAACTTAGGAATTATTATCTCGAAAACTTGGTTTCTTCGGAAACTTGGAAAGTTTGGTTTATTCGAAAGTATATACAGGTTGAGGCACATAAAGTGTTACAGAGCAATAGCACTCAGGCTATTGATCATATCCAAAAATGTTTCAGACACAAGTTTCAGTGTTCGAGAAGGCCGTCATACTGGACCACCCTATTTTTTTTATCGGTGGAGGCGCTGAAGCTACGTCAAGGTCAACTCCACTTTTTTAAATGGAACCATGTATTTTTTTTTCGATGACATCATTACCGATTTTAAGACGAATTCAGCGACCTACAACACAAGGTCATTCTAGTCACGCAAAGTATGAAAATAGTCGAAAAAACGAAAAATATCGGAACAATCACTTTCAAAGGATCCACTAACCTTGGTTTGGGTCTACCTACAGAAGATGCTCGAAGTGATGACCCTCGACTTGTAAACACTTGTTTGATCGCTGTTTTCATTTCTTACGATACCAATGTTTCTTATTGGCAGTAAGTACGCATTTTCTGTTGACATTTCAGTTAGTCCACGCATTACCTTCTAATGTGAGTACATCGGATCGCGAAAATGAACTTTTTATGGGGTTTTGTCAAAGAACGCGTAATGGCGGTAGCACCTACCACGCCTGACGACATGAAAGAAAGAATACGCCGAGCATGTACCGAAATTACACCACAAATGTTGGCTCAAGTTAGACGGTCTTTTCATCAGCGAATTAACAAGTGCTTACAAGTCGAGGGTCATCACTTCGAGCATCTTCTGTAGGTAGACCCAAACCAAGTATAGTGGATTCTTTGAAAGTGATTATTCCGATATTTTTCGATTTTTCGACTATTTTCATACTTTGCGTGACTAGAATGACCTTGTGTTGTAGGTCGCTGAATTCGTCTTAAAATCGTTAATAATGTCATCGAAAAAAAAAATACATGGTTCCATTTTAAAAAGTGGAGTTGACCTTGACGTAGCTTCAACGCCTCCACCGATAAAAAAAATAGGGTGGTCCAGTATGGCGGCCTTCTCGAACACTGAAACGTTTGTCTGAAACATTTTTGGATATGATCAATAGTTTGAGTGCTATTGCTCTGTAACACGTTATGTGCTTCACCCTGGATATTGAGATATATTGACGATTTTTTTTTGTAAATATATATTGACTGAAATTTCAGAACTTTTTACTTCATCTAATATGCTATCGCGCTCTCCGCTTTGTGCGGATCTTCGCCAAGTTTGGGCGGTAGAAGTGTTCCACGCACCCCACCATTCCATACGCACGTCCGAGGTGAGCTGCGCCCACACTAGTGTTTCAGGCACCCCACTATTCCACACGCACATCCGAGGTGCCCCCCCCCCCAGCCCGCAGACCGTGCCAGTTACATGTTTTACGCCGGCCACAATAACAGCGCTGCCAGTCAATATATATTTATAAAAAAATTTGTCAACATATCCCAATATTTATACTTTTCAATGAAACGAACTTGATTGAAATCGGACAAATAGTTTTTCAGATAATAATTCCAAAAATTCACCTTTATTTATCGCCGCCTATTCGGGTGTGCCCTGTTAAGGGACTTTCAACTTGTAATTTTATTGGTGAAACGTGTGTCTGAAAAGAAGAAACAAAACGCGCGACTCACTCAATGATCTGCTGATGTTTAATCACTATATCGCGGAATGCAAATTCTAGATGGCAATGATCGTCCGACGAATTATCGTTGTTGATGTTCCTTATACGATGAGCAAGAATGGACAATTCCCCGGCAACGTGTACGATCAAAGTGCAGAGGAAACAAACCGAAATTGTATGAAAATAGTAATAATAAAACATAGGAGTCTGCGAGAAATATACGAGTGCGTATGTACGTGTATCGGAGATGTTGAAGAAGAAACGCATCCGATAGGGCAGAGTCAACGGCATCGCCTCGTTGTGCACCACTGCCAATAAAAAAAAAAAAATACTTTACATTATAGACGTCGCACAACATTTATTTAAGCGGATGATTAATTTAAAAAAAAACGTTACTATCAAATATAAGAATTTACGAATGTGTTTGGTTTTATTTTTTCAGTCATCAACGTCTACAACACTCGTCACCAATTAGGAGCATTTTCCGTGCACTGTTATAAACAAACGTAATATTGGGAGTACAAATTAATTCGGTCCGTTTTCAAGAGATGGCTCTGGCTGTTATAAATGTTTCATAGTGGCAGCTGATTTCGGTGGTTTCAAAGAGGTTAGACATCTGTCAATAAAATCTAGTTTATATCGCTTTGAGTTCCATTGAAAAACCTTGTTTTTTACTGATGAAAGATAAAGATGAAATGAGTGACAGTTTCACAGTGACAGCTGATTTCGGTGGTTTCAGAGAGGTTAGACATCTGTCAATAAAATCCAGTTTATATCGCTTTGAGTTCCATTGAAAAACCTTGTTTTTTACTGATGAAAGATAAAGATGAATTGAGTGACAGTTTCACAGTGACAGCTGATTTCGGTGGTTTCAGAGACGTTAGACATCTGCCAATAAAATCCAGTTTATATCGCTTTGAGTTCCATTGAAAAACCTTGTTTTTTACTCATGAAAGATAAAGATGAAATGAGTGACAGTTTCATAGTGGCAGCTGATTTCGGTGGTTTCAGAGAGGTTAGACATCTGTCAATAAAATCCAGTTTATATCGCTTTGAGTTCCATTGAAAAACCTTGTTTTTTACTCATGAAAGATAAAGATTAAATGAGTGACAGTTTCATAGTGACAGCTGATTTCGGTGGTTTCAGAGAGGTTAGACATCTGTCAATAAAATCCAGTTTATATCGCTTTGAGTTCCATTGAAAAACCTTGTTTTTTTACTGATGAAAGATAAAGATGACATGAGTGACAGTTTCATAGTGACAGCTGATTTCGGTGGTTTCAGAGAGGTTAGACATCTGTCACTAAAATCCAGTTTATATCGCTTTGACTTTCATTAAAAAACCTTGTTTTTTACTGTGTTGAATATGTCAAATTTTGTGTTAACTAAGCAGCAATTGCGAGAAGTTTTACTTTTCTGCTTTAATTGGAAGAAAAGTGCAGCTGAAGCGCATCGAATGCTTGTTGAAGTTTATGGTGATGATGCTCCAACTGATAAATCATGTAGGGAATGGTTTCGACGCTTTAAGAACGATGATTTCAGCGTTGAAGACAAGCCTCGCCCTGGACAGCCAAATGAGCCAATGAGCTGCTACAACCTGGCGATTCCATTACGGGCGATCGGTATAGACTACAATTGATTCGTTTGAGCCGTGCATTACGAGAAAAACGGCCGGAATACGAGCAAAGACATGAGAAAATTATTCTTCTGCATGACAAAGCTAGGCCTCATGTCGCAAAAGTCGTAAAAAAATATTTGGAAACGTTCAAATGGGATATTTCACCGCACCCGCCGTATTCTCCGGACATTGCTCCTTCTGATTACTGGTTGTTCCGACGGATGCAGCAGGATTTAGCAGGTCACCGGTTCACTTATTTCGCAGAAATCGAAAATTGGCTCAAAACTTGGATCGCCTCAAAAGACGAGACTTTTTTTCGAGATGGAATTGGAAAATTGCCTGAGAGATGGGAAAAAGTAGTAGCCAGCGATGGACAATACTTTGATTAATCTATTCGTACCTTCTATTTCGAAATAAATGGCTTTTTTACCACAAAAAAACGGGCCGAATTAATTTCTACTACCAATAAATTCTTACTTTTTTCTAATTCGCACATATTCTTGAAGGATCAATAAAAATGTGTCAATAATTTCAGAAAGAAAACTGGAAGAGTTCAACGGTTATTCCAATCCTAAAAACTAACCAACAATACTGCCTTAAAAAACGTCATTAGTTGTTACACACGAAAAAAAAAAACTTGCTTCTTACCAGCTTTGATAATGTCCTCAAGCGGCTTCAAGTGGTATGTCAGCACAGTACTAAACGCCAGATATCCGAGTACTCGAAAAAATCTTCTCCCGATGGCATTGTACTCGAGATACAAATATTTCTCTTTCTGATCCCTGTAATTTGCCTCTTTCGCACCGTTCTCAACCTGTTTCATCACTCTTGTCAATGGCACCGAGTGTCTAAGTACCAACATTTTAACACCGACCATAAGCTGCACCGAGCTCTCTGACAGATTCGCTATCATGAGGCTCAGGTCACCGAAAACGCTTACAAAATCACCAATTGCCATGATCATGTGTAACATGAAGTATACGAAGCCTATGTAAAATTTGGCAAAACTCGGCTCCAACGGCCACATGCCACCGATTGACAGTAGACGTCTGTTCCAGTTGTGCAGTTCCCGAACATTTTTTAAATATGCCTAAAGAAAGTCAAGTTGCGTCATAAATTCGATAAAAACTAAAATTACATTGAAAAAAGAAATCGAAAGTATTTAAGACGTCTGTGAATTTCGTTTTGAGAGAAATTAAAAAAAAATGTTGTGCAGTTCCTGAAGATTTTTTTAAATGTCTAAAGGAAGTGAAGTTGCGTCATAAATTCGATAAAAACTAAAACTACGTTGATAAAGAAATCGAAAGTATTTAAAACGTCGGTGTTTGTCGTTCGAAAAGAAAAATAAAAAATTCTGCAATTTCCTTTTGTTTAAATCTACCTAAAGGATGTCAAGTTGCGTCGTAAATTCGATAAAAACTAAAATTACGTTGAAAAATAAATCGAATATATTGAAAACATCGGTTTTTTTTTTTCGTTCGAAAAGGAAAATAAAAAACTGTGCCGTTTTATTTAAATCTGCTTAAAGGAAGTCAAGTTGCGATCATAAATTCGATAAAAAATAAAATGATGTTAGAGTATAATTGAAAGTATTTAAAACGTCAGTTTCTTTCGTTCTAAAAGGAAAATTAAAAAAAAAATTGTCACTCACTGTCATGATTCGAACGTGTAATATTCAAGACGAAGGTTTCTCGAAGACTGAACCTCGTGAATCTTGAATCGATAAACGATTTGCATAAGAAACATCAAGTAGTGCACATCCTTATCGTGCTCGAAGATTTGCGAGTGCATCAGACATGCAAAAACAGTGAATTATGGGCCCTAGGTTAATAACCAAAATGGATACATAATGATATCCGCCGTTTTTCCATCTCATTATTTTTTTCGTACTTGTAGGGCCAAATGTAGAAAATTGCGCTATAATTTATTCCTCTTCTGCTATGCACGAGCAATTTTTGCTTGCTTTTTTTTTTCTCTCTCCAAAGAACAAAGGTTCACCTTTGTGCGAAAAAAAAGAAGAAGAAGAAGAAATATCCATTTCTTCAAATGGATATTTTTTTGAACAACGATGTAAAAAATATAATTACGTCGGAACGTTATAAATGTTTTATCATACGCGAACTCAAGACTTTTCGTTATACCGTAGTTCTTCAGTGAATACGAATATTCGAAGCCCGTTCAGAAAAGCTTCGGAATAACGAATAGTGACGTTTCAACACGATAAATTGTATATTTTTATCGCTTATCGTACCCCGAGAAACTTCAAATCAGACGAAAGACCTTCTTTTACGAAGTTCTTAAGCATTTTTATAAAATTAATTAATGCTTCAGTTGAAGGTTGTTGCTAAATTATCTGTGAAGGATTTTAGGATTTTTTTAAAACAACCCCTAATCAGGGGTGCCACGGGGTGTTGAAGTTTTTACGGGAAAATCGAATTCCCTGCTTTCATTTCCATGAAATTCGAAAGATATGTTGCTGAAAGGACGTAGAGGTGAACGGAGAAAGGATTTTTCGAAAATCAACCACTAAAAAGATGAAATGAGATGTAAACGTTCGTATTGGGAAATTGTGTTCATTGCGCGTATCAACTTGAAACTCTGTATGAATGATCTTCAAAACAAATAACAGAATGCATGATTTATAATTTTTTTTTAAACAACCCTTAATACGGGGTGCAACCGGTAATGAAGTTTCTATGGGCGAAAATTCACGCGGGCGAAGCTACGAGTAAAATTTATTATTTAATAAACGAGTGCGGAAATCTCTGTTTTCCTTTCGCCAGTATATTCAGAAAATACAACATAATGAATAGTAAAATTTTTATTAACATCTATTCATCCCAATATTTATAAGCTGCGAACTTAATCCGTGCAACCGTTAAATAAAAACAAAACTAACTTCACAGACGTAAGGAAACGTTTTTTTTTTCTTTTATTTCGTGTACAAGTGTTTGTACAATTGCGTTTACCGAGTGCCAAAAAGGGTCCAAAGTGCACTTGGTCCCTTACGTGCGTGGTTGCCCCTGAAACCCAGTACGTAAAATTCCTGGAACACTTCTCCAAGTACATAAAAATACCTTTTTTGCAATGCCTGCCCCGAAAGTACGATTTTCGATTGGTGGTTAGCTTGCGGAAAGTGGATTATTTCTCAACGATGCTTACTTTCCCGCACTAGTGCGGAAAAACATCTATTTATAGCTCACTTTACCGCATTGATTCACGAAAAAAAACGGTTTTTTTCACGGTTCCCCGGGTAGAAATCTTGCTCCGGCTACGATAAAGGCCTGATCAGGCATGCTGATTTCTTTTTCTGGCCTTCATCAGGATTCTTGATCAAGCCCTGATCATTTTTGTGACACTTTCCCTGATTTCGGCCTGATCAGGGTAAAAAATCAAGGCCTGATCAGAGCTTGATTTAGTAAGGCTTGATCAAAATGAAAAATCATGGCCTAGTCAATATGATGTAATAGAGCCCTGTTTAGGATGTCCTAATTATTCCTGAAATAAAAAATATCACGCATATTTAAAAGAGAAAAAGGCACGAAATTATAATTAACGCTAATAGTTTATTTTTCAAACTGAATATGAATTTTTATTCATCAAATACATTTTTCACGTAGATGCATTTAGAAAATAAATAACACTTTCTGTTAGAGATTTGATTGAATATGCACCGATGGCATCACATTCACTGGACTAAACTACACAGTCAACTTACCATTGTTCGGTAGCCTACGCTGTCCGACTGCTTGACCATCGCCTGAAGCTAGCCGGATCAGGCAAATTGAAGTAAGCCGTAAGTCCGGTTGCTTGACGAGCGCCTGAATCTAGCCGGATCAGGCAAGTGGAGGAGAACGTACATCCAGTTGCCTGACTACCGCAAGACACCAGTCGGATCAGGCAAATTAAGGCATGCCTTAAATAAGGCCTTCGTACTAAAACTTGATCAGGCTCGGATCAAATATCAGGCCAGCCTGACAATATTTCTACTCCGGTGATAGTTCTTTGTTCTACGATTTTGGACCGATTGAACAAACTTGAATGTAGCGAAATTCATGTGATATGAAACGTCAACTTATCACAATTGACGTTTGAAATGTGAAAAAAGAAGATCTGGTTATGGTTATTGGTTATTGGTTATTGGTTTTGTTGAATCTCAAATCCCACTTCCGAGACAGTCATTGCAAAAAATAATGTATGGGACATGTGCGAAAAAAAAACGAATTACATCGCGCGTAAGTTGCCGAATTCGCCTCGACTTATGGTGCATTTCTCATTCGTACTCGTGTGAAATGCACCATAAGCCTTCGGCTCATGCGGCAACTTCACGGGCGATGGAATTCGTTGTTTCCTGCACTTGTAGCAAAAATTACTATTCTCATTTTACTTTTATGAGGATGATACAAAAATAAGAATCAGAGAGTCCATGTGGGTTGGACCGAAAAATAAGTGCACAATAATTAACCTACGGTACGTAACATCGATATGTAAGCCCCGGCACTTTTCAGTATCTGAAAGAAAATATTTTTATACTTTTTTTTTTGTTCTTCAACTTTACAATTTGTACTTACAAACAAAAATGCAACCACCGATCAACACTCAAATGGCTGCATATAAAGTTGCGTGCAATAGTTTTGGGCCATCCTACTTTTCAGGCACATTGCATTGAAATACGACGGTAGGGGAAAAAAATTAACGAATTATGACAACATTCACTTATATTTGAAAACAATCAATTATATAACAAGATATTGTGATTGAATATTTGATTTTCTATAACTTTTTATTTTGCGAGTGTGCCAAAGTATTGGGCAACATAATATTGCGTGTGAAAAACATAACAAATTTTAGGGGGGGGGGGGGGTGTGAGAGAGAGAGAGAGAGAGAGAGAGAGAGAGAGAGAGAGAGAGAGAGAGAGAGAGAGAGAGAGAGAGAGAGAGAGAGAGGGAGAGAGAGAGAGAGAGAGAGAGAGAGAGAGAGAGAGAGAGAGAGAGAGAGAGAGAGAGAGAGAGAGAAAGAGAGAGAGAGGAGGGGGGAGAGAGAGCGGGCAACTCATATTATTTGAGTCATTTTGAGACACTCTTTATCACGCTATTATTCATATCATAGCTCTCTTAAAAATTTGAAACGTTTAACGACTTCAGGAATTAAATATTTTATCACTTTACTCAAAAAAAAAAAAAAAAACTGGGCTTGGCCCGAAACTTTTGCACGTCACTGTACGTATTCGAACTCACGCTGCTAAATCTGCTGAGAGAAAAAGTGTAAAAGCGTCCCGCGGTCAATTGCAGGGGCCTCTGTGCCCGAGTCATACAAATGAGCATATGTTGTCGATACTTGGTTGGCATTGGTGTACCATCGACACTCGTAATATGCATCTTGTACGTTCATGCTCTGTAGGAACGATGGAGAAAAAATGGTTAAAAAACAAAAAAAATTAATAAAATAAAATAAAAAGTGGACGCACTTATCGGGACAACTGACCTCGCGTAGGAGGAAGTCACCAGTTATACAATAAACGAGGATAAGTACGAAAAGAGCCATTGCGAAATTGACGAAGAAAAAAAATTCGAACATAGACACCATGAGAGATTTCTGTGGAACAAAAATACGAAATTAAGACGAAAACATAACAGCTAGAAATCTTCACAATGAATCGAAACTTCGGTTATCGACAGAGGTTTTCCACAGTTTTCTTCTGCCCTCGTGCAAACGCGATACAGCAATGTTTATAAATTGAAGAATTAATTTATTTCCATGCATTAAGGATGTATGGACTACAACTGTAAATCATAATAAACTGTTCAAAATTTGACATATACAAAAATACATGCTGAGTTCATGTGCAAAATTTAAGGCCCCACAGCACGGTTCGTGCGCGGTACGAGGGTGTATTTTTCGTAATTATTTTCAAGCAAACTGAATGGAATTTTTTTTATTAATACTCATAGTCAATATATACATATAGAAGACTGTATACAAATTTTTGTACTCGAATCTAAAGTATGGTTTGCGGTGTACGCCGCTTCCAAGATGACACTCCGACGAAATTGCCGCTCGGCGGTTGACAGCGATTAAGCCATACGGTTCATCTGAAAAATAAAATAAAAATATATTTAGAAACTAGACATATAGGTTTACAGCATCACGTAGGGAAATTTCGATATCTAAAAAAAAAAATGGCGGACCAGCGAATTTTGTTTCCGATTTTCATGGAAAATTTTCATCGTTCATAAAAAAAAATAGAAGGGGGCCCTTTATAAAAAAAATCCCTACGTGGTGCCATAGAGACTGGATTTTCGAACAGTTTAAGACTTGGCGCATGCAAATCGGATGAATAGTTTTTTTAATATGTTGTCAACCAGGTTGAAAAACGTAGTTTCGAGAAAAACGCGTTCAAAGTTTTGCTGAAGGATAATTCAACATACAAACTAAATTTTTTATTTGTCTCTTTTTTTTTGTTTCTCACCGTTAGTCAGCTATTCCTGGACCATACAACAGCTCCTCAGCATCCGGAGTCTCATCATTTTTTTCATGTTTTGCGCGCAGACGAACCTCACGCGTGCTTTTTTCGGCTTCGTGCTCGGCTTCGCATATTCGCTTCTCGTCGATGTTTCGACAATATTGGTAGAGTGTTTCACCAATTTTTTATGTTTAATATCTCCAATACATTTGTGAGGTCAATATGAAGATTGTTAAAAAAGTATTGAAGCAACATTAGCGGCAGTTTCAACTGTGGGTCTGCCGCTCCACGATGTCTTTTGCGCAAATTTCCATATAACAGAGTTCAAACACTCGTTGTTATTCTGGTGATAAGCGCCTAAACATCGTTGAAGAAGCTCGTCTTTACTAAGGTCCACGTATGTCGGTTTTATTGCCGCACATCAGCCGCCCGGCGCGGTCGTGCGCCTCGAACGGTTTCACATAAAATGCTGTATCTTCGCCAATTTTACAAACTTCTTTTAAAAATTTGGTGAGAACATTCTTAAGAAATGTATCTTTCAGAAAATGAAAGAAAAAAAATGACAAAATTTTTTTTTTTTACCGTGGTGTGGGGCCTTAAAGACGATCGATCAAACACATCAAAAGTTATACAATAACAAATTGAACGTGCGCTCTTATGACAAATAGCACTTTCTCCGATATTTATATTCTGAAAATAAAGATGAAATCATAGGAACGAGTTGTACATTTTTTCCACGTGTACAGAATACATTGAAGAATTTATTCTCAACATTTTGTACGAGTGGTCAAAGTAATTTCGGTGATATTTAATTAAAACCGGAAAACAAACCGTAACCCAAACAAACCCAAACAGTTTAGAAATATTATTTTCTTTGATTCAGGAGCTCATTGAATAAAATTTCACAAATTGTAAATTTCTTTTTTTTTATTTTCGTTTCCAACCGATAGATTCCGGTGTAGTTCGCGTCCAAAAGTTTTTCTGGCTTGGACGAAATATTACGATTCTTCAATTTTTTCATTTTTTTTTCTCATTCAAATGACGTCTAGGCTTATGAGTTAATGCATTTTCTACTATATATAATTATTCGAAATCAGTTTACATTAAATTATCATGCACGGAGAGAATTAAAAAGTAATTTTTGTCGTGAATTTCACGGTAAAAATTACCGTGATATATTTCAATGTGGTGACAAGTGAGAAAAGCATAATAATTCGTATGCGACAAGTTTTTTTTTAACTCACGTTACAGAAAATTTCAAATACGTAGCTAAAATTTGACTATACAAGAAGGGTAGCGCGCACGATAATTTTTACCGAGAGCACAATACATTTTCCTATAACACTCATTAAATTTTATAATAAATCTTAAAATAACTGTTATAAAGACGATACTTATTTTATAGACATTTTTGAAAGACATAAAATAATAAAATGCACAGTAAAATTTCGCTGATATTATATATTTTTTAAATTTAAGTTTTCCGTATTTTGTTACACATGAAAATTTACTAGAAAATCTGGTAAAATTTTCTATCTGAAGAAGAAATTTTATTTTATTTTCGTGAAAATCTGTGTTTTACTCAGTAATAATAAGCCAAGTTTCAGGGTTGTCATCCGGTTACCGTTGCTGCACGGTAATTTTTAACATTTAATTCTCTCCGTGTGGTTAAATGTGAGAAAATTGATTTCACAATACTTCTGGCGGTGACGATATCTAACCATACATCCTTAAAAAAAAACAAAAAACATTTTTAGAAAAAGATTTCTGTAGAAAAAAAAATGTGCATACCGAGAGTACGCTGTAGGTTGCAAGTCCTATGAGCATAGTAGATATAACGAGTTCCTCCAACAAAACGACGTTAAAAATATCGTCAATCCTTTTGGTGGTCCTGACGAGAAATAATACTGCTTTGAATCTCTTTTTTTCCATACTGATAAATCCACCAAATCGCTGCATAAGTTATCTTTCGCTCGAATCTCATTCCCGTTAAAAATTTAAAAAATACGTGACTATTTTTTTTTCACCGAACGATCATTGGATTTATCAGAAATAAATTATCTTCGGATATTTGTAAAATCGACAACGAATTTTAATGTTCCGATAAGTAGAGAACTTACTCGATTATCTTCTGGTGTTCGATCGCGATATCACGAAACTCTATTTCTGGATTACAATCGACGTTGCGGGTATTGTTTGCATTGATGCGCCTTATTCGATAAGCGAGAATGGACATTTCGCCGGCAACGTGTACGATAAGTGTGCAGAGAAAACAAACCGATATCGTATGACAGTAGTAGTAATAAAACATAGGCGACTGCGAGAGATATACGAGCACGTATGTGCGCGTATCGGAGATGTGAAAGAAAAGACGCATTCGATAAGGCAAGACGTACGGTATCGTGTCGTTGTTCAAAACTGCAAAAAAAAAGAAAGAAAATCAAAGTAATCCATGCGTCGAGGAAGTATTTCCTCTATATTGCCAAAAAAAAAGTATTTATTCGACTTGTACGATAATGGACGTTTTACGTACGCTTCGCGTGCGTGAAATCCCCATTTTCACACCGCGTACAATAAAGTTTCGTATAATACTCGACGAAAAAAAACTTTTTTTAACCTCGTGTGATTGCAACACTCGATAAAAATCGTTTTTTCGTCCTTGTGTCATAATGTACTATTAATTTAAATAGGATCTATTTGAGGCCTTATATACACGAAAAATGTCAAAATTTTTCATTTTTTATTTTATTTTTGATTCCATTAGCCTGAACGGTTAGGAATATTTTAAACTTTACAGAATTGAAAAATTCCAAAAATTGTTAAAGTTACAGCATTTAGAGGGTAATAATAGATAACGCGGGGCGCGCCCGACCGCCAACTTCAAAGTCATTTTTCCACGATTCACTTTTTTGAACCTTGTGAAAGTTCTAACTCTTGAACGAAGGTTCAGATCGATTTGAAATTTTTACAACATATTCTTAGTATCATCACCTATCGTGTGAACCACAGAAACAAAAATTTCAATGACACAAAAAAATATAAAAAATAAAATACCGACAGAAAATTGAGTAAAATAATTTTAAGTTTCGAATTTTTATTATAATAATTTTTTTAAAATAATATTGTTGGTTCACACTGAAGATACATTCATTATGCAATTATAAATATGTTCATTTTTTTTTTTCAGACTCCCACATCGATGCCGAGAACTTTCACCATCAACGCGCGAGCAAAAAAAATACATTGCTTTATTATATTATATCTCCGCCATTTGTGAATATTTCTGATTTTTTTTTTACATATACTTAACCATGTGCATAAATGATCTGTAAAAACAATGTCGTCAATATATGCGTCATTCTTTTTTAACCGCGTCTAGAAAAGTACCTTTGAAAATCGGCGAAATCGCGTATATAAGGCCTTAATTTAAATAGAATCTATTTAAATCAAATAGATTTTTTCCTCGTCTCGCGACCTACTTGTTTGTTTCAAATATTTTATTTTATTTGTTCAAGCTATTTCTTTTAAACATTGAATATATTCAAATTAAGTAAATAAAGATAAAATAACAAATCACAGATTTATTAGGAATAAATAAAATATTCACTTATCAGACGACATCAAATAGATCTTCATTTGAATAAATAAATATATTAAAAATAAATAATCTTAATAATGGAATGCAATAGGAAAAATTGGATTGCAAAAAAAATCTAGTTCATTCAAATTTAAAAAAAAAAAAATCAGACGCACCTACTTAATATCGAAAGAATTTTCCTGTCAGTGTATGCACGAATGATTTTGATCTTACCAGCCTTGATGATATCCTCGAATGGCTTCAAATGGTATATCAAAACAGCACCAAAAGCAAGATAACTGCCCGTAAGAAAAAACCTTCTCCCAATCCTATTGTACTCCATGTACAAGTTTTTCTCTTCCTCATCTCTGTAAACATCCTCTCTCGTACGAGTCTCCAATTGTCTTATGATTTTTTTCAACGACGTCGAGTGCCTCAGTACGAGCATTTTAACACCGATCATTGCCTGCACCGAGGTCTCCGAAAGATTCGCTATCATTAGTGTCATGTCGCCAAAAACTTTCGTAAAGTCACCAATTGCCATTATCACGTGTGATCCAAAGTACAGGTAGCTTACGTAAAACTTGATAAAACTTTTATCCAAAGGCCACATTCCACCAATCGACAGTACACGCTTGTTCCAAAGGTACAATTCTCGAACATTCTTTAGATCTGCCTGAATCATAAAAAAAAAAAGCTACAGGATCCTAACCCCAAAAAAAAAAGTTATACAATCTTTGGAAAAGCTTGCGCAAATTAAATAAATGAAAATAAATGGCAGAGAAATGTTTTTTTCGTTTCATTTGTAAAATAAAGTATGTGAATGTTGACTCACTGCCATGATTCCAATGACGAATGTTCGCGAGGCAATGGTTTATCGAAGACTGAATTTATGAATCTTGAAGGAAGGATCAATTTGCATATAAGAAAGATTAAATTATTCGGAGAGACTCCGGATCGTTCTTCGCCAAGATATATTCGGAGCCATCAGACATGTACAAAACGGTGCATTATGAACGAAATTATGCACGTCGTTTTTCCATGACATTATATCCATTTTTTTTTTCCACTTGTAATTTATGTCGAAATACAGAAGATTGCGTTATAATCGTTTTCTTCGTTGCGCGAGCAATTTCACGGATTTTCTTCCATGAAATTGCGTCAATGCGAGAGACAGAAAATTGACAAACTTCAATGAAAGAAAGATGGAAAAAAAAAAACGAATTTCGAGCGAATTCGTAAGAATTTTATTGTACAAGGAGCGCAATGGACTTTGTTCACGCGAAGTTTCTCAGCAGCGAGAGGTATCCCATTGCCGATCGCAAAACCTGTGGAGTAAAGTAAAACAGTCAAGTTTTAATGAAAATATTTACAATGGTGAAGTTTGCCGAGCCGATATTCTTATTTTAATTGGCCAATTTGTTTTTTTTTTCGTTTTGAGCTAAATACATTTTTCGATTTTTTTTTACGGTTTCTCATTAGCGATTTATCGGGTTAATCTTTTTTGAAAGGCTGTGGATGACATTGGAGGTCGAATTGAAAAAAAGAATATTCATGGGGTTCTGACGAGCTTCAGCACCATGAGAGAAACGAATGGGAGGCTTTTGGTCTTAGGGGGGTAGGAAGAGATAGCGAAATTTGAGGTATCTTCGTCTCACGTACATCCGTGAAACCATTGAGGCAAAATATGTAAGCCTTTCCAGCGGACAAGTGAAGCGGTTCCTGGGTCGCTCCCATTGATATGACGAGACACTTTTTGAAGTTCGCCGAAGATTCGTACCAATTGCACCGATAATAGGCCTCGTGAACTTTCGTACTCTGTGCGAGATAAACGAAAATACAATAAAAAAAAAAGAAACCAAATTTCGAGAAGGTAAAAACTATTTTTCATTCTCAGGATTTTTGTATTGGGAGTACAAATTAATTCGATCCGTTTTCAAGAGATGGCTCCGGCTGTTACGAATGTTTCGTAGTGACAGCTGATTTCGGTGATTTCAGAGTGGTTAGACATCTGTCCATAACATTCAGTTTATATCGCTTTGAGTTCCATTAAAAACCTTATTTTTTACTGTGTTGAATATGAGGCATTCTTCATCAACTGGGCCACTTTTTTTTTCAACCTCTCAAATTTTTTTCAAAATCTGCCAGTTTGAAATATTAGTCAAAAACCCTGCGAAATCTCATAACCGCATATATGCGGTTATGAGATTTCGCAGGGTTTTTATTTTTTTTTCATCCTAACCATTGCAGGTACCATTCTGAAAATTTTTTCGCAGACTCTTTACCCAATGACAGACATTCTGTAAAATTTGTACCGAAATCGAAAGTGTGTTATTAGGTTTAAAAAAATGTTATTCTCATTTTTTTGCCAAATTTCAATGATCTCAATGCAGAAAAATTATGATTTTGATTTTTTTCGATAAAGCGGAAAAAATAAAAAAGTTTTTATTCATGTTTTTTTTTTGTTTGATGAATATTTTTTCGGATACAGTGTTCGTAATGAAAAATTGAAAATCCTGAACGGACGCCTAAAAAAATCTAAAAAAAATCACAGACGTTCCTTTTGACTAATATTTCAAACTGGCAGATTTTGAAAAAAAATTGGAGGTGTTGAAAAAAAATGTGGCCCAGTTGATGAAGAATACCTCATATGTCAAATTTTGTGTTAACTAAGCAGCATTTGCGGGAAGTTTTACTTTTCTGCTTTAATTGGAAGAAAAGTGCAGCTGAAGCGCATCGAATGCTTGTTGAAGTTTACGGTGATGATGCTCCAACTGATAAATCATGTAAGGAATGGTTTCGACGCTTTAAGAACGGTGATTTCAGCGTTGAAGACAAGCCTCGCCCTGGACAGCCAAATGAGCCGATGAGCTGCTACAACCTGGCGATTCCATTACGAGCGATCGGTATAGACTACAATTGATTCGTTCGAGCCGTGCATTACGAGAAAAACGGCCGGAATACGAGCAAAGACATGACAAAATTATTCTTCCGCATGACAACGCTCGGCCTCAGGTCGCAAAAGTCGTAAAAAAATATTTGGAAACGCTCAAATGGGATATTTTACCGCACCCGCCGTATTCTCCGGACATTGCTCCTTCTGATTACTGGTTGTTCCGACTGATGCAGCAGGATTTAGCAGCTCACCGGTTCACTTCTTTCGCAGAGATCGAAAAATGGCTCAAAACTTGGATCGCCTCAAAAGACGAGACTTTTTGTTCGAGATGGAATTCGAAAATTGCCTGAGAGGTGGGAAAAAGTAGTAGCCAGCGATGGGAAATACTTTGATTAATCTATTCATACCTTTTATTTTGAAATAAATGGATTTTTTACCACAAAAAAACGGGCCGAATTAATTTTTACTCCCAATAAGATATTTCTTTGCTCCAGATAAATGAAGTGCATGTCTCGTAATAATTCCGCAGTGCTCTGTACTTCGAGTACGATAGAGAGGATTGCGAAAGAAGGAAAAATGGAATATTGGAAACTAATTGTAAATTTGACAGTTTGATTACGCACCTCGTCAATCAGACATTCCCCAACAACACAGTAGGCGTAGAGCAAACAGAGAATAGTTATCGAGCACACCATGGCGATGCAAAATACCAAAAAATCCGTCTGTGTTCTCTAAAAAAAAAAGAACAAATCTCCGTTAAATTCGACGGGCTTAACCTCTGATATTCGTTCTTACGTGTCAATTTAATCCCATAAACGATTACGATTTTTAAACCGCTGTGTTAAATCGAAAAACGGGCATGGAGACTTGAAATTTCATTTAAAAGAAGGATTTTATTGAAAATCGACAAGATGACTTTGACCAGACTGATGAAGCCCCGGTATTTCAGATTGGAGAAGAAATGTGCACGTTTCTGAGTAGAAATTTTGATCCGGCAGCCTGAAGACTGAACCGGCTGCTATCAAGCAGCGGCTCGGAATATCGCAGTAAGGCAGGCCTGATCAGTGCCGGATGTCCAACGAATCCAATAGAACCGTAGTACGGGACTAAGAAGGCACGAAGAATAGGCCGTGGACATGGCTGCCATGGACGCCGTGTTACGATACGCCTGACCGGTGCCGGATGTCAACCGGTTCAGTGGAACCGTAGTACGGGAGCAAGAACCCGTGCGGAAATTAAGTTCGGGCTTTGATCGGTTCCATCTTAATTTCCCCTAACCTTTATTGAAGCCCTAGTCTTGAAGCCTCACATGGGCCATCAGTAGCTCGTCACACTTTGCTACCGAGGGCCATTAAGGGGTTACACCTAGTTGGAATTTTCTGAAAAAATCCATTTTTCGTTTTCGACGGATTCTTATAATATAACCTTTCAAAAATATTCTCTAAAAATTTCAAGTCGGTTCGTGGAAAATTGGGGGAGTTATGAGCGTTTACAGCTAAGTATTTTATCCACGTATATACCTGACGTAAAACTTTAAACGCGTTTTTCTCGAAATGACTGTTTCAGAATCGGTGACCAAAATATCTCAAAAACAACTAGACCGATCTGCTTCAAATTTCACAGACATTTTTTGTATATCAAAAGGCAGTCCTTAATCGAAGGATTTTTTTTTTCAATGCATGCTTTTTTTTATATCAAGGAAAATAGAGTGTTTTTTTTTCACCGAAATTTCGACGATCACTTTTGATCGGCGACCATTTTTTCAAAAATCATTATTTTATTGAATCCTTCGACTAAAGACTAGACAATACGGTACAAAAACTAAATTCATTTGGTTTTTTGATTTCAGATGATTTGTTCCCGAACAGGAGTGGTACTTGGAAACACTCAATTGGGGAGTTTTACCCCACCCGCCGCATTCACCAGACATTGCTCCCTCTGACTATCATTTATTTATCAGCACTTCCGAGCAGCACTTCGCATCATACGAAGATACCAAAAATTGGGTCGATTTGTGGATAGCCTCAAAAGATGAAGCGTTCTTCCGATGCGGTATCCACATGCTGCCAGAAAAATGGCAACAAGTAGTGGCTAGTGATGTACAATACTTTGAATAAAACATAAAGTACCGTTCTTTCACAATAAATGCCCAATTTTTTATAAAAAATGGCGGAGACTTCTTTGTATTCGCAATATAATAAAAGAAAGATCAAATTTGGCTATTTTTTCGTCGTCTACGTGTATTTTCCCCCTTAAATATTTATATTTTACACTGCGGCGCAAGCCAGCAAAAAAAATCGTTAATTCCAAACGAACCACAATGACGAGATAAGATGTGAGTCCAAGTAGCAGGGTGCTTCCTGCAAGATCCTGCAGAAGGATCAGGTTGAAGGCATCATCCATAGATTTTGCCATCCTAGATAACGCCAAGATAATCAAATTTTCGTTTCATTTTTTTTCCCCTCAACTTTCGTTCCGTTTTCGTAAAATAATACGATTAGGACGAAACGAAGCTTACCAGATGGCTCTCAGATGTTTTTCCGCCAATCGTCGAAAGATCGCGTTGCTGTCGTCACTCTTGTCAATCATGGGGACCCTAATTTTTTCAATTCTGTATTGCAGAATGGCCAACTGTCCGCAGACATGAAGTACCATCGTGGTGAGGAGACAAAACCAGGCGCTGTGGCACACGAGGACGTAAATCATCGGTGATTGATAGACGTACACCATGAGATACGTGGGAGTATCGTCCACCGTGAAGAAAAGACGCGTGCCAAATGGAAGTACGAAGGGATTCGTGTCGTTCCTGTGTACTTTTTCAATTGCACTTGTCACGCTATATTTTCCGGATGATTTTTTTCTTTTCGCGATGGATATTGTTCGGTCAATTGAAATGGAAAGTTCATTGATGAAAAATTAATCAGATTTTTCTTTCGAAGAGTTCGCGTAACGAAACAAATAAACGAGAGGATGCAACGATTGCAAAGCTTTGCACTGATATTTCTTTGAACACAGGTGAACAAAAAGAAACTTGCACATTGCTTCGTAGTTATACTTTGCAAAGATTTTCCTATGAGGGAGTCGTTCCTTCAGTGGTGGCTCGCTACGACTGAATTAATGTAAATGGTTGAAAACAAAGAAATGGTTATTTCTTTCGCATTATTTTATACATCTTCAATTCAAATTAAAATAATGAGAAAGAAATATTTATCTCTTTCTCATTATTTTATAAAATATCTATTCATGTTGAAATAATGAGAAAGAAATATTTATTTCTTTATCATACTGACCAAGAAATATTTATCTGTTTCTCATTATTTTATAAATTTTTTATTTAAATTAAAATAAGAAAAAAGAAATAATTATTTCTTTATCATAATGACAGAGAAATATTGATCTCTGTCTCATTATTTTATAAATTTTCAATTGAAATTAAAGTAATGAGAGAGAAATATTTATTTATTTATAATAATGACAAAAAAATATTTATCTCTTTCTCATTATTTTATACATTTTCAATTCAAATTAAAATAATAAGGAAGAAATATTCAGTTGTTCCTCATTATTTTATAAATTTTCAATTGGAATTAAAGTAATGAGAAAGAAATATTTATTTCTTTATTATAATGGCAAAGAAATATTTATCTCTTTCTCATTATTTTATAAAATTTCAATTTAAATTAAAATAATGAGAAAGAAATATTCATTTTTTCTCATTATTTCATAAATTTTCAATTGAAATTAAACTAATGAAGAAGAAATATTTATTTTTTTATCATAATGACAAAGAAATATTCGTTTCTTTCTCATCATTTTATAAATGTTCAATTGAAATTAAAATAATGAGGAAAAAATATTCATTTCTTTTTCATCATTTAATAAATTTTTAATTCAAATTAAAATAATGAGAAAGAAATATTTATGTCTCTCATTATTTTAATTATTAATATCCAATATCAATAATTATTAATACATAATATATAATATACTTTTACCGATTAATAAATAATATTCTTAATATATTAATACTTTTTAATGTAAACGATTTTTTTTCTAAGCCATTCCTTCACGCTATTCAACAGAACCAAAAAAAAAATTGCACAATATCGGAAAATTTGCGAAGCGTTTACTACATTTTCTTAATATTTCGGAAGCTTCGAAACCGAGACTTTGCGCATAATTCATCACAAAAGTATCTTTTGTAAAACTTCATTGCCGTATAAAAAAGTATGCCGATATATCGGATATTGGTGTTGGTCACAGGATAAAAATTCGATTAACGAAACTGTAAATCTCTCAAAATCGATCGATTTTCACAACCTTTAATCCGAATATACGTCACATGACACTCCGTTCCCGTAGGAAAATGTCACACAAACATCTCAAATATTGCCAAAGGTACGAAATAAAAAAAAATATATATTTTTCACAAGCCAAACTCCCTAAAAAATTGGAATCGTTTCACCAAATTTATATAAAACATATTTTTTGTGTATCATATTTAGTCGTGCCTCGAAAGAATTATGAAAATTTTTGCACTAGCAAAAAATGTATACACACTTCCGGCGATTTTCTATAATTTCTATAATAATAAAATACACATTTTCGTAAAAATTCTGAATAAAAATGTGTCGCAATCCAAAAGCACTTGTGCTATAAAGAGGAAAAAGAGATGAGAGAACTTATAAATACAAGCAAAAAAAAAAGAAAAATAGTAATAGAAAAATAAATATAGAAAATATAAAAAAATAAAATAGAACAATAAAATATTTTCCCGTCTCGTTCGACTGAAAAATCCACCAAGAAAAAAAGACACATCCCGGTTTACTCACTTTTACGAAGAAATTGTTCCAGCGGGACAAAATAGTACATCAAGGAACCGGCTGATATAGTGGGAATCGTAATTTTGTAGAAAAGTCTCGCCATATTGTTGTACTTCTGATAAATTATTTTCTCCTCCTCATTTTCGTAATTCGCAAGTGCAAAGTCTTCGCGAATCGCGATAATGAGAGTACGAAGTGTCGTACTGTAACGAATGATGACAAGTTTCGCGAGGACCATCGATTGAAAAACCGATTCAACGGCGCTGTTAACGAGCTCCTCGAGATTGCCGATATTCGCGTATAATTCGGTATACTGCATGCTCACGTGAATCGTCAAATAAACGATCCAGACGGTCGATCTTACGTAAGTCATTTCGAGGGGCCATGCCCCACCGATCCTCAAGAATCTTTTGTTCCACTCCAATATCTCACCGACATCATTTAATTCGTTCTGCGAATAAAAAAATTGACTGTTTTTTTTTTCTCTTTTTACCTCGGATTATTTATTTTATTTTATTTTTTTACATTGCCTCGATGCCGTCGTACAGTCATACTTCCGGTCGAGATATTTCAGGATGCGAAGTTTCCGAAGAACTGAGACGCCGAGACGTTCCGTAGAGCCGAAGAAAACCGCAAGGCGATTCGAGATCGTGATTATTCTTTGCTGAAATATTCATCCTCGCATGACATAGGAGAATCGGCTAAAGACGGAGAGAGAGAGAGAGAGAGAGAGAGAGAGAGAGAGAGAGAGAGAGTGAGAGAGAGAGAGAGAGAGAGAGAGGTCGATGTATCAATCTTGATAATAACGTGCGAGCATCTTGAGTTTCCAAAGCATTATCATAATATCGCGGCAATATTCTGCATTACGAAAAAATTGCCCGCCAAGATTGAATCATTTTAATATCATTTCTTTGTGGTTGCGATCGTAAGAAAAACGGCGCTATTATTGAACTTATTCAGCTATTATTTTGCGCACGAACTTTGTCATTTCCTCAAGGGAAAGTTCAAGAAAAGGTTATACTGAACGTGAAGTCCTTTTTGACAAATGGTTTCGTGAAAAATATTTCGTTGGAACGAAATTCTTCGTCTCAAGGAGTTTCGAGACAAGTGACGAAATGCTACCATTTGGTTCAAATTTATACAGTAGATTCTTTGTTATACACTGAATATACTCTCCAAATTTTAAATCGATCGTCTACACCGTTTCCATAAAATGTACAAGTGAAAAAACACTTTTTAACATTGGGGGATGCCTACACTCATCGCTGATTGCCAGTTTCACGCACGAAGCAGTGTGAAGAAATGGTAAGAATGTTATGAAAAACTGTCAAACGACTCAGTACATTATGACAATCATATCACCAAAAAACCAAATGATCCGTCTACACCGTTTATTAAGTATTGAGATTTCTGTAAATGAAAACGTTCAGTTCTTCCCCCACCGACGAAACATAGAGGCGAAGTGTAGCAACGTCGTATGAGTGCTAAATGGTGTATTGATCAGGAGAACATCGAAATAATTATTTCTCTCACTGCAAACGCAAGTACAAGAATGGGGCAATTTATAGTGAAAACAAGAGGTCCGAGAAAAAATTAAGGAATTTCGGGACGAGTGATGAAATGCTACCATTTGGTTCAAATTTATCCAGTAGATTCTTTGTCATACACTGAATGTACTCTCCAAATTTTAAATCGATCGTCTACATCGTTTCCATAAAATGTACAAGTGAAAAAACACTTTTTAACATTGGGGGATGCCTACACTCATCGCTGATTGTCAGTTTCACGCACGAAGCAGTGTGAAGAAATGGTAAGAATGTTATGAAAAACTGTCAAACGACTCAGTACATTATGACAATCATATCCCAAAAAAATCAAATCATTCGTCTACACCGTTTATTAATTATTGACATTTTTGTAAATGACAGACCGATTTTCCTCCACCGACGAAACATAGAGGCGAAGTGTGGCAACGTCGCACGAGTGCTAAATGGCGCGCATGTTTGAATACCACTGATCGCCGTGGCACGGCAATACGTTCAATAAATCATATTTTTAAAGAGAAGTGATATATTTTATTTTTTACACTTGACATTGATCGAATTGATACGATTTAGTAAAGAGATGTAAATGTTTTTTTGTTTTTATCTTTTCAATGGACTACGTGAGTTGCTGCGCTGGCTGATGCTCGCGGTAACGGAAAAAGTGTCGCCAATAGCGAGAAAACAAACTCGCAATACAAGCAGCGCACTGTTGCCAAATTTATCTAATTTTCTTCAATATAAAAGAATCGAAAAATACGCATTGATATAACATTAAAAGCACGTTATTAATATGCTTTTTTTTTAATAAAAATAAGGCACTGAAAAGATCAAAAAAGAATTCTTGACGTTACGAGTTTTATTGTAAACGTTTACATCGCATTTGACAAATGTACAATAGTGATTCGTTGCTTTTTTTTCTACAAATTTTCCATACCAATCATCATAAAATATATTTACAAATATGAATAACAAAAATATCGAAATTCTATGATTTTCCTGTCGCGACAATAAAGAGGCCTCCGAGTTATCTGCAGCATACGGATGAGTCTTCAATAAAAGATAAATTCAGTGGTCTGTGCAATGAACTTGCGTTATAAAAAAATTGACCAATTCGGTTTTATTGGTAATCTTACACTTGGTAATCTTTTGATATGAAATTATTGTTGGTTTTTTTTTAGTTTTTTGGGTTACACCACGATGCGCAGTGAGAAATAATTTCTTTGAATGTTCGCAAAAATTATTTTGATCTTGTGAAAATATTTGTAGTCTTTCGGCAGCTGTGATGTTTTCGCCATTGTCACTTTTGACATGAGAAGTTTGTGAGTTTACACTGCCTGGCGATCTCATATTTCAAACATTTCAACAGTTGTCAAATTTTTGATAAATTTATACAAAAAAAAGGACGTCGTAAGTTATACTTTATTTTCACTTTTAAGAAACCTCCGTAAATTTAAGGGGGGAAATACATGTAAGTGGCATCAAAAACAAAAAAAGCATTCGTGAAGAAGCTGAAAGACTATCGTATGTTGTATATGAAATCATTGAGTTTTCGTAGTTCGAAACTTTAAGGCCATGTGTCACACGCCAGAAAATTTCGACGCGGCCTCCCATCATGGCGGTACGGCAGAGCCTCGCAGCTTTGGCTACGAGTCACCGCCTGCTCCCGCCAGAGAACGCCGCGCACGTATTCTATAGGGGCTCCATGCCTGGCGTTACGCCGAAGACTCGAGACCCTATAGGCGACGATTGCTGTGCGTGTGTGTGTTCGCTACGCCGGCCACGTGCAGAGAGAGAGAGGTGACCTTTTTGCACGCGTTCGGTCGTAACGAAAATACTTTGAATTATGTATGTGTGTGTATACATCGATGGATACACATCTAGTCTTAGGCGACCGTATTTCGCTTCTACGCATGAGGCGTGAATCTGCTAGCGTTCCGATTCCGGCAATAACGGTTGCCCGATCATAGCTATCGCAAAAATGCGATACAATTAGTAAATAATTAATTGTTTATGTCAAACAATATATATGAAAATACATCTGGCAATTCCGTCCAGATTCAAGAGATTATAAAAATGTTCAGCAATCTAGGTTCTAGGTACTAAAAAAGTTCAGCAATTCTAGGTACTTTCTGGGTAGGATACTATAGTATTAGTATTGTTTGATGTATTCGAAAAGAGTTCTGGCTCCTAACTGTTGTCAAATAATTGTAAATAAATTTTATCGGCATCTTAACTATGCAAGTGTGATCTGCTGATGGATAGGCGTTAATTCTAGGTACTTTGTGGGTAGGATACTATAGTATTTGTATTGTTTGATGTATTAGAAAAGAGTTTTGGCTCCTAACTGTTGTCAAATAATTGTAAAAAAATTTTATCGGCATCTTAACTATGCAAGTGTGATCTGCTGATGGATAGGCGTTAGTTCTATGTACTTTCGGGGTAGGATACTATAGTATTTGTATTGTTTGATGTATTCGAAAAGAGTTCTGGCTCCTAACTGTTGTCAAATAATTGTAAAAAAATTTTATCGGCATCTTAACTATGCAAGTGTGATCTGCTGATGGATAGGCATTAGTTCGAGGTACTTTCTGGGTAGGATACTATAGTATTAGTATTGTTTGATGTATTCGAAAAGAGTTCTGGCTCCTAACTGTTGTCAAATAATTGTAAATAAATTTTATCGGCATCTAAACTATGCAAGTGTGATCTGCTGATGGATAGGCGTTAGTTCTATGTACTTTCGGGGTAGGATACTATAGTATTTGTATTGTTTGATGTATTCGAAAAGAGTTCTGGCTCCTAACTGTTGTCAAATAATTGTAAAAAAATTTTATCGGCATCTTAACTATGCAAGTGTGATCTGCTGATGGATAGGCGTTAGTTCTAGGTACTTTCTGGGTAGGATACTATAGTATTAGTATTGTTTGATGTATTCGAAAAGAGTTCTGGCTCCTAACTGTTGTCAAATAATTGTAAATAAATTTTATCGGCATCTTAACTATGCTAGTGTGAACTGCTGATGGATAGGCGTTAGTTCTAGGTACTTTCGGGGTAGGATACTATAGTATTTGTATTGTTTGATGTATTCGAAAAGAGTTCTGGCTCCTAACTGTTGTCAAATAATTGTAAAAAAATTTTATCGGCATCTTAACTATGCAAGTGTGATCTGCTGATGGATAGGCGTTAGTTCGAGGTACTTTCTGGGTAGGATACTATAGTATTAGTATTGTTTGATGTATTCGAAAAGAGTTCTGGCTCCTAACTGTTGTCAAATAATTGTAAATAAATTTTATCGGCATCTTAACTATGCAAGTGTGATCTGCTGATGGATAGGCGTTAGTTCTATGTACTTTCGGGGTAGGATACTATAGTATTTGTATTGTTTGATGTATTCGAAAAGAGTTCTGGCTCCTAACTGTTGTCAAATAATTGTAAAAAAATTTTATCGGCATCTTAACTATGCAAGTGTGATCTGCTGATGGATAGGCGTTAGTTCTAGGTACTTTCTGGGTAGAATACTATAGTATTAGTATTGTTTGATGTATTCGAAAAGAGTTCTGGCTCCTAACTGTTGTCAAATAATTGTAAAAAAATTTTATCGGCATCTTAACTAAGCAAGTGTGATCTGCTGATGGATAGGCGTTAGTTCTAGGTACTTTCGGGGTAGGATACTGTAGTATTTGCATTGTTTGATGTATTCGAAAAGAGTTCTGGCTCCTAACTGTTGTCAAATAATTGTAAAAAAATTTTATCGGCATCTTAACTATGCAAGTGTGATCTGCTGATGGATAGGCGTTAGTTCTAGGTACTTTCGGGGTAGGATACTATAGTATTTGTATTGTTTGATGTATTCGAAAAGAGTTCTGGCTCCTAACTGTTGTCAAATAATTGTAAATAAATTTTATCGGCATCTTAACTATGCAAGTGTGATCTGCTGATGGATAGGCGTTAGTTCTAGGTACTTTCGGAGTAGGATACTATAGTATTTGTATTGTTTGATGTATTCGAAAAGAGTTCTGGCTCCTAACTGTTGTCAAATAATTGTAAAAAAATTTTATCGGCATCTTAACTATGCAAGTGTGATCTGCTGATGGATAGGCGTTAGTTCGAGGTACTTTCTGGGTAGGATACTATAGTATTAGTATTGTTTGATGTATTCGAAAAGAGTTCTGGCTCCTAACTGTTGTCAAATAATTGTAAAAAAATTTTATCGGCATCTTAACTATGCAAGTGTGATCTGCTGATGGATAGGCGTTAGTTCTAGGTACTTTCTGGGTAGAATACTATAGTATTAGTATTGTTTGATGTATTCGAAAAGAGTTCTGGCTCCTAACTGTTGTCAAATAATTGTAAAAAAATTTTATCGGCATCTTAACTAAGCAAGTGTGATCTGCTGATGGATAGGCGTTAGTTCTAGGTACTTTCGGGGTAGGATACTATAGTATTTGCATTATTTGATGTATTCGAAAAGAGTTCTGGCTCCTAACTGTTGTCAAATAATTGTAAAAAAATTGTATCGGCATCTTAACTATGCAAGTGTGATCTGCTGATGGATAGGCGTTAGTTCTAGGTACTTTCGGGGTAGGATACTATAGTATTTGTATTGTTTGATGTATTCGAAAAGAGTTCTGGCTCCTAACTGTTGTCAAATAATTGTAAATAAATTTTATCAGCATCTTAACTATGCAAGTGTGATCTGCTGATGGATAGGCGTTAGTTCTAGGTACTTTCGGAGTAGGATACTATAGTATTTGTATTGTTTGATGTATTCGAAAAGAGTTCTGGCTCCTAACTGTTGTCAAATAATTGTAAAAAAATTTTATCGGCATCTTAACTATGCAAGTGTGATCTGCTGATGGATAGGCGTTAGTTCGAGGTACTTTCTGGGTAGGATACTATAGTATTAGTATTGTTTGATGTATTCGAAAAGAGTTCTGGCTCCTAACTGTTGTCAAATAATTGTAAATAAATTTTATCGGCATCTTAACTATGCAAGTGTGATCTGCTGATGGATAGGCGTTAGTTCTATGTACTTTCGGGGTAGGATACTATAGTATTTGTATTGTTTGATGTATTCGAAAAGAGTTCTGGCTCCTAACTGTTGTCAAATAATTGTAAAAAATTTTTATCGGCATCTAAACTATGCAAGTGTGATCTGCTGATGGATAGGCGTTAGTTCTAGGTACTTTCTGGGTAGAATACTATAGTATTAGTAATGTTTGATGTATTCGAAAAGAGTTCTGGCTCCTAACTGTTGTCAAATAATTGTAAAAAAATTTTATCGGCATCTTAACTAAGCAAGTGTGATCTGCTGATGGATAGGCGTTAGTTCTAGGTACTTTCGGGGTAGGATACTATAGTATTTGCATTGTTTGATGTATTCGAAAAGAGTTCTGGCTCCTAACTGTTGTCAAATAATTGTAAAAAAATTTTATCGGCATCTTAACTATGCAAGTGTGATCTGCTGATGGATAGGCGTTAGTTCTAGGTACTTTCGGGGTAGGATACTATAGTATTTGTATTGTTTGATGTATTCGAAAATAGTTCTGGCTCCTAACTGTTGTCCAATAATTGTAAAAAAATTTTATCGGCATCTTAACTATGCAAGTGTGATCTGCTGATGGATAGGCGTTAGTTCTATGTACTTTCGGGGTAGGATACTATAGTATTTGTATTGTTTGATGTATTCGAAAAGAGTTCTGGCTCCTAACTGTTGTCAAATAATTGTAAAAAAATTTTATCGGCATCTTAACTATGCAAGTGTGATCTGCTGATGGATAGGCGTTAGTTCTAGGTACTTTCTGGGTAGGATACTATAGTATTAGTATTGTTTGATGTATTCGAAAAGAGTTCTGGCTCCTAACTGTTGTCAAATAATTGTAAAAAAATTTTATCGGCATCTTAACTAAGCAAGTGTGATCTGCTGATGGATAGGCGTTAGTTCTAGGTACTTTCGGGGTAGGATACTATAGTATTTGCATTGTTTGATGTATTCGAAAAGAGTTCTGGCTCCTAACTGTTGTCAAATAATTGTAAAAAAACTTTATCGGCATCTTAACTATGCAAGTGTGATCTGCTGATGGATAGGCGTTAGTTCTAGGTACTTTCGGGGTAGGATACTACAGTATTTGTATTGTTTGATGTATTCGAAAAGAGTTCTGGCTCCTAACTGTTGTCAAATAATTGCAAAAAAATTTTATCGGCATCTTAACTATGCAAGTGTGATCTGCTGATGGATAGGGGTTAGTTCTATGTACTTTCGGGGTAGGATACTATAGTATTTGTATTGTTTGATGTATTCGAAAAGAGTTCTGGCTCCTAACTGTTGTCAAATAATTGTAAAAAATTTTTATCGGCATCTTAACTATGCAAGTGTGATCTGCTGATGGATAGGCGTTAGTTCTAGGTACTTTCTGGGTAGGATACTATAGTATTAGTATTGTTTGATGTATTCGAAAAGAGTTCTGGCTCCTAACTGTTGTCAAATAATTGTAAAAAAATTCGATCGGCATCTTAACTATGCAAGTGTGATCTGCTGATGGATAGGCGTTAGTTCTATGTACTTTCGGGGTAGGATACTATAGTATTTGTATCGTTTGATGTATTCGAAAAGAGTTCTGGCTCCTAACTGTTGTCAAATAATTGTAAAAAAAATTTATCGGCATCTTAACTATGCAAGTGTGATCTGCTGATGGATAGGCGTTAGTTCTAGGTACTTTCTGGGTAGGATACTATAGTATTAGTATTGTTTGATGTATTCGAAAAGAGTTCTGGCTCCTAACTGTTGTCAAATAATTGTAAATAAATTTTATCGGCATCTAAACTAAGCAAGTGTGATCTGCTGATGGATAGGCGTTAGTTCTATGTACTTTCGGGGTAGGATACTATAGTATTTGTATTGTTTGATGTATTCGAAAAGAGTTCTGGCTCCTAACTGTTGTCAAATAATTGTAAAAAAATTTTATCGGCATCTTAACTATGCAAGTGTGATCTGCTGATGGATAGGCGTTAGTTCTAGGTACTTTCTGGGTAGGATACTATAGTATTAGTATTGTTTGATGTATTCGAAAAGAGTTCTGGCTCCTAACTGTTGTCAAATAATTGTAAAAAAATTTTATCGGCATCTTAACTAAGCAAGTGTGATCTGCTGATGGATAGGCGTTAGTTCTAGGTACTTTCGGGGTAGGATACTATAGTATTTGCATTGTTTGATGTATTCGAAAAGAGTTCTGGCTCCTAACTGTTGTCAAATAATTGTAAAAAAATTTTATCGGCATCTTAACTATGCAAGTGTGATCTGCTGATGGATAGGCGTTAGTTCTAGGTACTTTCGGGGTAGGATACTATAGTATTTGTATTGTTTGATGTATTCGAAAAGAGTTCTGGCTCCTAACTGTTGTCAAATAATTGTAAATAAATTTTATCGGCATCTTAACTATGCAAGTGTGATCTGCTGATGGATAGGCGTTAGTTCTAGGTACTTTCGGGGTAGGATACTACAGTATTTGTATTGTTTGATGTATTCGAAAAGAGTTCTGGCTCCTAACTGTTGTCAAATAATTGCAAAAAAATTTTATCGGCATCTTAACTATGCAAGTGTGATCTGCTGATGGATAGGGGTTAGTTCTATGTACTTTCGGGATAGGATACTATAGTATTTGTATTGTTTGATGTATTCGAAAAGAGTTCTGGCTCCTAACTGTTGTCAAATAATTGTAAAAAAATTTTATCGGCATCTTAACTATGCAAGTGTGATCTGCTGATGGATAGGCGTTAGTTCTAGGTACTTTCTGGGTAGGATACTATAGTATTTGTATTGTTTGATGTATTCGAAAAGAGTTCTGGCTCCTAACTGTTGTCAAATAATTGTAAAAAAATTTTATCGGCATCTTAACTATGCAAGTGTGATCTGCTGATGGATAGGCGTTAGTTCTATGTACTTTCGGGGTAGGATACTATAGTATTTGTATTGTTTGATGTATTCGAAAAGAGTTCTGGCTCCTAACTGTTGTCAAATAATTGTAAAAAAATTTTATCGGCATCTTAACTATGCAAGTGTGATCTGCTGATGGATAGGCGTTAGTTCTAGGTACTTTCTGGGTAGGATACTATAGTATTAGTATTGTTTGATGTATTCGAAAAGAGTTCTGGCTCCTAACTGTTGTCAAATAATTGTAAAAAAATTTTATCGGCATCTTAACTAAGCAAGTGTGATCTGCTGATGGATAGGCGTTAGTTCTAGGTACTTTCGGGGTAGGATACTATAGTATTTGCATTGTTTGATGTATTCGAAAAGAGTTCTGGCTCCTAACTGTTGTCAAATAATTGTAAAAAAATTTTATCGGCATCTTAACTATGCAAGTGTGATCTGCTGATGGATAGGCGTTAGTTCGAGGTACTTTCTGGGTAGGATACTATAGTATTAGTATTGTTTGATGTATTCGAAAAGAGTTCTGGCTCCTAACTGCTGTCAAATAATTGTAAATAAATTTTATCGGCATCTTAACTATGCAAGTGTGATCTGCTGATGGATAGGCGTTAGTTCTATGTACTTTCGGGGTAGGATACTATAGTATTTGTATTGTTTGATGTATTCGAAAAGAGTTCTGGCTCCTAACTGTTGTCAAATAATTGCAAAAAAATTTTATCGGCATCTTAACTATGCAAGTGTGATCTGCTGATGGATAGGGGTTAGTTCTATGTACTTTCGGGGTAGGATACTATAGTATTTGTATTGTTTGATGTATTCGAAAAGAGTTCTGGCTCCTAACTGTTGTCAAATAATTGTAAAAAAATTTTATCGGCATCTTAACCATGCAAGTGTGATCTGCTGATGGATAGGCGTTAGTTCTAGGTACTTTCTGGGTAGGATACTATAGTATTAGTATTGTTTGATGTATTCGAAAAGAGTTCTGGCTCCTAACTGTTGTCAAATAATTGTAAAAAAATTCGATCGGCATCTTAACTATGCAAGTGTGATCTGCTGATGGATAGGCGTTAGTTCTATGTACTTTCGGGGTAGGATACTATAGTATTTGTATCGTTTGATGTATTCGAAAAGAGTTCTGGCTCCTAACTGTTGTCAAATAATTGTAAAAAAAATTTATCGGCATCTTAACTATGCAAGTGTGATCTGCTGATGGATAGGCGTTAGTTCTAGGTACTTTCTGGGTAGGATACTATAGTATTAGTATTGTTTGATGTATTCGAAAAGAGTTCTGGCTCCTAACTGTTGTCAAATAATTGTAAATAAATTTTATCGGCCTCTAAACTATGCAAGTGTGATCTGCTGATGGATAGGCGTTAGTTCTATGTACTTTCGGGGTAGGATACTATAGTATTTGTATTGTTTGATGTATTCGAAAAGAGTTCTGGCTCCTAACTGTTGTCAAATAATTGTAAAAAAATTTTATCGGCATCTTAACTATGCAAGTGTGATCTGCTGATGGATAGGCGTTAGTTCTAGGTACTTTCGGGGTAGGATACTATAGTATTTGTATTGTTTGATGTATTCGAAAAGAGTTCTGGCTCCTAACTGTTGTCAAATAATTGTAAAAAAATTTTATCGGCATCTTAACTATGCAAGTGTGATCTGCTGATGGATAGGCGTTAGTTCTAGGTACTTTCTGGGTAGGATACTATAGTATTAGTATTGTTTGATGTATTCGAAAAGAGTTCTGGCTCCTAACTGTTGTCAAATAATTGTAAAAAAATTTTATCGGCATCTTAACTAAGCAAGTGTGATCTGCTGATGGATAGGCGTTAGTTCTAGGTACTTTCGGGGTAGGATACTATAGTATTTGCATTGTTTGATGTATTCGAAAAGAGTTCTGGCTCCTAACTGTTGTCAAATAATTGTAAAAAAATTTTATCGGCATCTTAACTATGCAAGTGTGATCTGCTGATGGATAGGCGTTAGTTCGAGGTACTTTCTGGGTAGGATACTATAGTATTAGTATTGTTTGATGTATTCGAAAAGAGTTCTGGCTCCTAACTGCTGTCAAATAATTGTAAATAAATTTTATCGGCATCTTAACTATGCAAGTGTGATCTGCTGATGGATAGGCGTTAGTTCTATGTACTTTCGGGGTAGGATACTATAGTATTTGTATTGTTTGATGTATTCGAAAAGAGTTCTGGCTCCTAACTGTTGTCAAATAATTGCAAAAAAATTTTATCGGCATCTTAACTATGCAAGTGTGATCTGCTGATGGATAGGGGTTAGTTCTATGTACTTTCGGGGTAGGATACTATAGTATTTGTATTGTTTGATGTATTCGAAAAGAGTTCTGGCTCCTAACTGTTGTCAAATAATTGTAAAAAAATTTTATCGGCATCTTAACCATGCAAGTGTGATCTGCTGATGGATAGGCGTTAGTTCTAGGTACTTTCTGGGTAGGATACTATAGTATTAGTATTGTTTGATGTATTCGAAAAGAGTTCTGGCTCCTAACTGTTGTCAAATAATTGTAAAAAAATTCGATCGGCATCTTAACTATGCAAGTGTGATCTGCTGATGGATAGGCGTTAGTTCTATGTACTTTCGGGGTAGGATACTATAGTATTTGTATCGTTTGATGTATTCGAAAAGAGTTCTGGCTCCTAACTGTTGTCAAATAATTGTAAAAAAAATTTATCGGCATCTTAACTATGCAAGTGTGATCTGCTGATGGATAGGCGTTAGTTCTAGGTACTTTCTGGGTAGGATACTATAGTATTAGTATTGTTTGATGTATTCGAAAAGAGTTCTGGCTCCTAACTGTTGTCAAATAATTGTAAATAAATTTTATCGGCCTCTAAACTATGCAAGTGTGATCTGCTGATGGATAGGCGTTAGTTCTATGTACTTTCGGGGTAGGATACTATAGTATTTGTATTGTTTGATGTATTCGAAAAGAGTTCTGGCTCCTAACTGTTGTCAAATAATTGTAAAAAAATTTTATCGGCATCTTAACTATGCAAGTGTGATCTGCTGATGGATAGGCGTTAGTTCTAGGTACTTTCGGGGTAGGATACTATAGTATTTGTATTGTTTGATGTATTCGAAAAGAGTTCTGGCTCCTAACTGTTGTCAAATAATTGTAAATAAATTTTATCGGCATCTTAACTATGCAAGTGTGATCTGCTGATGGATAGGCGTTAGTTCTAGGTACTTTCGGAGTAGGATACTATAGTATTTGTATTGTTTGATGTATTCGAAAAGAGTTCTGGCTCCTAACTGTTGTCAAATAATTGTAAAAAATTTTTATCGGCATCTTAACTATGCAAGTGTGATCTGCTGATGGATAGGCGTTAGTTCTAGGTACTTTCTGGGTAGAATACTATAGTATTAGTATTGTTTGATGTATTCGAAAAGAGTTCTGGCTCCTAACTGTTGTCAAATAATTGTAAAAAAATTTTATCGGCATCTTAACTAAGCAAGTGTGATCTGCTGATGGATAGGCGTTAGTTCTAGGTACTTTCGGGGTAGGATACTATAGTATTTGCATTGTTTGATGTATTCGAAAAGAGTTCTGGCTCCTAACTGTTGTCAAATAATTGTAAAAAAATTTTATCGGCATCTTAACTATGCAAGTGTGATCTGCTGATGGATAGGCGTTAGTTCTAGGTACTTTCGGGGTAGGATACTATAGTATTTGCATTGTTTGATGTATTCGAAAAGAGTTCTGGCTCCTAACTGTTGTCAAATAATTGTAAAAAAATTTTATCGGCATCTTAACTATGCAAGTGTGATCTGCTGATGGATAGGGGTTAGTTCTATGTACTTTCGGGGTAGGATACTATAGTATTTGTATTGTTTGATGTATTCGAAAAGAGTTCTGGCTCCTAACTGTTGTCAAATAATTGTAAAAAAATTTTATCGGCATCTTAACTAAGCAAGTGTGATCTGCTGATGGATAGGCGTTAGTTCTAGGTACTTTCGGGGTAGGATACTATAGTATTTGCATTGTTTGATGTATTCGAAAAGAGTTCTGGCTCCTAACTGTTGTCAAATAATTGTAAAAAAATTTTATCGGCATCTTAACTATGCAAGTGTGATCTGCTGATGGATAGGCGTTAGTTCTAGGTACTTTCGGGGTAGGATACTATAGTATTTGTATTGTTTGATGTATTCGAAAAGAGTTCTGGCTCCTAACTGTTGTCAAATAATTGTAAATAAATTTTATCGGCATCTTAACTATGCAAGTGTGATCTGCTGATGGATAGGCGTTAGTTCTAGGTACTTTCGGGGTAGGATACTATAGTATTTGTATTGTTTGATGTATTCGAAAAGAGTTCTGGCTCCTAACTGTTGTCAAATAATTGTAAAAAATTTTTATCGGCATCTTAACTATGCAAGTGTGATCTGCTGATGGATAGGCGTTAGTTCTAGGTACTTTCTGGGTAGAATACTATAGTATTAGTATTGTTTGATGTATTCGAAAAGAGTTCTGGCTCCTAACTGTTGTCAAATAATTGTAAAAAAATGTTATCGGCATCTTAACTAAGCAAGTGTGATCTGCTGATGGATAGGCGTTAGTTCTAGGTACTTTCGGGGTAGGATACTATAGTATTTGCATTGTTTGATGTATTCGAAAAGAGTTCTGGCTCCTAACTGTTGTCAAATAATTGTAAAAAAATTTTATCGGCATCTTAACTATGCAAGTGTGATCTGCTGATGGATAGGCGTTAGTTCTAGGTACTTTCGGGGTAGGATACTATAGTATTTGTATTGTTTGATGTATTCGAAAAGAGTTCTGGCTCCTAACTGTTGTCAAATAATTGTAAAAAAATTTTATCGGCATCTTAACTATGCAAGTGTGATCTGCTGATGGATAGGCGTTAGTTCTATGTACTTTCGGGGTAGGATACTATAGTATTTGTATTGTTTGATGTATTCGAAAAGAGTTCTGGCTCCTAACTGTTGTCAAATAATTGTAAAAAAATTTTATCGGCATCTTAACTATGCAAGTGTGATCTGCTGATGGATAGGCGTTAGTTCTAGGTACTTTCTGGGTAGGATACTATAGTATTAGTATTGTTTGATGTATTCGAAAAGAGTTCTGGCTCCTAACTGTTGTCAAATAATTGTAAAAAAATTTTATCGGCATCTTAACTAAGCAAGTGTGATCTGCTGATGGATAGGCGTTAGTTCTAGGTACTTTCGGGGTAGGATACTATAGTATTTGCATTGTTTGATGTATTCGAAAAGAGTTCTGGCTCCTAACTGTTGTCAAATAATTGTAAAAAAATTTTATCGGCATCTTAACTATGCAAGTGTGATCTGCTGATGGATAGGCGTTAGTTCTAGGTACTTTCGGGGTAGGATACTATAGTATTTGTATTGTTTGATGTATTCGAAAAGAGTTCTGGCTCCTAACTGTTGTCAAATAATTGTAAAAATTTTTTATCGGCATCTTAACTATGCAAGTGTGATCTGCTGATGGATAGGCGTTAGTTCTAGGTACTTTCTGGGTAGGATACTATAGTATTAGTATTGTTTAATGTATTCGAAAAGAGTTCTGGCTCCTTACTGTTGTCAAATAATTGTAAATAAATTTTATCGGCATCTTAACTATGCAAGTGTGATCTGCTGATGGATAGGCGTTAGTTCTAGGTACTTTCGGGGTAGGATACTATAGTATTTGTATTGTTTGATGTATTCGAAAAGAGTTCTGGAGCCTAACTGTTGTCAAATAATTGTAAAAAAATTTTATCGGCATCTTAACTATGCAAGGGTGATCTGCTGATGGATAGGCGTTAGTTCTATGTACTTTCGGGGTAGGATACTATAGTATTTGTATTGTTTGATGTATTCGAAAAGAGTTCTGGCTCCTAACTGTTGTCAAATAATTGTAAAAAATTTTTATCGGCATCTTAACTATGCAAGTGTGATCTGCTGATGGATAGGCGTTAGTTCTATGTACTTTCGGGGTAGGATACTATAGTATTAGTATTGTTTGATGTATTCGAAAAGAGTTCTGGCTCCTAACTGTTGTCAAATAATTGTAAATAAATTTTATCGGCATCTTAACTATGCAAGTGTGATCTGCTGATGGATAGGCGTTAGTTCTAGGTACTTTCGGGGTAGGATACTATAGTATTAGTATTGTTTGATGTATTCGAAAAGAGTTCTGGCTCCTAACTGTTGTCAAATAATTGTAAATAAATTTTATCGGCATCTAAACTATGCAAGTGTGATCTGCTGATGGATAGGCGTTAGTTCTAGGTACTTTCGGGGTAGGATACTATAGTATTTGTATTGTTTGATGTATTCGAAAAGAGTTCTGGCTCCTAACTGTTGTCAAATAATTGTAAAAATTTTTTATCGGCATCTTAACTATGCAAGTGTGATCTGCTGATGGATAGGCGTTAGTTCTAGGTACTTTCTGGGTAGGATACTATAGTATTAGTATTGTTTGATGTATTCGAAAAGAGTTCTGGCTCCTAACTGTTGTCAAATAATTGTAAATAAATTTTATCGGCATCTTAACTAAGCAAGTGTGATCTGCTGATGGATAGGCGTTAGTTCTAGGTACTTTCGGGGTAGGATACTATAGTATTTGTATTGTTTGATGTATTCGAAAAGAGTTCTGGAGCCTAACTGTTGTCAAATAATTGTAAAAAAATTTTATCGGCATCTTAACTATGCAAGGGTGATCTGCTGATGGATAGGCGTTAGTTCTATGTACTTTCGGGGTAGGATACTATAGTATTTGTATTGTTTGATGTATTCGAAAAGAGTTCTGGCTCCTAACTGTTGTCAAATAATTGTAAAAAAATTTTATCGGCATCTTAACTATGCAAGTGTGATCTGCTGATGGATAGGCGTTAGTTCTATGTACTTTCGGGGTAGGATACTATAGTATTAGTATTGTTTGATGTATTCGAAAAGAGTTCTGGCTCCTAACTGTTGTCAAATAATTGTAAATAAATTTTATCGGCATCTTAACTATGCAAGTGTGATCTGCTGATGGATAGGCGTTAGTTCTAGGTACTTTCGGGGTAGGATACTATAGTATTTGTATTGTTTGATGTATTCGAAAAGAGTTCTGGCTCCTAACTGTTGTCAAATAATTGTAAAAAAATTTTATCGGCATCTTAACTATGCAAGGGTGATCTGCTGATGGATAGGCGTTAGTTCTATGTACTTTCGGGGTAGGATACTATAGTATTTGTATTGTTTGATGTATTCGAAAAGAGTTCTGGCTCCTAACTGTTGTCAAATAATTGTAAAAAAATTTTATCGGCATCTTAACTATGCAAGTGTGATCTGCTGATGGATAGGCGTTAGTTCGAGGTACTTTCTGGGTAGGATACTATAGTATTAGTATTGTTTGATGTATTCGAAAAGAGTTCTGGCTCCTAACTGTTGTCAAATAATTGTAAAAAAATTCTATCGGCATCTTAACTATGCAAGTGTGATCTGCTGATGGATAGGCGTTAGTTCTAGGTACTTTCTGGGTAGGATACTATAGTATTAGTATTGTTTGATGTATTCGAAAAGAGTTCTGGCTCCTAACTGTTGTCAAATAATTGTAAATAAATTTTATCGGCATCTAAACTATGCAAGTGTGATCTGCTGATGGATAGGCGTTAGTTCTAGGTACTTTCGGGGTAGGATACTATAGTATTTGTATTGTTTGATGTATTCGAAAAGAGTTCTGGCTCCTAACTGTTGTCAAATAATTGTAAAAAAATTTTATCGGCATCTTAACTATGCAAGTGTGATCTGCTGATGGATAGGCGTTAGTTCTATGTACTTTCGGGGTAGGATACTATAGTATTAGTATTGTTTGATGTATTCGAAAAGAGTTCTGGCTCCTAACTGTTGCCAAATAATTGTAAATAAATTTTATCGGCATCTTAACTATGCAAGTGTGATCTGCTGATGGATAGGCGTTAGTTCTATGTACTTTCGGGGTAGGATACTATAGTATTTGTATTGTTTGATGTATTCGAAAAGAGTTCTGGCTCCTAACTGTTGTCAAATAATTGTAAAAAAAATTTATCGGCATCTTAACTATGCAAGGGTGATCTGCTGATGGATAGGCGTTAGTTCTATGTACTTTCGGGGTAGGATACTATAGTATTTGTATTGTTTGATGTATTCGAAAAGAGTTCTGGCTCCTAACTGTTGTCAAATAATTGTAAAAAAATTTTATCGGCATCTTAACTATGCAAGTGTGATCTGCTGATGGATAGGCGTTAGTTCGAGGTACTTTCTGGGTAGGATACTATAGTATTAGTATTGTTTGATGTATTCGAAAAGAGTTCTGGCTCCTAACTGTTGTCAAATAATTGTAAAAAAATTCTATCGGCATCTTAACTATGCAAGTGTGATCTGCTGATGGATAGGCGTTAGTTCTATGTACTTTCGGGGTAGGATACTATAGTATTTGTATCGTTTGATGTATTCGAAAAGAGTTCTGGCTCCTAACTGTTGTCAAATAATTGTAAAAAAATTTTATCGGCATCTTAACTATGCAAGTGTGATCTGCTGATGGATAGGCGTTAGTTCTATGTACTTTCGGGGTAGGATACTATAGTATTAGTATTGTTTGATGTATTCGAAAAGAGTTCTGGCTCCTAACTTTTGTCAAATAATTGTAAAAAAATTTTATCGGCATCTTAACTATGCAAGTTTGATCTGCTGATGGATAGGCGTTAGTTCTAGGTACTTTCTAGGTCAAGCAGCCGGACAGAGTAGGCTACCGAACGTAAGTTGACTGCGTAGTTTAGTCCAGTGAATGTGATGCCATCGGTGCATATTCAATCAAATCTCTAAGAGAAAGTGTTATTTATTTTCTACATGCATCTACGTGAAAAATGTATTTGATAAATGAAAATTCAAATTCAGTTTAAAAAATAAACTATTAGCGTCAATTATAATTTCGTGCCTTTATCTCTTTTAAATATGCGTGGTATTTTTTATTTCAGGAATAATTAGGACATCCTAAACAGGGCTCCATTACATCATACTGACTAGGCCATGATTTTTCATTTTGATCAAGGCTTGCTAAATCAAGCTCTGATCAGGGCTTGATCAAGAATCCTGATCAAGGCCGGAAAAAGAAATCAGGATGCCTGATCAGGCCTTTATTGTAGCCGGAGCAAGATTTCTACTCGGGTGTATGTTGCTGGAATCGCTGATTAATCGGTAAGACACTTTATCATTTGATTAAACACATTGGACTTTGAATTTTTCGTCTGTTAAACTTTAAACGTGTTTTTCTCGAAACGACATTTTTTCAATTTGCGGCAATCATAACTAAAAAACTAATTGACGGATCATCTTCAAATTTGGAACACGTTTACATAATATAATTTATTAAAACATGAACCTAAAGTTGGAAAGATTAGATTGTTTAAAACATATTTATTATTGCAAAATGCCGGGGAAAAAAAAGGCTAAAAATCGATCATTTTTTTTTTCAAACACGTTCCAACATTAAATTCTCGATTTTTTTTCAAAATTTAGGTTCATGTTATTAAAAAAACATCTCAGGAATGTATAAAAATTTGTTGGACTATTTCAGATGCGAATTGCGAGCTGCACAATTCCCGCAAATCGACAACGAAGATATGGACACGCCAAGAGAAACAGCGGATTCCACCTTGATTAATGCATGAAATAACTTGAAAAAATTACCAGAGATGTATGAAAATATGAATAAACAATTGTCAGAGTTGCGGAAATTTCCGTTTTTTTTTCACAATAAAAAAAAATCAAAAATATCATCTAATTTTCGGTCTCCTAAAGCGGTTGCCCGCCTTAAATAATCGGTTACAAAGTAATCAAATGATCAATTCCAGTAGTAATTATTAATTGTTAATTTAATGACTTTTTTGCTCATCTCTGCTCACAAATGGACACCCGCCGGCAAAATCTTCCCGAAAGACCCCCTCCATAACGTCGCCATTTTGCAATATTTTTTAATGCAAAAAATTAATTCAAACAATTCAACTATGTAATAAATTGTACCTAAAGTTTCATAATTATAGAACGTTTTGTTCCTTTCTGAAAAAAATCATCAAAATCGGCTATCTTTTCGTCGTCTGCATCCCTCTTTACAAACCGCAAGTTCTGGAAAAATTTCCCGCACTCCGTCAACAAGGTAGAGACCTATCCTGACAACCTTCTCCCTTCGTCATTCGCGCCGGATGCAAAAAATAAAAAAAATTGAGATTCTCTCGGAAGAGGCCCTGTTGAGTTGATCGCTGCCGCGATTCGACACATTACTTTGCTTTGACCAATACACACACGTCCAACTCGAGGGATCCTATGGATCCCCTCCGAGGGCCGGTAAAGGCCACCCGGAAAGGATCACGAGAGTCCCATCCCCAAAGGTTCGAGAAGACGACGGTGGCTAATAGCGGAATTTACACTACGACACTTTCTGCCCGGGATCCAGGGACCTTCCTCAGAGCTAACGGTGAAGTTGATTCACCGAATAAGAGTTACCAAATGAACTCCGACTGTGGCTCCGCGGTGTTGCTCGAGTGAATCTCGTACCAGCAACTCATCTAGGCCGTGCTATATATACTAACCGTGGCCCGGTACGACCGTTTGTGAGAAACTCTCGACGATCTTTCGACCAAATTTTTCAATATTTACGAATGTTTGACGCAAACAAAAATCATTCCACCGTCATAATCTCATAAATGTATATTTTTTTCCATCATTTTCGTACTGATAAAAACACAAAATATCATTATTATTATTGTTATTGCGTGTGTAAGAAATTCTCATGAACAACGCAATCTGTTTTTTTTTCTTTCAATTTTATTTATTTATTTTCTTTAATAAAATACTTTCTTCGTTATTTCACGAAAAGGAAAAACAATGCATATGACAGCTGCCATTGTGGAAACGCATTTTCACTCGAGTGCTTCTCTCGCGTGAAAATTTCGCTGGTATAAAATAAACGAAAAGCAAGGTTTCTTCGTTTAAGGGGAGAAATACATGTAGCGGCGTAATTTTTTTTTTTTTTGTTTATGGAAAATGTTAGTCGAACTTGTCGAGAATCAGTCCTGGAATCGGTAATTTGCCAGTAAGTTACTGAAAACATTGAGCTTTCGTAGCTGAAAACTTTAAGGGGCCAGTCCACTTTGAAAATTTCAAAAAATCGATTTTTCTTTTACTGTTTTCGAAATACATTCAGAAATATTGTGTCAATATTGCCGATTGAGTTTAGGTAAGAGTTTTTCATGGTATAAACTTCAAACGCGTTTTTCTCGAAACAACGTTTTCAAAATCTAGCTCCATCGTATCTCTAAAACTAATAAACCGATTCTCTTGAAATTTGAACCACACATTGTAAACATGATTCGCAACAAGATGACCCTCGATGGTTTTAAAATTTTGATTTTTACTCTTTTTTTTTTGCGATAAACTGCGAAAAAAACGCGTTTTTTTTACCTTTTTCGTTTTTCATCTGCCATTTTTTTATTTTTTGATAACACTTTATATCCGAGGGTCATTTTGTAGCTGGTGTCATACTGAATCTAATGGACTTTGATTTTTTTCTTTCAGACAAGCCGTTGCCGAGTTGTGATGGAGCTACCTAGCCCACCTATTTTTGAGGCGTTACGTTAAACTATAGTTTTTGTACTTAAAAATGAATAAAAATGAATTAAATTTTTTTTTTAATGTATTTCAAGACTTTATTTATCAAGCCCAACAACTTTTATATTCATATCTTTTATAAAATCCTCAAAAAAAATCGCGAAAATAGCCTTTTTTCGTGGCTCCAAAGTGGACTGGCCCTTTAAATACGTTTTTTTTCCAAAACTACTTTTTTTTTTAATGTTTGGGGGAAATAACTTTAAAACGAGTTGCCCGATTGTGCTAAAATTGCACACAAAACTAAATAACAATGTTAGCTTGAACTTATATCTATTTGTTTATGAAAACCACTGTTAAAAAGTACTTTTTATTGTAAAAAAGAATGAAAATTTTGTGTGAAATTGCAATTTGTTTAGGTATATCGTACCGAGTATAATGAAAAGTATTGTTTTTATTGTAAAAAAGAACGAAAATGTGTAAAATATACATTTTTTTTCTGAAGTGTCCCATTTTTCTTATTTTATACTTTTTAAATGTTTCTTAGGTATAAGTTCAGCATTCGAATGTTGAAATAATAATAATAGCACACGCAACTAAATAACAATGTTAGCTTGAACTTAGACCTATTTGTTTATGAAAACCACTGTTAAAAAGTACTTTTTATTGTAAAGAAGAACGAAAATTTTGTGTGAAATTGCAATTTTTTTTTCCGAAGTGTCCCGTTTTTTTTTTATTTTTGATTTTTAGAATGTTTCTTATGTATGAGATCAGCATTTTAATGTTAAAATACTAAAAGTTTTTGGCTCATATTTTTCAGATCAATATTGAAATCGTTGGATTTCCTACAAACGGACAAAACCATTCTTCTGGCTAGAACCTTCTTCCAGCGTGGTCTTTCGATCCATTCGGCAAGAATTTTTAAAAGTGTGTTCCACTAGACGACTCATATCTCCACCATGTTTTTTATTCGTTTTTCCAAAAAATTCTGTATTTGTGGAAAATCAAAATAATTTCATACGTTCGATAGTCACGTCAAGTTTTAAAAAAATTTAACACATTTTTCTCAAAACTAAACTTTTCAAGTTTGTGGCAAACATAATTTGAAAACAAGTTCACCGATCGTGCTAAAATTCTAAAAACAATTCAATCACAATATTACCTTGACTGAACAACACTACTTGTTTATGAAAATCACTTTTAATAGTATATTATGATACGAGTACGAAAAAAATACTTTTTCTAACGAGTGTTGCAATCACACGAGATCAGAAAAAGTTTTTCCCTCGAGTATTGTACGAAATTTTATTTTACGAGATGTAAAAATTGTGGTATTAGCACGCGAAGCGTGCGTAAAACGACCATTATCGTACCGAGTAAAATAAAAAGTATTTTTTTATTGTAAAAAAGAACGAAAATGTGTAAAATATACATTTTTTTTCTCTGAAGTGTTCCATTTTTCTTATTTTCTACTTTTTAAATGTTTCTTAGGTATAAGTTCAGCTATTCGAATGTTGAAATAATAATAATACAAGGCTCATATTTTTCAGATCACAATTGAAGTCGTTGGATTTCCCACAAACGGACAACCGCCGCCAAAACTTGTCTTATGGCCAAGACCTTTCTTCTGGCGTGATCTTTCAATCCAATATTGTATTTTACCATCAAAATTCTACACTTATACCTAATAAACATTCAAAAAGTTGAAAGTTACAATAATGGAACACCTGAGCAGCCAAAACAGAAATTTTGCAAAATATTTTTCTTCTTTAGTGCAATAAAAATGTACTTTTTAAAAGTGATTTTTATAAACAAGTAGCTTCAAATTGAAGGCAATATTGTTATTGAGTTGTCTGTAAAATTTTAGCACGATCGGTCGACTCGTTTTCAAGTTGTTTGCCCAAAATCTTTTTTAAAAAACCTTCCTGAAAGACCACGCCATAACATTTTGCGATACTTATCAATGAAAAAATTTATTCGAACACTTCAATTATGTAATAAATTGTACCTAAAGTTTCATAAATGTAAAACGTTTTGTTCCTCTCCAAAAAAAAAAAAAAAAACCTTATAAAAATTGTTTATTTTCTCGTCGTCTGCATGTATTTTCCGCCCTTTAAGACTTTTGTTTTTCGTTGTTTTTGAGCAATTTTTGGGGGATTGCGCAATGAAACGTGTATTTTGGAACGATGACAATTTCCCACTCCTCATTTTCGTACAATCAATCACCGTCGTCTACTTCTATTATTTTTTTTTTTTCGTTTTACTTCCCTTTTTACGATCCTCGTTTCGATTTTTTTTTCAACGATGTGTGTTGTTTGGGTTCGGCGAAAAAACAAGTACAATTTTTTTCCCACATTCAACGTACGGCGATCGCCGGAAAAACCCGTGAACATTGTCCATCATACGTCACTCGACCAAATGACATTACGGATTTCATCTCACCGCGTGCCACCGCATGTGTCTTCATTCGATTCGCGCGTTCCACTCCGTGTATCGTGTAAAAAAAAAAGAAAACGCGAGCCCGAAGTCAGACGAGAACGGGAATGAGAAAAGCGAAAAGTCGATAATTTGCAAGAAAACAAAAAAAGAATGATAAAAAAATCATTTACAAGAGAATCAATTCCCAATAACAGCCTTTTTTTTTCTTAATCCCCGAAAATCGAGGCATCCAAAAGACATTTCGCCTTTGCACTCGTGCACATTTGCAAAACGCATATTCGTTTGGTTGCCGTTTGCCTTCACGGACTCCCATTGTGTGGCTCATTTTTTTTTTTTTTTTTTTTCTTAACACTTCACAATTTTCCCATCACTTGTCAAGTTTTATTATGTAAGCCTCGCCCGGTGCAACGGACAAACGTTTGAAGAAGATATCCTGATTTATCATTCCTGGTGGACCAACGACTACGTGGCCGTCGTAATAGAGGGATGAGAGATCTTTCGTTTGTCGTGTCTTTCCAAGATTCGCAACGTACACGTATGTGTGCTGGCGCGGGTACCATCTCTCGATCACGATCAATTCGTCCTCCGAGTACCTGTCAATTGTCACAATCGTTATCACTGTTCAATTTTAAATTATTGACATTCGAAAAGTGCATTGGAACACATTACTTTCGAAAGAAATTGCCAATTAGCCAAGGACTTGTCGTTTTTTTCATTTTTCTTCGGAAAATAATGACTTTGGGGTGAGCCTAATGATTTTGAATGGACATACTTACTGAATTTTACGTCTGTGAATTATTTTGGATTTTTCAAACGAACGGTTGCCAAAATAGGCAGGGCTAAAGGGGGGACATGTGGACGATGAAAGAATAGTCCATTTTTATCATTTTTTTTGGAAAGGAACAAAATGTTTTACATTTATGAAACTTTAGGTACAATTTATTACATAATTGAAGAGTTTAAATTAATTTTTTCATTGGAAAATATTGCAAAATGGCGACGTTATCGCGCGGTCTTTCAGGAAGGTTTTGGCAGCAGTTGTCCGTTTTGTGGGAAATCCAAGGACTTCAATATTGAGCCGTAAAATATGAGCCAAGAATTTTTTTATATTTTAATATCCAAATGCTGAACTTATATCCAAGAAATATTTGAAAAGTTGAATATTTAACCCTTCGTAGCCACACTTCTAAATTCAATCGCGGTGGACACACTTGGATCGATTCTACCCAGTCAGTTTTCAAAAAAAGTATCGTGACCAAACTATCCGTTCGAAGGGGTTCAAAAAATTACGGAACATGCTTTGAACTTTCTAGATGACGTACGAAAAATTTATTGTTAAGAAATAAAATGGCGACATGTTAAAAAAAAATCATAAAGAGGTGAAAACGCAAAAAAAGACACTTTTTCGCTGAAAAAAAATCACAGTTCCGTGAATTTTCAATATTTTTACCTAAAATTTGGACGTGATACTTCTTAGATATCCTACTTTTGGGAAAAAAATAGTAGTAAAAATACACAACATTTTCGTTTTACTTTGCAATAAAAAAAAGTACTTTTTAAAATTGATTTCCATAAACAAGTAAGTACAAGTTGAAAGTAATATTGTTATTGAGTTGTGTGTACAAATTTAGTACGATCGGTCGACTCGTTTTGAACTTGTTTCTCACAAAATTAAAAAATGCCGCCAAAACCTTCCTGGAAGACCACGCCATAGGGTTCAATGAAAACAATTATATGTATATACAGCTCAATTGTATAATAAATTGTATCTAAAGTATTATAGATGCAGAACGATTGATATTAAAAATTAAAAAATTTGCTATTTTTTCGTATTCTACGAGTCGTATTCTATTTTCGCCTTAAGGCAGTAGTCTGGTCTAGAAATTTGACAAAATCGATTTTTTCTTTCATTTTATTATGCCTTAGACCTTTCTTAATACGCTCGTGAAAACCGTTTATTGATATATCAAAAATCAGTAGAGTCATAGAAATTATAAGCAAGCCGCGCGCTCAGGTAGCGCGGTCGGGAAGCAACTTTGAACGCGTTTATCTCAGAACGATGTTTTTCAAATCGGCGCCCACGATATCTCGATAACTAATTGACCGATCGAGCTCAAATTTTGCACATACCTTCGGTAGCCTCTTTCCGAGGACTGGTAGCAGAATTGAGTCGAACAATAATTTTGCCCACATTTTATAACTCGTCGAATACCCGAAAATGTATGAAATATCGTTAATCAAAGTTTAACAGGCCGCCATTTTGTAACAAAATTTTTTTAAGTACTAATTCTGCTACCAGTGCTCAGAATACTCATACAGATTGAGAATATATATATATATTTTTTTTCAGATGCATACAACATCACCCAGAGTGGGCGCCGATTGAGGCGGTTTTCGGCGGACCATGTTGTAAAAAAATAAAAAACTACATGAAAATATTTAAAATAATTTTTTTTTAATGTAGATACATTCTCAAAGGAACAATAAATACATATGTAAAATTTCATCAAGACAACTTCACCGGTTTAAAAGTTATTCCAACCCAAAAATGACGTCAAAAATCTCGCTCTAGACCAGACTACTGCCTTAAGGAGGGTGCTTAGGATCTTCGAGGGGCAGGCGGCAAGAGGGGAACGCCTATGCTATTAAACTTGAAATTTTGCACCTAGTCGTAATACCCGATCGCAAATATCCTCAATAAATTTCAGCAAAGACTCATTATTACGCGATAGCTGAGCAACCTCCTTAAACTATACACAGAGTCTTCCTTACCCGATGGGAATTTACGACTAGGAATAAACAGCACATCGTCTTTTCCAATGAAAGTCTTGCCCTTCAAGAACATTTCGTGTAAAATTTAAATTTTTCTTCTTAAGTGTCCCATTTTTTTAATGTTTTGAAATACTCAAAATTCTGGGCTCATATTTTTCAGATCAATATTAAAGTCGTTGGGTTTCCCACAAATGGACAACTGCCGCCAAAATCTTCCTCGAAGACCACGCCATAAAGTCGCCATTTTGCAATATTTTTGAATGAAAAAATTTAATGAAACAGTTCAATTATATAATAAATTGTAGCTAAAGTTTTACAAATGTAAAACGTTTTTATCCTTTCCAAAAAAAATGTCCAAAATTGGCTCTATTTTCGTCGTCTACATTTAGTCTCCTCTCCACCTTACCGTCCCCCTTAAACGTTAGGAATAAATGATTTCATGATTGAATATTGTTTTGCCACTTTTCAGACACGTGAAGTGGCTATCATTACCTGACACCGCAATTGGCAGTCACTTTGTCGTGTTTGACAGCAGCTTCGATGAAAATCGGTGTGGTGGCTCGACGCAGTTTAGCCATTTCCGGCACTGCTCTAGCCATATCAGATTTCGTCGGTGGCAAGGAAACTGGCAGCCAAGGTATTACACCGTGCGATGTAAAATTTTCCGTCGAGCCTGCGACACCCTCCCAGTACATCGGTGATAGATTGTGCAAATGATGGAGATCCTGATGATCCTCGCAGTCGCAGTCAGTCATGCCGATCTTTAGCGTCAAACAAAAAAATTGACATTGCTGATACATCGATGAAATTCAACGTCACAATTGAGCAGGCTTTGGGGAGTTTTTAAGGGGGAAATACATTTAGCGGCATGAAAAATCGAATTCATGCAAAATATGATTCAGAAAGATGCTCAAGGACTATTGTATGACCTTGAAATCGCTGATTAGCCGGTAAGTCATTCAAATAATTGAATTTTCAATTGTAATTCCAGTGAGCAGCCTCGTACGAAAGGAGCCAAAAAAAATATATTAAAAAATCAAAGAAATCCATCGCAAACTCACTTCGTCGCCGTAAAATATATTCGGTGTACCAGGTAGCATCATGCCGAGAAGCGTAACAGCCGCGCTGGCATTTCGAACTTTGAGTGTCGACGCAATCCTCGGTATGTTCAATCCACCGATGGACCATTGAATCCAAGGATGTCCCGTATAAGGTTCGTCGAACAATATACCCTTGGTGACACGTTCGATCTGCGATTTGATGTCCTTGGTACCGTTGTTCAATCGTAAATGGACATCAACGAGATTGAGAACATCGAGAAGCGTGTCTTTGGCTGGTCCTTTCGCAGCTTCGAGGCTATCCCAATGGCTGATGAGAATTCTGTTTGGTCCTGCCACGTTTCTCCAATCGTTGAGCAATTCAACGAAATTCTCATCGTTCACGTAATTTTCCAATCCTTTCAGATAGAAGCCATCGACTCCTTTGTTGCTCCAATATCTCACGGCTGACGTGACAACGTGCTCGTCAATGTTCGCGACGTGATTGGACGACGAGAAGGCCTCTTGTCGTGGTTCGAAAAGTTGAGGAAATTCCGTTGTTGTAAAATCGATCAATTGAGGCGTCATGGTAGTGGACACTTCCAACGACAGCTTTGTCGACGTATCGTGAAAAAATCTCGTTGGTTCATTCATTGGATTCGTTGTACTCGTTGTCTCGTTGATTTCACGCTTATCACGAAACAACAGAGTCTCGTTGTTCTCGTTTCTTGGCTTTCGCGACATTCCACCGGTTAGACTCTTGACAAATGGATATAGCGGTAGATCCAGTATCAAAGTCATATTACGCTTGTGCAAATTCGCCACGAGCACGTCGAAATCTTCGACAGTACCAAGATTCTCGTCTATCAACGTTAGACTCGTGATACCCGCGTAATTTTCTGGATAACGATCAGCACGGAATATCGAATTTAATCGTACACCCTCGACACCTAGATCCTTCAGGTAATCCAGACGCATCGTTATTCCACGCAGATCACCGATCCCGTGGCCACCCTTCGAGGAATCTTGAAATGATGCTGGGAATATCTCGTAGAACAAACTTCCTTGCCACCATTCCGTTTCTGGATCGCACCTGCGTTGACAAAACATTATTTTGACGATCAACTTAAGGGGTTACGCGGGTTTGATAATTTCAAAAAATCCATTTTTTTATTTATTTTATTATCTATTGGGAGTACAAATTAATTCGGTCCGTTTTCAAGAGATGGCTCTGGCTGTTATGAATGTTTCATAGTGACAGATGATTTCGGTGGTTTCAGAGAGGTTAGACATCTGTCAATAACATTCAGTTTATATCGCTTTGAGGTCCATTAAAAACCTTGTTTTTTACTGTGTTTAATGTGTCAAATTTTGTGTTAACTAAGCAGCATTTGCGGGAAGTTTTACTTTACTGCTTTAATTGGAAGAAAAGTGCAGCTGACGCGCATCGAATGCTTGTTGAAGTTTATGGTGATGATGCTCCAACTGATAAATCATGTAGGGAATGGTTTCGACGCTTTGAGAACGGTGATTTCAGCGTTGAAGACAAGCCTCGCCCTGGACAGCCAAATGAGCCAATGAGCTGCTACAACCTAGCGATTCCATTACGGGCGATCGGTATAGACTACAATTGATTCGTTTGAGCCGTGACACTCATAGTATTGGGTGAAGTAAAAAGTTCTGAGCGTTTTCCACTAGATGTCTTTAGTGAGCCATATCTCACGATGTATACATCGCATCGGGTCATACTATACGGCGATTTAAAGGTGACATTACGCTTCAAAAAAAGATCTTTGACAGCTTTGTGTTTGGTGAAGCTAGTTGTGTGTTACAGCGTTCCAAAATGGAGGTAAAAAAAGAGGAAATTCGATACATTCTTCAGTAGCACTACGACCAAGGTGAAAAGGCGGAGCAGGCGGCCAAATAAATGCCTGCTGTTTATGGACCCAATACAGTATCGAATGCAACAGCAAAGCGGCGATTCCAACGATTCCGTTCTGGTAATATGGACGTCAAAGATGAGGCACGCTCTGGTAGGCCAATGGTCGAAAATGTCGATAAAATCATGGAAATCGTCGAGTCGGACCGGCATGTGAGCACTTATTCTATTGCCCAGGAACTGAAGATTAGCCAGAAAACCGTTTGGAACCATTTGCATAAGGCTGGTCTCAAGAAGAAGCTCGATGTATGGGTGTCACACGAATTGACGCAAAAGAACCTTTTGGACCGAATTGATGCCTGCGATTCTTTGCTGAAACGTAACGAAATCGACCCATTTTTGAAGCGGATGGTGACTGGCGATGAAAAATGGGTCACATACGAGAACAACAGCCGAAAAAGATCGTGGTCCAATCGCGGTGAGCCGGCCCAAGCGATCGCCAAGCCCGGATTAACGGCCAAGACGGTTTTGCTGTGTGTTTGGTGGGATTGGAAGAGAATCCACTATGAGCTGCTCCTATCGGACCAAACACTCAATTCGGACCTCTACTGTCAACAGCTGAGCAGATTGAAGCAGGCGATCGACCAAAAGCGGCCAGAATTGGCCAATAGGAATTGGGCTCTGGACTAGAATACTGTTTTAAAAATTCCGTCGTAGATCGATAGATCCATGCACGAAGATAAAATTGAATGCCACTTGCAACAGTACAAAAGATCGTAGAATGCAATAGTTTTTTCGATTTTTCGGTGTTTTTTTTTAATGAATTATCCTAGTCGATACGACATCGACTGATGGTGATGTAGATAACGATTTTTTTTTACTATGTACCAACAGTTGACAATGCAGGGTACGTTTGACTTGAGTAACTTGCGTACTCCACAAGTATTGGGAGCCACCTACATTCCGTCACTCATTACGAAATCGGCGATAGCCACGTGCTACCTATATGCACAGCCTAATCGATTATGCATGTGCACGCGTAGCATCTTTAGTGTATAATTCAACACTATTGACAGTCACTGACGTCCTGCAATCAATATATCGACCCTCGAGTACTTCTACGAGTGCACTTAGAAGTACAGCGATATGCAATGAGTCTCGCAATGTTGAATTGAAAAATAGTAAAAATTAAATAAACTTTTTCTCATTGTCAATATTAAAATCAAAGCTCAGCATAATTTCGAATTTGGGTTTGACAATAATAATTTCATCGAATCAAGCCAGTGTTCACGTCATTCTATAGGACTCAATCTTTGTCTCAATTTGTTGGGTTTGTTTGGGTTCTCGCAATTTCAAATTCAAAAATGGTCAAGTTTGAATAAACGTTTTCTAATTGTCAATATTAGAATTGAAGCTCAGCCTAATTTCGAATTTGGGTTTGAAAATAATAATTTCATCGATTCAAGCCAGTGTTCACGTCATCCTATAGGCCTCAATCTTTGTCTCAATTTATTTGTGTTTGTTTGGGTTCTCGCAATGTCAAATTTAAAAATGGTCAAGTTTGAATAAACGTTTTCTAATCGTCAATATTAAAATTGAAGCTCAGCCTAATTTCGAATTTGGGTTTGACAATAATAATTTCATCGAATCAAGTCAGTGTTCACGTCATCCTATAGGCCTCAATCTTTGTCTCAATTTTTTGGGTTTGTTTGGGTTCTCGCAATTTCAAATTCAAAAATGGTCAAGTTTGAATAAACGTTTTCTAATTGTCAATATTAGAATTGAAGCTCAGCCTAATTTCGAATTTGGGTTTGAAAATAATAATTTCATCGATTCAAGCCAGTGTTCACGTCATCCTATAGGCCTCAATCTTTGTCTCAATTTATTTGTGTTTGTTTGGGTTCTCGCAATGTCAAATTTAAAAATGGTCAAGTTTGAATAAACGTTTTCTAATCGTCAATATTAAAATTGAAGCTCAGCCTAATTTCGAATTTGGGTTTGACAATAATAATTTCATCGAATCAAGTCAGTGTTCACGTCATCCTATAGGACTCAATCTTTGTCTCAATTTATTTGGGTTGTTTGGGTTCTCGCAATGCCAAATGTAAAAATGATCAGGTCCGAATAAACTTTTTCTAATTGTCAATATTAAAATTGAAGCTCAGCCTAATTTCGAATTTGGGTTTGACAATAATAATTTCATCGAATAAAGTCAGTGTTCACGTCATCCTATAGGACTCAATTTTTGTCTCAATTTATTTGGGTTTGTTTGGGTTCTCGCAATGTCAAATTTAAAAATGGTCAGGTCCGAATAAACTTTTTCTAATTGTCAATATTAAAATTGAAGCTCAGCCTAATTTCGAATTTGGGTTTGACAATAATAATTTCATCGAATCAAGTCAGTGTTCACGTCGTCCTACAGAACTCAATATTTATCTCGGTTGAAACGAATCCATCCATTCGTCCAGCTATCCGATCATGATTGTTTTTTTTTTTCCTCATGCTCATTACGGGTAAATAAATATTGACGAATTTTCGTATTCTTACCTCCGAGGCATCATGACGATGCCACGAATTGCCAAGGCCGTGCAGAGTCCAAGAATCCAGACCATGAACCAAAAAGATATTGTTCGTATTCTTGGCCAATTCCATCGCATAAAACTGTAGTCTTTCGGGGGTTTCGGTACCATAAGCTGTATCGGCACGAGTGGTGGCTTTCCCCCGTTCTCCTGATTGTAAAACTAGCGAATTTTCGTTTCAGTACACATGCACCAGTCCACACATTTATTAATTATTAATTCGATTATTATCACGTAAGAATGATTATGAAATTAATGAATTGCGTGACTCGTATTAGTCAATTTATACTGGCGAGGTTTATTTTGGTAGCTTGAAAATTGTGAAATTTTCGCAAAGTGAAAGACCGAGAAAGAAGAGAGAGAGAGAGCGAGAGAGAGGGAGAGAGTGAGAGAGAGAGAGAGAGAGATGTCTATGAAATTTGGCTATTAATTTCTTCCAAAGTCTAAATGCATGCATCATATGTTCGCGTGAGCCAAAACTAAAAAAAGCCCTTGCGACTTTAATCGCAGAGAGCACTTAAATATTTGTTGATACCCTGCAATTTGGCCAGTATGGAGTACAAAAATTTATATGCAAAAAAAAATATTTGAAAAACAAGCTTTTATTTAATGTACTAAAAAGTAGAAACAGTACATTATGACACGAGGACGAAAAAAACTTTTTCTAACGAGTGTTGCAATCACACGAAGTTAAAAAAAGTTTTTTTCGTCGAGCATTATACGAAATTTTATCGTACGCGGTGTGAAAATGGGAGTTTTACGGACGCGAAGCGTGCGTAAAACATCCATTATCGTACCGAGTGGAATAATAGTACATTAATGTACTATTATAATTATGACACAAGGACGAAAAAAACTTTTTCTAACGAGTGCGAGTTTGTCATAATTATGACACAAGGACGAAAAAAACTTTTTCTAACGAGTGTGAGTTTGCAGCACGAGCTGAAGGCGAGTGTTGCAATCACACGAGACTAGAAGAAGTTTTTTAGCCGAGTATTATACGAAATTTTATCATACGCGGCGTGAAAATGGGAGTTTTACGGACGCGAAGCGTGCGTAAAACATCCATTATCGTACCGAGTGGAATAATAGTACATTATTACACAAGGACGAAAAAACTTTTTATAACGAGTGTGAGTTTGCAGCACGAGCTGAAGGCGAGTGTTGCAATCACACGAGGCTAGAAGAAGTTTTTTAGCCGAATATTATACGAAATTTTATCGTACGCGGTGTGAAAATGGGAGTTTTACGGACGCGAAGCGTGCGTAAAACATCCATTATCGTACCGAGTGGAATAATAGTACATTATGACACAAGGACGAAAAAACTTTTTCTAATGAGTGTTGCAATCACACCAGGCCAGAAGAAGTTTTTTTAGCCGAGTAGTATACGAAATTTTATTGTACGCGGTGTAAACATGGGAGTTTTACGGACGCGAAGCGTGCGTAAAACATCCATTATCGTACCGAGTGGAATAATAGTACATTATGACACGAGGACGAAAAAACTTTTTTTAACGAGTGTGTTTGCAGCACGAGCCAAAGGCAAGTGTTGCAATCACACACTCGTTGGAAAAAGTTTTTTCGTCGAGTATCATACGAAATTTTATTGTACGCGGTGTGAAAATGGGAGTTTTACGGACGCGAAGCGTGCGTAAAACATCCATTATCGTACCGAGTGGGATAAAAATTTTTTTTTACCACATTACGTATACATGACTATAAATAAAAGCTTGGGGCCCTCAACTTTTGAAATGTTTAATAAATCTGATTGATCAAATCAATATTATTTAATGAAAAAAATCATGTAAACAATTTAATTATGTAATAAATTGCGCCTAAAGTTTCATAAATGTAAAACGCTGTGTTCCTTAAAAAAAAAATTTAATGGCTGTTTTTTCGTCGTCTACATGTATTTTCCCCCTTAAATTCATTATGCTTGACTATTCATTACAGATCCATTTTTTACAGCCATCTTTTTTCCATTGTACATTGACTATTTATTACAGATCCATTTTTTACAGCCATCTTTTTCTATTGTGCATTGACCATTTGTTACAGCTCCATTTATTGCAGCCATCTTTTTTCAAATTCGGTTGAACGAGAAAACTCTTCGAGCAAGAACTCGCGAGAGGCTTTTCAATTAGGCGCAATTGACGACTGTGACGATGGCACGTATCGTATGTCCAATGGACCACAGAAAGCCTCACTATAGAGTCATTCAAGCATACTCGCGTATCAACGTGGCTCAAGAATGTATCACAAATATCGAATGGTTTATCTCGGTCTTTTTTAAATGAGAGGAAGCAAGCTTCGCAAAAGTATCGAGACGAATGATCGAACACGAAAAATTGAGTAATTGTGGGACTGGCATAGAATTTTTCTCGAATGAGCAAAAGGTAGGGTGAAAACGATGGGCAAGCGTTTTTTTTATAATCAAAGTATACTTCGACTATAAAAAGTAAAATTTTTTATATATCGCAATGATAAGGCAGACGATCGGTCATAGCCTCGAGGGTTGGCGTTGTCATCAGACACCAGTAATGTTATAAATATAAACCAATGTTTTGGCAAGTGTCCTGAGAACTCGTACGAGTGCGTGACTTGTCGACGCAAAAGTATCATAAGTTTTTAATTTACATCTATAGATATATAGATATATAGATAAACGAAATATAAAAATCAAATATATTTCTATATATATATATATATTTATTTATTTATTTATGTTAATATATTTATATCTGATTTTTATATTATTTTTATTGGAATTTTTATATATTTTCTATTTATTTTTTATCAATTTTATATTTTTTTCATATATTTTATAAATTATATATCTCATTTTTATATTTCGTTTATTTTATAGTTTTATATTTCGATGGCTTCGCAAGTTACTAAAAAATTTTCGTTGAATTTTCGTTGACACACGTCGTAACGAACACACAATTCTTTAAAAATGAATTTCGAACCTTTATTTCCCGAAAATTATAATAATTTTATATCTATAAATATCCATAAATATATAAATAAATATCTATATATTTATAGATTTATAAATACATAAATTATATATCTATAAATATATATATTTGTAAATATATAGGTATAGAAATGTCTGGTTTTGATAAAAATCCGATATATATCTATAAATATATAGATATATATCGAATTTTTATATTTCGTTTATTTTATAGTTTTATATTCCGACGGCTTCGCAAGTTACTAAAATTTTTCTTTGAATTTTTTTGACACACGCCGTAACAAACACACAATTCTTTAAAAATGAATTTCGAACCTTTATTCCCCGAAAATTATAATAATGAGATATTATAAATATATGAGATATAACTATAAATATGTAGATCTCTAAATTATATATCTATATATATATATATATATATATATATATATAGATTTATAAATATATAAATTATATATCTATAAATATATATATTTATAAATATATAGGTATAGAAATACCTGATTTTTATATTATTTTTATTTTTTAAATACATCTTTTATAAATTTTATATATTTTATATATTTCAAAGATTATATATCTTATTTTTTATAAAAATCAGATATATATCTATAAATATATAGATATATGTCGAATTTTTATATTTCGTTCATTTTATAGTTTTATATTTCGACGGCTTCGCAAGTTACTAAAATTTTTCTTTGAATTTTCGTTGACACACGTCGTAACAAACACACAATTCTTTAAAAATGAATTTCGAACCTTTATTCCCCGAAAATTATAATAATGAGATATTATAAATATATGAGATATAACTATAAATATATATATATATATATAAATATCTATATATTTATAGATTTGAAAATATATAAATTATCTATCTATAAATATATATATTTATAAATATATAGGTATAGAAATATCTGATTTTTATATTATTTTTATTTGTTAAATATATCTTTTATATATTTTATATATTTCATTCATTTTATAGTTTTATAGTCCGACGCATTCTCAAGCTACTCGAATTTTTCGTTTAATTTTCATTGACTCACGTGTCGACGGACCGACAATTAAAAAAAATGGATTTCAAGCCTTCATTACCCCGAAAAAGATAACAATTATAAATAAAATGAATCGCATAGCGATTTTCTGCAGGAACGAGAAAAAAAAAAGACTCACTATAGCTTGGGCATCAGGTGCAAGGTGTTGATAGGCCGTGTTGAGTTGAGTCAACAGTTGAGTGCATACAGGCTCATTAGTGACGCTGCTCTCCTCGCTGCTGCTCGATTCCACCATTGGGTCCCTCGAGCTCGGTTCTTAAAAATTTGAAATAAAGAAAATTACGATCTTTCGTTGACATTGATCAATTCAAATGTCTACATTTACGGAAAAATTTCCATTTTTTTCAATGAACGGTTCATTTTCTAGTTAGGGAATTGTGACGTTTGTACTTTGAATTTGGTTTTTTTTTTCTTCGTTCTAAGGACGATACCGAATTCTACGTCCGATTGATTTCACAACCGATCTTGATAAAATGACATTGATGAATTTAAATGACATTTACTGGAAATTTTCCATTTTTCAATGAACGGTTAATTTTCCAGTTAACGAATTGTAACGTTTCATCTTCAATTTGGTTTTTTTTTGTTTTTTTTTTCGTTCTAAGGACTATACCGATTTCTACGTCAGAGTCACGTGGTACGGATCTCCTTTTCTTTCGCGACGTCGAGCGTTCGACGTCGTCGCGTGGTTTTTCCGCCATTGTATCCGCCGAACGAATATTGCGAGGAGGTTGACAATAAACCGACGGTCGCGGAACAACTGGTTGTCACTCAGTCGCGTGTATCGACTTATAAATTGTCTCCTCAGTTATGTTTTAACTGCCGAGAGAGAGAGAGAGAGAGAGAGAGAGAGAGAGAGAGAGAGAGAGAGAGAGAGAGAGAGAGAGAGAGAGAGAGAGAAAATGTTTCGCGGACTCTCGTTGGAGGGTAAAATGATCGACGATCAACTGTCCAAGCCACAATCGTCATTAGAAATTAACAAGAGGACCAGTCGAATTGATTTACGCGAAGATAAAAAGTATTCGTGCGCGGATTAAAAAAAAAAATTGGGAAAAAGGTTCATTTTATTATTGGTACTCATAATAGTACATTATGATACTAGGACGAAAAAGTTCTTTTTTTTTCGAGTATTATACGAAACTTTATTGTACACGGTACGATAATGGACGTTTTACGTACGCTTCGTGCATAAAACTCCCATTTTCATACCGAGTGGAAAACTGGTTATTTTTTACTACAATCCTCAATACATTTGCGGCAGTATTGTTGACGAGAAATTTTAAAGAATAGTTCTTTTTTTATTATTTTATTATTCTACAAATTTTTCGAAATAATGTGAAAATCGTTTAATGACACTTATCAAATTAGCCAAATATTTAGAAATTATAAGAAGAGTGGGCCTCGGGAAGCGCGATTGATACGCAGCAAATTTTTTTCGAAGGTTGCTCAGCTGTCGCGTAACGCTGAGAATGTGTTAAAATTTATTGAGGATATTTGAGAACAGGTTTTACGACTCCGTGCAAAATTTTAAGTCGTTCGTCTGCATCATTGTTGAACAATTAATTATTGAAGTCAGGCTCTTATCGGACGACATAGGAAAAGCTGTACAACAAACTCGGATGCAACTCTCGCAACATAATAAAAAAAAGTCTTAATTGAAGTCAAATAGGCGAAAAAAAAAATTATATAACACGGAGAATGTTCAAAAAAAAAAGGTAAAATTGATCATTGAAGTTAAGCATGCCGACATTTTGTAAAATTTTATTATTTTATTTTGTAAAATTTATTTATTTATTTTATTCCACTAGGCACGATAATGGACGTTTTACGTACGCTTCGCGTTCGTAAAACCCCCATTTTCACACCGAGTACAATAAAATTTCGTATAATACTCGACGAAAAAAAAACTTTTTCTAGCCTCGTGTGATTGGAAAACTCGCTTTTGGCTCGTACTGCAAACTCACACTTGTTAGAAATTTTTTTTTTCGTCCTCGTGTCATAATGGACTATTATTTTACTTTTTTTATATATACTTTACTTTATACTTTTACTATATACTTTATTTCCATGTCCGTCTGTTCTAAAATATCGTTACAAAAAAACACACAAAAGAAGTGAGACAGACCCGCGAAGAAATAGAACATTTTTTTTCGACATTGTCAATAGAGCCTTAAAATCATCTAAACAAGAAATTCAATTGTGAAAATTCATTTTAAAGAAGTCCCAGAAATTTTCACTACAGTTGACCATTGTGGACGAACGTACGTAAAACTCCCATTTTCACACCGAGTACAATAAAATTTCGTATAATACTCGAGGAAAAAACTTTTTCGTCCTCGTGTCATAATGGACTATTATTTTACTTTTTTTTATATATACTTTACTTTATACTTTTACTATATACTTTACCCTCATGTCCGTCTGTTCTAAAATATAGTTACCAAACAACACACAAAAGAAGTGAGACAGACCCGCGAAGAAATAGAACATTTTTTTTCGATATTGTCAATAGAGCCTTAAAATCATCTAAACAAGAAATTCAATTGTGAAAATTCATTTTAAAGAAGTCCCAGAAGTTATCACTACACTTGACCATCGTGGACGAGCGTACGTAAAACTCCCATTTTCACACCGAGTACAATAAAATTTCGTATAATACTCGACGAAAAAAACTTTTTCGTCCTCGTGTCATAATGTACTATTTTGTAAAATTGTATTAATGTTAAAGTTGTTTTTGCTGAATCTGGTCTTATGATTTTTTTCATGATTTTGAAATTAATCACGCACAAAAGTACATGATCGTTATATATATATTTTAATTTCTACATGCTCTTGAACGATCAATAAACATGTGTAAAAAAATTCAGAAAGAACACGAGGCTAACACTTATTCCATCCAAAAATTCATCTCCAAAAGGGTGCTCTTTAAAAAATATCACAATTATTATTGACAGTCTTAGTAATATTGTTATTATTTTTGCAATACAACTCGCGGTGCTTGCATAATAACAACAATAATAATAATAATGCCGGTCGTTATCATAATCCCGATTATTGGCAATGCGCGAGAAATTTGCCACGGTTAAAGCGTACATTTTTTTGTTTTTTTTTTAACAGCGGATTCCCGGACGTAAAATTGATATTATGACAAATGTCAACAGCTGCAGTCGCGAGGATCCTCTTACTCGTACGTAAGCGATTGAAATATTCCTCGGCACTCACCATCGTTCATTATTTTGCTCGAACTGTTCACGATGTTCATGAATGCCTTAAGACCGTCCACGGTATTGATATTATCGAGAGTTGTCACGGGTGTCATTTCCAAAGGTGTACCTTCCAGAGGATTGAAAATCGGTCCATCTTCCATTCCATCGGGTGTCTGGTTGGCCGGACTTGGCGTTAGGAGCGGACAATCCGACGCTTCCTCGTCCTGTGAGCCACGATTCGATAATCAATCGATTAATGATCATTAATTAATCGATCGATCATACAAGACAATCATTAAAAAAAAATTAAACTACAAATTGTCTCAATTTTCAAAAAAAAAACATCCTATTGGAATTCCTGAATGACAGTACGAGGCTGTTGGAAAAAATAAGTATCAGACCTACAGATGTAGTGACATCGAAAAATCGATTTTTCTTTTACGTAAAAATCGATTAATTACGTTGAAATCATTGACTCTTCGTAGTGCGAAACTGTAAACGCATTTTTCAAGTTTGTGAGTTTGTTTGGGTTAACTTTAAAACATAACTTTAAACTAAAAAATAACATTATTTTAAAAGGAGTTGACCGATCTATTACGTTGAAATTATTCCTACTAGTTTTTGAAAATCACTTTCAAAAGTCCTTTTTTTGCAAAAAAGAACGAAAATGATGTGTCAAATTTCATTTTTTTTTCTGAAGGTTCCCATTCAAGAAATTTTTAACTTTTTGAATGTTTCTTGGATTTAAGTTCGATATTTGGATGTTAAAATATTGAAATTTCTCGGCTCATATTTTTCAGATCAATATCGAAGTCCCTGGATTTCTCACAAATGGACAACCGCAGCCAAAACCTTCCTGGGAGACCACGCCATAAAGTTGCTTTTTTTGCAATATTTTTTGAATGAAAAAATTAATTTAAACTGTTCGATCATAGAAAAAATTGTACTTGAAGTTATTTTGGAAAAAACTTTTGTAAAAAGTTGTGCAAATAAAACTCGTTTTGATTTATTTGATTGTACTCGAAGTTTCATAAATGTAAAACGTTTTATTCCTTACAAAAAAAAAGATCATTTTTATTGAAAAAAAAAGAAAATTGTGGAAAACGTCAATTTTTTGGGAAGTGTCCAATTTTCAAAATTTTCAACATTTTAAATATTTCTTAGGTACAAGTTGAGCATTTGGATATTAAAATATTAACAATTATTGGTTCATATTTTTCAGATGAGCATTGAAGTCCCGGGATTTCCCACAAACGGACAACTTCCGTCAAAACTTTCCTGAAAGGCAACCCAACAACATTGCCATTTCGCAATCTTATTGAATGAAAAAAATCAATTTAAACAGTTCGATCATCCGCCAAATTATACTTAAAGTTTCATAAATGTAAAACGTTTCGTACCTATCCAAAAAGAAAAAGATTATCCAAGTTGCCTTTTTTTTCGTCGTCTACATGTATATTCCTCCTTAAATCCCCTATCAATCACAATTACAATTTCTTATCTTGAATTGCTAGATCGTCGATCACGAATACTCAAATCAATCCAATCAAACGATTATGTTTGTGCCCTCGATCATTTTGATTGCCCACAGAAATGTGTCAACGTCGTTCGAGCTGTCATCAGCAATGTCGCGTTTCACCGGCAGCCCGACGAGTTGACACTTGACAATTTGGCAACGTGACAAAGACGGACTACGACGAGACCAAGTCCGATCGGGAGACTCGAATAGATGTGGGTCTCATTGTTTCGGCTCCCAATGCATTTTGTTTGCTACGACTGTAGGGTAAGATGGTATAGGAGTCTGCGGGCGATAAGAAGAGTACGCAGTTACGCTACGAAAAAAAACAGTTTGCTAATGGAAGCTAACTTTTGTTGTGTTCGGACCGCCTAACTGGGTAAGTGTTTGTGACAACAACAAAAAATCCAAAGTGGAATAAAACCGAGAGGTTGTTTGGGTTTGTTTGGGTTTGTTTAGGTTTGTTTGGGTTTGTTTGGGTTTGTTTGGGTAGAGGTCAGGTAAGTTTGAAGTTTTGGTTGCAATCTCTTATTTATTTTTGACATTTTCAAAGCATCACAAGTACGAAACACAATTTACTTTCTTTAAAAACAACTATTAAATTCGTACGCCGGTTTTTACTAAGTTCATTGTTCAAAATGAAAGAAATTTCGCATGTCATCAATAAATGGCAGTAACAGTCATGTTTGTTAAAAAACTACAGGTCGTATAAGAGTACGCAGTGCTTAGGTGTGTAGGAATACGCGCGTGCTCTTATACGACTGTTGTTGAAGATTATGTTTTTTTTTACATTCAGCATGTCCCGAAGGAAACGGACGACCGACCGAAGTCTATTATGAATTACGGATCTTGAAAATGCAAGGAAGCGAGTTAATGATGGTGAATCATAAGAGCGGTAGCACTTTCATTGGAAGCGACTGAAGCCTCGTAAGAGTCTGAAGAAATCCACACCAGCTACATCTCTCGGGCGATACGCACTCTCGAACTTCACGATCCTCACGAACTTCGAGAACTTCACGATCCTCACGAACTTCGAGAACTTCACGAACTTTACGAACTTCGAGAACTTGAAAAACTTCCAGAACTTCAGGAACTTTGAGAACTTCACGAACTTCTAGAACTTCGATAACTTGACAAACTTCGAGAACTTTACGAACTTCGGGAACTATACGAACTTCGAGAACATCACGAACTTCGAGAACTTGACAAAACTTCGAGAACTTCACGAACTTCGAGAACTTTACGAACTTCGAGAACTTTACAAACTTCGAGAACTTTACAAACTTCGAGAACTTTACAAACTTCGAGAACTTTACGAACTTCGAGAACTTTACAAACTTCGAGAGCTTTACGAACTTCGAGACCTTAACGAACTTCGAGAACTTGACAAAACTTCGAGAACTTCACGAACTTCGAGAACTTTACGAACTTCGAGAACTTTACAAACTTCGAGAACTTTACAAACTTCGAGAACTTTACAAACTTCGAGAACTTTACGAACTTCGAGAACTTTACGAACTTCGAGAACTTTACAAACTTCGAGAACTTTACGAAATTCGAGACCTTAACGAACTTCGAGAACTTGACAAACTTCGAGAACTTAACGAACTTCGAGAACTTGACAAACTTCGAGAACTTGACAAACTTCGAGAACTTGACAAACTTCGAGAACTTTACGAACTTCGAGAACTTTACGAACTTTTCGTACTTTGCGAACTTCGAGAACTTAACAAACTTCGAGAACTTCACGAACCTAACGAACTTTGCGACCTTCGTGTACTTCGCGAACTTCACGATTACAATTCTTCAACTCTCCATCTCTCTCTCTCTCTCCAGTTCTCCAGCTCCCCAACTCTCATAAAAATGTGGGCAACTTTATTTGCGATATATATGTGTCGATTGAAGCTTGCGTACTTTTATCAACCCTCTCGCGTACTCTTAAACGTCCTTACGTCTAAGAATTCGCAAATCCCTTTTTGTAGTTTTTAGTTTGTTGTGTAGAAAAAAAAATTGAGATTCCTAATTGCCGCTCATAATTTAATTAGGGTACTAGATATTCTTTCAATAAAAATTTAAAAAACTGATTCGTTAAATGTATTTTTTTTTTTTTTCACCGCTTTGAAGCTTAGGTGCGTACTCCTATATCACCTTACCCTATACTACACGCAAATACGAAAGACTCGAGTCACCTGTGGATCTTGATTGCTGAAGAGCTGCTGCGTACTTGGCGACTCGGGCAATTCCCCGGCCATCACAACCGACAGAAGATTCTCCGATTTTTGGATATTCATCTCTCTATGGCTGAAAAGGTAATTCTTATTTAATGTCTCATTGAAATAATCATTTCTCGTTGATCGTTGCTTCTCTCTCTCTCTCTCTCTCTCTCTCTCTCTCTCTCTCTCTCTCTCTCTCTCTCTCTCTCTTTTTCTCTCTGTCTCTCTCTAGCCAAGCATTGGAAACGTACGAAAAAAATGTTGCAATGTTTAAATATTGATCTTGTGAAAAATCGATGAACCGAGTGGTACTCTGTGGATCGAAGAACAAAAGGAGTCCTGGACGATAGCGTGCATTGTTATGCCTGCATAGAGTGCTCGATAAGAGTGCTAACGAGTAATCTGATACACATACGTATATATGGTATATGTATATCTATGTGTGTCAGATTACATATTATCGGCTAGGACGTCTTTTGTTCTTAATTCTATAGAGTACTTATTTGTTCTTTGGTTTTTTTACTAAACATATATATTTATATTGATATACTTGATTTTGAAGACATTTAAGGCGTCTAAATACCGTTCTTTAACTGCAAGAGAGGAGATGAAAATACAATGAGTTTCTATATATATATATAAGGGTGGCTGCAAATTGGGTCAAATTTGAATTTTCAAAGTCCCCTTGTAAAAACATAATCAAGAAATATAAAAAAAAATATGTGCCAAGTTTTAAGGCGCTGGGAAAATTTTTTATGTTGCCTGTGAGGGTTTGAATCTTCAATACAAAAATACATGTGTTTTTCCAAGTTATTACTTGATTATTTCTCATGCTTATAATATTGGTGATAAAAATCTGAAACTTGGCACATAAATTGTGCATATTATGAGGTATATGTCCGAATTTTTACAGATTTTTCCAGTAACAATTGTCATTATTACTAGCTTTGCAATGACAACCTCGTTTTCATTTGTTTGAGTTTCATTCATCAAAGGCTATTTGCTGGAAAAATCTGTAAAAATTTGCTCACATACCTCATAATGTGCACAATATGTGTGCCAAGTTTCAGATTTTTTCTACCAATGTCCTAAGCATGAGAAATAATTAAGTAATCACTTGGCAAAACATATGTATTTTTGTATTGAAAATTCAAACCCTCACAGGCACTATAACAAATTTTCCGAGCGCTCTTTCTCTCTCTCTCTCTCTCTCTCTCTCTCTCTCTCTCCCTCTGGGCGCTGGGTAAATTTTTTATTCTGCCTGTGAGGGCTTGAATCTTCAATATAAAAATACATGTGTTTTTTCCAAGTTATTACTTGATTATTTCTCATGCTTGTAATATTGGTGATAAAAATCTGAAACTTGGCACATAAATTGTGCATATTATGAGGTATATGACCGAATTTTTACAGATTTTTCCAGTAACAATTGTCATTATTACTAGCTTTGCAATGACAACCTCGTTTCCATTTGTTTGAGTTTCATTCATCAAAGACTATTCGCTGGAAAAATCTGTAAAAATTTCATCACATACCTCACAATGTGTACAATATGTGTGCCAAGTTTCAGATTTTTTCCACCAATGTCCAAAGCATGAGAAACAATTAAGTAAAAAAATTGAATGCTCGATTCAAGATATCCCTCGCGTCCCTCTGTTCGAAAATATTGTTACCAAAAAAAAACACATTAAAAAAGCAAGACAGATCCGCGAAGAAATAGAGCATTTTTTTTTCGATATTGTCAATAGAGCCTTAAAATCATCGAAACAAGAAATTCAGTTGTGAAAATTCATTTTAAAGAAGTCCCAGAAATTGTCACTAAAGTTGACCATCGTGGACGAGCCTCCGAAATAAAGGAAATTCATAATAAAGGACAGAAACATTTTTAGCGTCGTAAAAATTGAAATATTTCTCAAAACAATGAGGTTGAATGTGCAAAATTTCCAGATGGGCGTTTCCGATGTTCGAGAGGAGGGGGAGGGGGGTGGTGTGCACCGATCGCCAGTGTTTGTTGCTCCGAATGCAAAAAGTTTCAAATTCAAGGTTTCTTTTACGTAAATGTGTACAATGCAATAAAAATGGTTGTATATTGTACAAAGAACTGGGAGCGAGAAAGAGTGAGAAAGAAGGGGATCATTTACAGCTCGTACGTCACTGACAAGGCCAATTCAATATAAATACACAAGAATTCGTCAAGCACAAATGAGCATCGTGTTAAGAGATCAACCGAACCGAGGCGTTAAAACTGTTCCTCGGAGACAAGAAGCCCTTACGTGTCTTGTGAAATTTTAATCAATCGAGAATGAAAAAAAAATCTAAAAAATTGTAACAATCGAGAATGAAAAAAAAATCTAAAAAATTGTAACAAAAAAACGAAATTTTTACCAATTTGCTCCGAATCTCTCCACAACTTTTTTTAAGGCCTCGTATACCTTTGAAGAAAAAAAGAATCGTTCTTATTTTTTTATATTCGCTTGAATGATGTATAAACATTCTACGAATGGCATGCAAAAGTTGTTTTAGGTGGCCATACGTTAAAGTTTTTATTTGGAAAAATGGTTTTAAGACTTCAAACGTGTTTTTCTTGTGAGCATGTTTTCAACATTGAAACGGTCTCGTAGATCCTTTGATTCTCAACCGATTGACTTTATAATAAATTTTAACTGTCGCTTCGTAGATAAATTTTCGAGCGAAGTACACGCGATTTTTACGATCGATAAACAATTACACTTTTTATGAACAATTTGAGGCAGTTTTTTAGTCGAAAATGTGACTTTTTACTTTTTAAATGGTGCGAAATTTGTAAAAATCAATATTTTGGCGTAATCGCGTGTACTTTGCTAGCAAAAGTCGTGTAAATTATGAAGAAAAAAATTATTTTTTGCTCCAGGTGCTGATGTGCGTGTCCAACGAGTGTGCCAAAAAAAATATTTAATTTAAATAGGATCTATTTAATTCAAATAGAATCTATTAAATTTAAATAGGATCTATTTAACTCGAATAGGATATATTCAATTCAAATAGGATCTATTTAAGTTAAATAGGATCTATTTAATTCGAATAGGATCTATTTAATTTAAATAGGATCTTTTTTCTGTCAGTGCGGAGAGTTAAAAAAAATGCGTTCTCCTTCAACCGGCTACTAGGCCCGATTTTGTATTTTTTTTTTTTGGAAAACGAAAAATTGATCTGAGTATTTCGATTTCTTAGTATTTTCAAAAATAAAAAACTTCAAAAGAATTTTTCTGTCAGTGCGGAGAGTTCAAAAAAAGGCGTTCTCCTTCTACCGGCCACTAGGCCCCGATTTTGTATTCTTTTTGGAAAACAAAAAATTGATCTGAGTATTTCGATTTCTTAGTATTTGCAAAAAAAAAAATATTAAAAGAATTTTTCTGTCAATGCGGAGAGTTAAAAAAAAAAACGTTCTTCTACCGGCCATTAGGCCCCGATTTTGTATTTTTTTTGGAAAACAAAAAATTGATCTGAGTATTTCGATTTCTTATTATTTTCAAAAAAAAAATATCAAAAGAATTTTTCTGTCAGTGCGGAAGGGTTAAAAAAAAGGCATTCTCCTTCTACCGGCCACTAGGCCCCGATTTTGAATTTTTTTTGGAAAACAAAAAATTGATCTAAGTATTTCGATTTCTTAGTATTTTCAAAAAAATATCAAAAGAATTTTTCTATCAGTGCGGAGAGTTAAAAAAAGGCGTTCTCCTTCTACCAGCCACTCGGCCTTGATTTTGTATTTTTATGAAAAACAAAAAATCGATCCGAGTATTTCGATTTCTTAGTATTTTCAACAACAAAAAAATCCCAAAAAAAGCCTCGTTCTTCGATAATCCAAAGGTAACACAATACAAGGTATTACATCATTCACGGATTTACGACACGCATGAGTGATTTTTTTTCGCCCGCAAATCTCAATGATCTCAAATGTCATTTGTCTTTTTTTTTAATTCTCTAAATATATAGATTTTTTTTTAATTCTATGAATATTCCCTTAAATTTAAATTATACAAAATAATATATAAAAAATTAAAATATAAAATTAATATTTTCAATTCTATAAATATTCCCAGGTCCGGAGTGAAGCGTGGAATGGAGAGAAAAAAAAACAAAACAATGACATTAATCGTGATTGTACGTGATCTCGTTCATAAAAACACCATCTGGCAGGTATAACCGGCCTACGACGTCACAATTTCGTCACAGTCGTTGACCCTCTCGGGTAAATTTTCACAACGAGAAACAAACTCACTGATCACACGTTTTCGTCCCTTTCACGCTCCAATCTCACGAGAACTTTAGGGCCACTTTCGACAAGCCGAAAAAAAAAACAAAAAAAAACAATGAAAACGTAGCGAAATAAAAATTCAGAAAAACATTTTTTTTTCAAATTAATTTCGTCGTGGATTTATCAATCGAGTAATTTTTCAGATTGAATTTCTTGGCCCTAATCACGCCCTTTTTAATTCACCTTTGCACTTCTTCGTGCCACTGCGTGGCGGCCAAATATTTTGTTATCCGAATACGACGAAGGATTAAAAAAGAAAAACAACAAAAAAAAAAGCAGCAATATCGAACGTTTGGATCAATGGAAAAAAGAACTTGATGAAAAAAAGAGTGCGAACGATATCATTGGACGACGTTTTGAGCGAGACCGAAACACGGGTGGCTTCGACGTTGGTCCGTTAGGACCGCCAAACTGTTTAGGCGCCGCGGCGAGAAAAACCTCGTGCCTCGATGTATATATTTAGAGATCTGTGTAGACTTTTTTTTTCTCTCTTTTCTTTTTTCGTCCACCTGATGCCTCCTCACCGTTCTCTCCCTTCCGCTTTTCAACGATTCTGCGCTCTCCGATGGCTCTGCTCCCCTTTGGTCTAACAGTGACGTACACGTTCCCAAAGAAAACCCGACCTTAAACCTTCCTGGTCACACGTCCAAATTCAATCGCGGTGGTCGCAACTTGGATCGATTCGAACCAGACAGTTTTCGAAAAAAAAAAACAGTATCGTGACCAAACGATCCGTCCGAAGTGGTTGAAAAAAATTACGGAACATGCTTTGAACTTTCTAGATGATGTACGAAAAAATTTATTTATGAGAAATGAAATAGCGATATGTTTAAAAAAAATGTACAATGAGGTGAAAACGCAAAAAAGACACTTTTACGCTAAAAAAATCATAGTTCCGTGAATTTTCAACATTTTTACCTAAAATTTGGACGCGATACTCGTTAGATATGCTACTTTTTGGAAAAAAACCAGTAGCATCGTGCGCGTTTCGAAAAAGGTGAATTCCGACACGTGAAGAGGATACATTTTAGGAGACCGAAGATTAGATGATTTCTTGGATTTTTTTTTATTGTGAAAAAATAAACGGAAATTTCCGCAACTCTGATAATAATTTATTCATATTCTCATACATCTCTGGTAATTTTTTCAAGTTATTTCATGCATTAATTAAGGTGTAATCCGCTGTGGCCCTTGGCGTGTCCTCATCGTCGTTGTCGATTTGCGGGAATTGTGGAGCTCGCAATTCGCATCCGAAATAGTCCAACAAATTTTTATTCATTCTTGAGATGTTCTTTAAGAACATGAACCTAAATTTTGAAAAAAAAATCGAGAATTGAATGTTGGAACGTGTTTGAAAAAAAAAATGATCGATTTTTAGCATTTTTTTCCCCGGCATTTTGCAATAATAAATATGTTTTAAACAATCTAATCTTTCCAACTTTAGGTTCATGTTTTAATAAATTATATTATGTAAACGTGTTCCAAATTTGAAGATGATCCATCAATTAGTTTTTGAGTTATGATTCCCGCAAATTGAAAAAATGTCGTTTCGAGAAAAACACGTTTAAGGCAGTAGTCTGGTCTAAAAATTTGACAAAATCGATTTTTTTAAATTTATTATTCCTTAGACCTTTCTTAATACGCTCGTGAAAACCGTTTATTGATATTTCAAAAATTAGCAGAGTAATAGAAATGATAAGCAAGCCGCGCGCTCAGGTAGCGCGGTCGGGAAGCAACTTTGAACGCGTTTATCTCAGAACTATGTTTTTCAAATCGGCGCCCACGATATCTCGATAACTAATTGACCGATCGAGCTCAAATTTTGCACATACCTTCGGTAGCCTCTTTCCGAGGACTGGTAGCAGAATTGAGTCGAACAATAATTTTGCCCACATTTTATAACTCGTCGAATACCCGAAAATGTATGAAATATCGTTAATCAAAGTTTAACAGGCCGCCATTTTGTAACAAAATTTTTTTAAGTACTAATTCTACTACCAGTGCTCAGAATACTCATACAGATTGAGAATATATATATATATATTTTTTTCAGATGCATACAACATCACCCAGAGTGGGCGCCGATTGAGGCGGTTTTCGGCGGACCATGTTGTACAAAAATAAAAAACTACATGAAAATATTGAAAATAATTTTTTTTTAAATGTAGATACATTCTCAAAGGAACAATAAATACATATGTAAAATTTCATCAAGACAACTTCAACGGTTTAAAAGTTATTCCAACCCAAAAATGACGTCAAAAATCTCTCTCTAGACAAGACTACTGCCTTAATCCGCGATTCCAGCACTTATTTATTTTGTATCCAGGATGAAGATGTTTTGGAGCTAATCGCCAAACGGTCGAGTTTGGGTTTGTTTCGGTTATGAAAACCCAAACAAACCCAAACAAGCTACCTAACTGAGCGCTCGTGGATACCTGGGCGCGCTTGGGAGTCGAGCGGAGAGTCTTTATCATTTATATACAGACCGTTAGAAGGAATCCGAACATCGTTTTGAAATTTTCAGAGTGTACTCTTAAGATATTTCGCTAACGATTTATGAAATTTAAAAAAAAATGATTTTTCGAAGCATCTAAAGTGGTTGCCCGCATTAAGATGGTGAATACAGTCCCATTCGAAGCCGGAAACTATTATATACAATATTTACGCCACAAATTGATCGACAGGTCGATTCTCCCCAGGGTGACCACGAAGAGTGAAATCGTACCCAAAATTTCGATATTTGCCTTATAGACTTCTCGTCGTCTTTTCGTCGAAATTTAACGGAGCGTTTTTCGTTAAATTTCGACGAGTATAAGGAAATATTTCTTCGTGACATTGATCAGGAATCGATGAAATTTTGCCCAATAGTAAAAAATTTATATAAAGGGGGGCGGGGGAGGATGGAAAAATTATTGTAAATTATTCACTGGCGCAGTATTTTTTTCTAATTTACATGGTTGGAATTTGAAATAGTATATATGTTTTCGTTTTTTTTTTTGAGCCTAATGACCAGAGGGAAAAATTCTTCTAGGCACGGTACTGTCCCAACGGGGTGAAATAAAAATCAATAGTCGAGATTCATCGCTGGGCTTGACGATTATGAGCGAAATCGTATTTGCCCTGCGAGCAATGCGCAACTTCGGACTCCGGACATCAGAGCCAGCCTTTGCGTGTACGACGATAATTCGAAACTCATTTTTCTCAAAGGGAACGACGTTACCAACTGGTCCGGAAAACTTTTTCCTCACTCTCTCGCTCTTCTCTCTCTCTCTCACTCTCTCTCTCTCTCTCTCTCTCTCTCTCTCTCTCTCTCTCTCTCTCTCTCTCGCTCTCTCTCTTGGATAATGTAGATTTGTTGCGTTTATTTGTCGAGAGTAATTTTCAATGAGAAATTGTATGCGTGGTAGCCACGCTCGTTATAAGTGAAACTTCAAACACTCATTTCACTGAAGAATGAAAATACCAGATTGTGCTGAAAAGAAATATAAAACATAATGATTGAATTTTCTTGAATTGCAAAATTACAAGATTTACTTTTATTCGTTTAATTTTCGATCGTTAATGCTTAATGCTGCATTGACAATTCAATTATAAATTTGGAATTCATTGAAAACTCGACTGACTTTCGTACGATTGCAATTAAAATTCTCTTAAGGGACCAGTCCACTTTGAAAATTGCAAAAAATCGATTTTTCGCAATGCCTGCCCCCAAAAGTGCGATTTTCGATTGGTGTTTAGCGTGCGGAACGTGGCTTATTTCTCAACGATGCTTACTTTCCCGCACTAGTGCGGGAATGTGAGACTTTCCCGCACTAGTGCGGAAAAAAATCTATTTATAGCTCACTTTACCACATTGATTCGCGAAAAAACGGTTTTTTTCACAGTTGATAGTTTTTTGTTCTACGATTTTGGACCGATTGAACAAACTTGAATGTAGCGAAATTCATGTCATATGAAACGTCAACTTATCACAGTCGTATTTTCTGACAAGGAAATGATCTGAACTGATGTGATATATTTGAATATAATTGTTATTGGTTTTGTTGAATCTCAAATCCCACTTTCGAGACAGTCATTGCAAAAAATAATGTATGGGACATGTGCGAAAAAAAACGAATTACATCGCGCGTAAGTTGCCGAATTCGCCTCGACTTATGGTGCATTTCTCACTCGTACTCGTGTGGTTACAGCACTCGCTTTCGGCTCGTGCTGCAAATCACACTCGTACTCGTGTGAAATGCACCATAAGCCTTCGGCTCATGCGGCAACTTCACGCGCGATGGAATTCGTTGTTTTCCGCACTTGTAGCATAAATGACTATTTTTTACTGTTTTCGAAAGTACATACATTCAGAAATATTGTGTCAAAATTTTATGAAAATCCGAGCTATCTAAGTATTTTTTTTTTTTTTTTACCTGAACGTCAGGACCTCATTTCGTCTACCTGAGCGTATAGCGCGCTCGGCCAACCGATCGGCCTTTTAATCCTCTTTCCCCGCTATTGTTCATTAAACAGCTGCTTCTCATTATAAATCGTATAATCCAGCTATATTTTAGTCCTTCTTGAAATATAACCGCAGTTATAAGTAAGTTTTAGGAGCAAAAACGAACATTGAAACACCTCTACCGTTATTTCAACATCAGTATTCGCTTAGACTGCGTAGGAGTGTGTCTTTAATGAAGGATTTCGTCCAGTGCTTAAAATAATGGATATAATGGGCGTCAAACTCGGCCCGATCGCCATCGAATTCGCCGACAATCGCGATGACGAGCGTGTTCGCTCTGCAAACCGCCGCAGTTCTGAGTGCCCAAAAGGGACCAGAACCAAACGAAAGCAAGCAAGACTTGAAGAAATCGACGACGATGATGAGAAGGGATTTTGTACGGTGCAGGAATTGCCGATTGAGTTTAGGTAAGAGTTTTTCATAGTATAAACTTCAAACGCGTTTTTCTCGAAGCAACGTTTTCTAAAATCTAGCTCCATCGTATCTCTAAAACTAATAAACCGATTCTCTTGAAATTTGAACCACATATTGTAAACATGATTCGCAGCAAGATGACCCTCGATGTTTTTAAAATTTTGATTTTTACTCTTTTTTTTTGCGAAAAACTGCGAAAAACGCGTTTTTTTTTACTTTTTTCGTTTTTCATCTGCCATTTTTTTATTTTTCGATAAAATTTTATATCCGAGGGTCATTTTGTAGCTGGTGTCATACTGAATCTAATAGACTTTGATTTTTTTGTTTCAGACAAGCCGTTGCCGAGTTGTGATGGAGCTACCTAGCCCATCTATTTTTGAGGCGTTACGTTAAACTATAGTTTTTGTACTTAAAAATGAATAAAAATGAATTAAATTTTTTTTTAAATGTATTTCAAGACTTTATTTATCAAGCCCAACAACTTTTATATTCATATCTTTTATAAAATCCTCAAAAAAAAAATCGCGAAAATAGCCTTTTCTCGTGGCTCCAAAGTGGACTGGCCCCTTAATTGATGTTACGGGTGAAAAAAAGTTTTTCTCAGAAATCAATAAATGGGTCTTATAGGAAATGTATTAAAGTCTTCAAAACTGCCCTTTAATTCATTGTGCGATCATTGGTTGCTGAAATATCGATGATCAAAGACAAAAAGATCCTCTTTCATTCAAAGTCGGTTATCACAAAATTGACGTAGAGAGACTAACAAAAAATGAAATTGAAGCTGAATAAATAAGCTAACTGACCTATGTATTGATTCAACTAAAAAAAAAATCCCGAGCCCGTGGACCCTTGAAAAAAAAAACACAAAAAAAATTGAAAATTTTTATCTCGCGCTATTTCTTAAGATTGCCAGATAATCGTAGCCCACAAAAAATATTCGCCAAAACATCTTAAAACTAGAGACTTGAAGCTTCAAAATGCTGTTTTTTTTTCATCTCGATACGACCATTTTTCGCAGAGATACAACGCTTCAAAAAACACTTTAAAAAAAGGAAATAATGAAATTATTTCCTTTTTTTAAAGTGAAAAAAGGAAATAATGTCCTGTTCCTTTAATTCTTTGGAGTAGTGTATATAAAATCTTTATTCCACCCGGTACGATAATGGACGTTTTACGTACGCTTCGCGCGTACGTAAAAACCCCATTCCCGCACCGTGTACAATAAAATCTCATATAATACTCGACGAAAAAACTTTTTCTAGCCTCGCGTGATTGCAACACTCGTTTAAAAAAAAAGTTTTTTCGTCCTCGTATCATAATGTACTATTTCTTCGCGGATATCGGTTGTAAATTTCTGAATGAGCATCCTATAAAAAGTTTGACCGATTCTCATAGCTCAAAATCGCCGAAAATATTGTTGAGACGAAAAAAAAAAAAAAATGCCATTGCATTCGAACGTTGAAAACTTCAATCTCATCCCAAATACCAGGTCGGATATTCGTGTACAGGCTGGTATACGAAGTGTACCTGTACACAAAGCTCAAGTTTTCAGTCGCAAATAACAACGAGCGAATTACCAGCCTGTTAAATGAAAATTCGAGGAGAAAAAAAAAATTGTAAAAATGAATCGTTGTACGCGCTGATTGCTTATCGACGATCGTTTGACCCCCTCGTCATCGGGACGAGCACCAGGCACGAAAGACTCGTTTCACGTTATCAATGAGGCTGATAGAGGAGAAGAAAAGGAGCGAGAAGAACAGGAGAAAGAGAGAAAAAGTGAGAGATAAAGAAGTTTCGGTATAGAGAATTTGAGCGAATTAAGATTTCAGAAACGAAGCTCTCTCTCTCTCTCTCTCTCTCTCTCTCTCTCTCTCTCTCTCACTCTCTCCTCTCACACTCTCTCTCTCACACTCTCTCTCTCTCTCTCTCTCTCTCTCTCTCTCTCTCTCTCTCTC